>QGSO01000258.1:364055-788211 GCA_011037825.1 Carya cathayensis | reverse complement strand
TCGATCCTCAACATGAACAAAAGAAAAGAAAAGAGAGAAAAAGTTTACTTTCGGAGAGAAGAGGAAAGAGAAAGTGAAGATGAAAGTCTGAAAGAAAAAAAACTTGAATAAAAAAGAAAAAAAAAACATATGAACACAGATAGAAAAAAAATTTGTTCTGTGGATCTGAAAAATAGAAATCAAACGAAAGGAAAAAAAACTTGAATAAATTTTTTACAAACAGATCTGAAATAAACGCAAGAAAATCAACCAAAAACAGATCTATTCATATCTTTGTAGATGTGTTCAGACCTGTTTGTAGGGGAAGAAGCTGTGAAGAGATGGTGGGTGGTGTACGACACCTCCACCGCACGGAGCTCGTGGTGCTTTAGCAACGGATCAGGGCTGAAATTAGGTGGTTAGGTCGCCAAGAGGTAGGGGAAGAAGCTGTGAAGAGATGGTGGGCGGAGGTGGTGCGACGGCGCCGGAAACGACTCAAAACCGTGCGGCTTAAATGGGCTGTAGGTGGCTAACGGTGGCTCGGATGGAGGTGAAATTTGGTGGGGATGTTCACCGATGAGAGGGGAAGAAAACTGGGTGGGTGGTGTACGACACCTCCACCGGACGGGAGTGCAATGACCGGCCGAAGTAGGGGTGACGAGAAGGAGAAAAGAGAATGGGAGAGCACGGGGAGAGAGAGAAAATAAGAAAGAAGCACGGGAGAGAAAAAGAAAAACGCACGGGAAGAGAAAAGAAAGAAAGAAGAAGAAATAATTATCTTTACTGTGCATTTCGAATTTTTTATTATCTTTACTGTGCATTTTGGAATTATTATATTACTATCGGTGAAGGTCCTCTCATATAATTGAATAGAGATGAATATTAAAGTGTAAAAAAATCTATAAAAAAATCTACGTATAGAATTTTTATTTTGAAAAATGACAAACTTACTTTTGATTAACAATAATTATGTAAAAAAATAATATTATTTTTTTAATTTTCTTTTATCAAAGCGGGAGGATGAGATTGAGGTGATGATATTTGGGAGCAGATTCGCGGACATATTTTAAACACATCGTTAAGTTAAAATTCTATTTTTAATAAAATATACTTTTTAATCAATCATTAGTACATATATTAATACACAATTATACTTATAATTAGATTTTTCCTATGTGATGTCCGCATGCATGTCATGAGTAACAATTATTGGTGCTCCGAATAATTTTAAAAGCGATAAAATCAAGAAAATATTTTAAACACATCGTTAAGTTAAAATTCTATTTTTAATAAAATATACTTTTTAATCAATCATTAGTACACATATTAATACACAATTATACTTATAATTAGATTTTTCCTATGTGGTATCCGCATGCATGTCATGAGTAACAATTATTGGTGGCCCAAATAACTTTAAAAGCAATAAAATCCTTTGCACGAAAAGCTAGAAAAAAAACGTAAATATTTAATATTAATATTTAATTTTTTTTTTAATAAATTAGAGATTAGTGGTGGGAAAGATTCTTTGCTAATAACCCAAAAGTTCAAACATAAAAACAAAAAACGTGGGGTTGTCTTTATTTATCTTGATTTGTTGTTTTCAATCCCAAGTTGGACTAAAATAACTCATAATAATTCTCTCGATTTTCTCTATCTTCTCTATCTCATCCCCAGTTTTGAATCAAGATTCTTTATCTTGATTTCTCCACTCTCTCTCTCTCGTTTTTTCTTTTTTGTGGGTCTTCTCTATCTCATGATCGTGGGAGTAGGTGAAAGGATGGGTCCTGCTGCCCCCACTCCCTCTTTCTCTGACAACTCCCTTTTATTTCTTCATCTCTCTTCTCTCTTCTTTCTTCCCTCTTTCTCCACTCTCTCGTTTATTCAAACACGGAAACGGAATGAGAATTTTACTGTTTATTATTACTGTTTATTACACACGAAAACGGAACAACAAATATTACTGTGCTTTACTGTAGTTAACGCATAGGCGCTTATTATAATAGATAGATATGACCATTCATTCCCTTGAGGATGCTCAGGGGATGATACCCAATATTTTGATTTTTAAAAGGTGCCATTGCGCTATTGATGAGTCTCAAGGTTTTTGGCTGCAAAAGGCTATTGAAAAGTTGAAATTTAGCTGAAACCTAAAGGAGCCCCCCACATTTTAAAAAAAAATTAAATTAAATAAAAAATCGAGTGGTAAAACAACAAGCCCTCTGCCATGCAGGAGTCATCCAGCTAAATTCAGCGGAAATTTTCAAACATGAAATTACACCTTTTCAAAATTTCAAACGAATATTTACAATAACTGATAGTTTGACTCCTCTTTGAAAGGCGCTATAATGAATTGAAAAATAAAGCTTTATGTTCGGTGACACGGAAAAAATGTTGTTCACAAGTGTTGAGCCCTCCAATCAACTGCAAAATTCTCATCACTGTCGTCATCACTGGATGATTCATCATGGCTGGACTCCTTGCCAACAACCTCAGAAGCTTTACCGTGTTTGGAAGACCTAGCAACCTGCAGTTCTAATTTCTTCTTCCTCAGCATTTCAACTTTCTCCCTGTAGGCCCTGCAGGAAATGGAATGAGATCATTAGCATAAAAAGGCTGGATATACAGCATGTGAAAATCTAACCGAGTATTTACACCGCCAAACTTACTTCTGCTCAACAGATTCAGCCTCTTCTATCACTTCAGCAGCATCAATCTGCAGTAATAATTGGAACCAGGACAATGATTTAAAGTTTGTAGCGTGAAGAGATCTCACGCAAATTAGAAGGCTAGCAATTATAATTTAGAACCCTCACCTCCTCTTCTTCCAAACGGTCATCCACCTCCTGCAAGTCTTCTTGGATCAACTTTTCAAATTCCTTGTACTCATCTCTAGAAATAATCAAATAATATTTCTGTTATAATCTGTTCCATTTACAACAAATATAAGAACTTTCAAATAAGATTATTCTTTGTACTTCTTAAATTCCTTGTAAGACTGGTAGGACTGTCATCAAACTATAATAGTTTTATTATATCAATCCTACCGTAGATATTGTAGAACCACAAAATTTAAGTCCACTTTCTTTTTTGCAGTCAGTGGCAGCGTTGGATAAGATCTAATCATATATAATCTCATGAAAAAAATGTGAACTACCTAAATAACCATATACGATAGATACATCTCTCTCCCTCTCATGCTTGTTTTCATTCATGCCATCTCTATGAATTTCATAATTCATTATGACATCTTTTAGGAAGTTCATTTTCTAATCATACACAGCTGTCGTAGCTATTCAGATAAAAACCTTGACCAATCACAGAGATCAACGGAAAGAGCACCTCATGGTAAACACAAATTTATGCCATGCAAGCAGCAGAGCCCAGGAAGACAATGATGATGTTTACAAGGAGTCATTGTCCTATGGAACTTTTCACTAAGGAGAAGGGGAAAACAAGAAAATTATGAAGTCATATGCGCTCAAGTAATTATTTCCTTCAGATAATGTCATGGGGCAATCACTAGAAAGTCATTGTATTACAGAACTTGTCCCTGAAACAACTATTTAAAATTGTTACAATTTGATAGAGAACCAAAATTTAAAATACATCAAACAAAACTAAGTACAAACTGTGAAGAGGATAATGCCTTCCTAAGTACAAATAGGAAAGTTTTCCAACAAAGGGAGAAAAAGCATAATTATCTTCACATTTGACTTGGAGATATAGGAGCGTGAAGATGCAGAGATAACATAGATCTAGGAACTTACTTGATATCTGGCTTCACTAACTTTATGCCACGTGCACGTAAGTCAGCTTCCTTGTTATCAAAGAAGCCTTCAGGTAGAGCTCCTTTTACTTGCTTGATTTCTGAACCAGCAATCTCTACTGATGCTGTATGCTCCCCAGCAGACTGCACACTTATATCCTGAGCAACATTAGCATTAGGCAATTTATCTATTTCACTTGCCAAATTTATCTCCTCTGGTTGAGCAGAAGTCACCATCTTTGTGGATAAATCAGGCTCCACTGACTTCACAGAATCCTTTCCTAAAGTGCATCAATAAGTCCAAACAAACAGCTTTTGTTACTAGTAACATATACATGTAGGACTGGTTTTATGTCACGTATAAAGATCAGCTATGATAGTAAATAACGGGGAAAATACCTATTTTGGTCGTGAAGTATAGACGATGAAGCAAATACCTATTTTGGTCTTTAGTATATGTAAGTTTCCTATTTGGTACCCAAAATTAAAAGTTTCTGCAAGTCTCTGAGATAATAAATATGTTGCAATGTTTAAAAACCATGAAGCAAATCACAGACCTAGGCTATTTTTCACTGAAATTAAACGTTTCGGTACGTCCACATTTATATACATATCTACATGGCATATGTCATCTCCACAGTCCAAAATTACTACATATTTTTTTCTCTGTTTTTTATTTTTTTTTCTTTTAGTTGAAAATAATAAAGTGAAACTAAACCCTACCCATCCCAATGTTCCTCATACCTCCAAGCATCAACTCCTTGCCAATTCAAACTAATTTTTAACTTGAAGAACAAAGTTTTCAAATAAGAGGACTGTACTAGAGAGCTCAAGAAAATGGAATCATTGGAGATTTTGATAAAGGCAGAGAGCTTCTCATCGGGCACACTAGTGTTGGTCTACTGTTGACGTGCCTTCTGAAGGTGGCACTTGGTCGACATTTACATCATGGCAGCAAACCAGAAGATGCCATTGAATTGATTACTCTCAAAAACTTAATTTATCACCATTCAACCACTATCTAATCATCATCAAAAGCTTAAACTTACCACCACCCTCAAAACCTTGAAGTTATCACCATTCAACCACTCTGTACTAGAGTGTTTGTGGAAGAAATGAATACCAAAGTATGCAGGGATAGAAATCTGGTGCAGCAAGAGTTTTTTTTAGATAAGGTGTAGTAAGAGTCAACACCAAATTGGAGTTGAATTTCACACACACACACAGATTCTTTTCATTATTTTACAACCAAAACATATACTCAATTAAAAACAAGTATGCAACACATCAGTGAAAAAACGCAGCTGTATCAACAATTTCTGTTTCAGTTTCTAAACGATTGTAAAAGGACTTAATTATAACCTTTTATATATCTCAGGGAATTGATTCAAACTTTCTCGATGCCAATGACAAAATACTAACATCATAAATATCTATGGTAAAACCTATGCACCTCTTCCACATCCAAGTTCTCACCAGTTTTTAGCCTTTTTGCCTCCCTTTTATCAAAAAAATCTGGAGGAAGCACAGCTGATGACTGACGTTTGGGCACTTCCATTGAGCATTCAGGTTTAACAATATGCAACTCTGTAGACTGTTCAGATTTAACTTTAGACAACTCCTTATGGGGCTCAGATTTCACATTGCTAACCCGGGTTAGTCCAGCTGCACTGGCTTTGATGCTATTTATTGCCTGTCCCAGAATAAGCATCCCATTAGTAAAAACTCATTCAGGTCAGTAAAAAACATAGGGAACAAAAAAAAACCACCACATATAATCATTATAACAAATGAAACACGCACCCTTACAAGTGTATTTGAGGCCACCCTTACCTCCTGCACCAATGTTCCCATAGTTTTTTTTTATGGATAAAGTTTTGGTAAAGCGTGAACTACTGGAAACTCAAGAAAAGACATCTTTAGTGACAAACATTGGCCATAATGGGAGGGCTTAAATCACTCTGGAATACCTTCACAAGTATATTATGAGGCATTGAACCCTCCAACAACCATAAATACAGTGTCCTTCCTCTTCATCCCTAGTTAAGGGAAAGAAGAGGAAACCAAAATCAGCTAATGCCTTCCATTTCTAATAAATTGAATTCCGTGGAATCTCTTTTCAGAAATTGAAACCAAAAGCATAGAGGAACTGGCACAAACATTATTACTGCAAGTTCTTTTGAGAAGTCCTTGCAACAGAATGCTTGGAAATCACTGAAGGCCAGTGATGTGTGGGTGTGTGCCCCGGTTTCGCACATTATATCAGGGTTTAGTAAAAAAATCACCTCACGATGTTTACGAGAAGCTTGGTGTGCATCCCAAAGGGATTCAGACTTCAAAACAACGTCACAAACCCTACAGACAGGCTGCTCGAGTTCATTGTACCTGTATATATTAAACAAAAAGAAAAAAACCAATGCAGTCAAAAACAACTTCATGAATGGAGAGGAGTTTTTACTCAAATCATATTCAATCCCAAATTTAGATTCCAAAATCCATTATACACAATCTTAATGGAAAATTAAACAGAAAGAAATGCATTCCAAAAACTTAAATTAACATCGAAATTAACATGCCCACACAATCAGCATGTTCATGAGAATTTGGAAATCTCATAAACAGTTTCACAAGCCTCCTATTCTGTAATACCATCATAACGAGCATCCAGATTTGCTCTCGGCCTGAGATAATAACTAAGAATAGCACAAAAGTACTGTACCACTACCCTTTTCAGTTCTATATCTGTAAGGACACTAATTCGACATTTTCAAACGGTTTAACTGATACAATATGCACGCAGAATTTATTTAATGTGAACAAGATGTAAAGAAAACAAAGAGGGGGGAGGCAACTTACCTTACGAGAGGTGAATCTATGCGTTTGTCTTTCTTCTGTGCGTTCAATTTAGCACGAAACAAGGCCTTTTTCCTCGCTTGCGCATCCATCGTCCACAACAGCAATCACCTAAACACTCTTTACTTCTGACTGGAATTTTGGGAGCACGATGCTATGGTTTCGTCTCTCGGAAAAAATCTGCTTCCCCTCTCTCTCCCCCTCCACCCAGAAGCAGGGCTTTTCTTTTTACAGGTCAATTTCGGATAGACTGGAGTCTGTTGTTGTATAAAATTCTTTTATAACAAATAAAATCAAGCTGTATAAAATTCTTTTGTTGGGAAATACGTGCTCTCAATTCTCAAATACATAGGGTTAGGGTCCATCCCTTTTTTCCGGCCCGATTCGGAATTTGGAAAATTGAAGTCATTATTCCGATTTTATACTCGTGTCCCCTCTAGGTGCGAGTACGGTAAAACCCAATGTGGTTTCGGGTACAAATGGGTACCCAAATTTGCAGCCGAGTTTACAGCCTTGTAAATATTAGGAACAATCATCCTCGTATCATCTTTGATACTATTATTCAACTATAGACATTAACATATTCAAAAAATAGATTATATGACATAATGTTGACGTTGGATCTGACTATAGAGTTTAGATTATCATACGTATAAGTCCTGCGAATATAAATGATTAATTGTTTGCATTTTACATATGCTTTTATTAAATACTAAACATTTTTACCTTCAAAAGTGGTATGGAAGATTTCTCCAAGTCAAATTTATTCTCCATTCCCATTTATCGCAATTGGAAATATTAAGAGACCGTTTGGACATAAGGATAAGCCATTCAATTATCATAATTTATCATAATTTCATTTATAAATATCACTATACAAAACATTTTTCAATTTCAATTATCTAGCCACGTCAAAGTCTCAACCCTTACAAATCTAGCAATCAGAAACCTTAATGCCATCACTCTCATTCTCAAACTCTCTCTTATAAATCATCAAAATAGAAGGCTCATCTCCTCCTCCTATTTTCTCATTTCCCCTCCCATCCCTTCCTTTCTCCATCTCTCTTTTCTCTTTTTTTCTCCCTCTTATTTCCTTATTTTTCTCATTTTCTTAAATTTTTTTTTTCATTTAAGGCTAAAAATATAGATCTACAGTTCTCCAACACCTCTTATGAGGCACGAGTAGCACATAATGCTTTATAAACCGATCATTAAAATAATAGTGGGGGATCACCGGATATCGTTCAAATATAACTTTTATGATTGATTTTGAAGTCTATTGGAGTAGATGTAAAATGTAATTCGTTATTTTCACATCTATATTTATGCTTTCATTGTTGTTTCACTTTGTTTTGTTAACAAATAAAAAATAAACGATCGTCTCTTGAACATTTTATCTATAAAGGTTAAGTACATGTTTGGGATTACAGGTGAAAAATATAACTTTTAGTTTTAAGGCTTGTAGCTTATAATTTAAGTAATAAGTTCTATTATTAAAAAATTATTTATTATTTGGTAACCATATATTTAAAATATTTTCAAACATGTTACATTTGTTTGAAAACAAATTAAAAATGTGCTTAATGAGGCATAAATGACAATTATTTGAATTTTTAAAGATTATGTCTATATCCTTGAAAGTTGTAATTATCTTTAAATTGTATAAATATTTTCATCTATTAGCAGTCATTTTAAAATTTAAATTACGTTCCGCATTATATGAAAAAACACATTTGAGGAAAAATATAATTTTTTTTCCTTGAACATACTTTTTAGTTTGTTTAAGATTAAAAATACTTTAATATGTAACACTCAAAAACCTAATTTTTTCTTTAAAGAGTTTTTAAAACTATTTAAACACTTTTTAAGATTCATATCACAATCCTAAACTGGCCCTAAGTCTTCATCTCCTATGGAGGGTGGGGTATAAGTCTATGTTTTAAGCAACGCTTTATCTCTTAAATAGTCTGTCGTCTGTCTATAGAAAACTATAACAATAATTAAAACCATACCAGTCACAAATGAATTTATGTATTAATGGAGCTCCAAACTCAGTAGTTGGCTTATAATCTATAAATTTTCTTGTATATATCTAGTCATGGATGTAATTTTTATCTGCTGAATGAATAAAGTCAATTTTTCATAGAAATAAAAAACACTTTTCAATTTCAAAAATCAAATTTGTAATATCATCATTATCCAAATACAAAAACATAAAACACAATAATCAATATAACTTTTACACACTTCAAAACAATAATATTAAAAATTAATATTCAAACAATTTTTAATTTTATAATATTTGTATTCAATTTTTTTGTTTATATTGTTTTTCAAAACTCAATAAAATATTTTAATTCAAATAACTTCAAAGCTATTCACATAATTTTTACATATTTCAGGTGTTCAAACGAGCCATAAATCTATTTTTAGAATGTAATTGTAGTAATGTCATTTGATAACAATGGACAATTTCTCAAAACCTAAAATTTTAAAAATTATTTAAGATAAAAAATATTCTATACACCACACTACTATCCTACTATATAAGATATGTAACATTTATTATTATTAGATAATAATTTATTAAGTGGTTAGTTATCATCTAATAGTGATAAATGTGTTATATTTTATATAATAAAATGTGAATAGAATGTGAATGTGATGTATTGTATTATTCTTAAAATAATCATACTTTATTAATTGGGGGTTATATGCCGATCCAATGAATTTGGGTCTTGCCCTCTTCTTAAAAAAAATAAAAATTAAATTGATTTATTTGTTGGTAAGACTTAAGACGATTCCCTTAATATTTACAATTCACTTGCATGTCATATTTAAAAGAGGTTTTTTTATCCACAGCCAATATTATAATTGCAAACTCTTTTAGGATAGCCAACATTGCAAATACTTGAATCTAATAATATCTCTCATATTTTGCGAGTTATTTCCTAATTAATTTATATATGAATGGTGATATATTCACAATTGTTTTATCATTTACTTTATAAGCAAATAATGTGACAATGCTACTTCATAATAAAAAAATATTTTTTTTAATAATATTTTAATATTTTTTAAAAATATTTAAAAATACAAAAATTAAAAAAAAAAAAAAACCAATTGCCTTCTCGATAACTTTTCTCATCTGTTGTGAAATATGCCCGACCCGGAACAACTTTATTTTAGTAACTTTTCTCAATTTATTTCATCTAACTATTATAATTTTTTTTAAATTATACATATATTAAAATAAAATATTTAACTATTTTAAATTTAAAAAATTATATATATATTTTAATAATATTTTATTCATCCATAAACCCATCCAACTAATCCGATCCAGCTTCAAAATAAACTTAAGCGGCCCAAACCCAGTCAAAACCGCCCACACTCTCCCTACCCAGTTCCAGATTCGCTGAATCTGTTAGGGACCCGAGGAAGGCGAAGGGTTAGAAAAGAAAAGGAGAGTGAAAATGGAGAGAGTGAAATATCTGGCGTTGGTGGGAGCTGGAGTGCTTTTGGGCTCTGTTTCCACCGTCTTTATTCTAAAGCTTCTTCCAAGGCGAGTCTTTATCTTTCTCCGCTTCGCGGCCATTTTCAATTCTGTCATTTCCTCATCGATAGATGAACAATAGCGCTCTGTCTGGTTGCCGAGAAAGACCAGGGAAATAAAGACAAACCTAATCAGCCCAAAACGTCTTAAAATAAAACATAGAAACTTGTTTCCCTTCCTTTTATTCAGTTTCCTAGGTTAACAAAACACACAATCATACAGCTACCTATACAATTTGTTTGATTACTGAAAACAGTTAGTAACCGCTATTAGATTTTTTGATTTCTCTTGACGGCAAAATCTTTGCTCAACTATGGCTAATAGAACATTGTGGATTCCTGACTGTTATCGTTCATCATAAAAGAAAGAATATCATAAGAAATTGTTCTAGAGAAATCTCCTTGCTCTTTCTTTAATCCATTGACGCAGGTTTTCTGTACTTGGGACAGCCATTCAGAACATTTAACTCACAGGATGGAACTTCTGAACTAAAGAGACCATTAAAACTGGAAAAGATTAATAAATTTGAAATATTATGTAAAATCTGTTGTTGTTTTTGGCTGAAGTTAATTGTACCGTACTGGCATGTATTGTATCTTTGCAGAAGGGTGGCAAGACAATGCACGATAAAGGCAAATAAAATCCATGGTAAGTGATCTATCAAGATTTATTTAAGAGAAAAACTTCAAGAAAGTGAACTGCTTATTTTTCTGCTCAAGATGTATTTTTTCCCTATCCCGATTCAACTCATTTTAAAATGTGTTTGGCTTCTGTATAACAATAGATGCTAAAGGAAGGTTGGAAATTAGAATAGATATAAAATGTGGAGCCACCATGCACTCAGATATTCCTGTCAAAGATTCTTAATGGTTGCCTAATGCTGCATTGGCATGTATTGAAACACATGTATCTCTAAATGTACTTCTAAGATCTGCAATCTGGGTTATGAGGCCTGCTATGTTGTATTCTAACACCATCGTGGAGTGTATGGTCAATGTAAAAAATTTATGGAAATAGAAGTAGAAAGTAAAGATGTAAAATTCAAAACCTTATAATTATGTCCTTAATGCTTGCCAAAAGTTGGAGGAGTGTAAGGATATTTTCTTAAACCATTTATGAAATTTAAATAGTTCCAATGCTCTCTGTATTCCTTGGTGCTGCTTGAAGCAGCAATAATTATAGCTTAAGTAATGGAAGTAGGGGGGCATATGGGGTGGGGTTATGGAAGTACACAAGGAAAGGTTGGTGTACCTTTGCTAGTAATATTCGTCTATGTGTGGGGGATGGCAATAGGGTCAGCTTTTGGAATGATGTGTGGGTGGGAGACACTGTCCTAAAGGAGGCTTGTCCTAATATCTTCAGAATTGCTCGGGATAAAGAAGCTATGGTAGCTGATTTGCGGGTAATAATTAACGACACATAGGAGTGGAACATAAGTCTTACTTGAGATGCACATGATTGGGAAGTTACTGGGATGGTGGAATTTCTCAGCTTGCTGTAAACACTGTTATTGATGCTATAAGTGAGGATAAGATGGAATGGAGACCTTCTAGGAAAGGAAATTTTTCTGTGTGCTCCTTTTATGATACAATTACTATGCAGCAAAGACACAATAATTTTCCTTGGAAGAACATTTGGAGGAGCAAAGGACCTACTAAGGTTGCATTCTTTGTATGGACAGCAGCATTAGGGAAGATTCTCACTATGGATAATCTAAGAAGACCAGGCCTTATCATAACAGAATGGTGCTGTATGTGCAGAAAGAATGGTGAAACTGTGGACCATCTACTTTTACATTGTGAGTTTGCTCGGGAAATCTGGAATTATTTCTTCAGCAGAATGGGTATAGCATGGGTCATGCCGGGAAGAGTGGTAGAACTACTAGCAAGCTGGAGAGGAATCGTGGGGACACCACAGATTGTGGCCGTATGGAAGATGGCTCATCTTTGTATTCTTTGGTGCATTTGGAGCGAAAGAAATGATAGACTTTTTGAGGATCAGGAACGCTCCCTAGAAGAGTTTAGGAGGTTTTTTTGGAAGATTTTATTTATGTGGGCCATCGCTTTAGAGTTGAATGGTCTCTGTTTCCAAGATTTCCTTGTATCAGTTACTAGATCCTAAATATGTGTATTTACATGTATACTTCCAGTGTACCTGGACTATGCTTATTAATAAAATTTCTTGTTACTTATAAAAAAAAAATTATAGCTTAAGTAATGCTAGAATTATTGTCGTGCAATATTGGTCAAAATTTCCAACATGTTCCCTCAATTCTCACATCTCGTAGTGGAGTAGAGTGCAGTTGCCATTTAACAATTGATTGGTTTAATCTTTCTTACATGGTTTTGATTAGTGATTTCATTGACTAACCAACTCTATCATGTGTAATTATTATATAAATTTATGTAAGATAAAGGAATTGCATCTGGGAATGCTAAAGGCTATGCAGTTGCTGGGAATCAGAATGATAGGGTGGCTGGTTTAGACCTTCTAAAAGACGAGATAGTTTCCGAACAATTGACCAGGTACTACAGGTGTCGCAAGTTAAGTGATTATTGAGTTTTTTCCCCTTGAATATGTGTCCCTAAAATATTGTCAGCCTGATTTTTGAGAGTGGGCTTTCAATACATGTGTGATACTCTAATTAGGTTATTCTCATGTATACTCCTTGTGTACTTCTACAAATAAAATTTCTTGATTAGCTATAAAAAAAAAGGTGTGATCTTTCGATGATTTTATTATATAGGAACCATGCTTATGTACAAGGCTAGTTATGACCAATAGAATTGGCCTTTTTCGCTTCTATATTTTCGTTATGTGGATACTTATAGAAAAAAGGTTGTGTTTACGTAGATGTCATGTTATAGAATGTCTTACATATTTTAGGTGCGAAGAAAATCTTCTTGATTTTAACCAACTTTACTCAGGCACTGAAAGATTAGTATGCTGAGCAAGCTTTCATTTATTTTATCTTAAAATTACTGCTGGAAATTTTTTATTATATATCTTAACTAAATGGACCCCTTTTTGCTCATTTATTTAGTAAACGATTTATTCAAAATATTTGACTCTGTGTTCATATTTATTTTCTTTCGAAAATATAATTATACATATATGCAGCTAAGGCCTTAGAGTCTATGTTTTTGTGTTGGGGCCTGGAGTGCAGGGGTTAGGGGTCTTTCTCAAAATCTCTCTGTTTTCTTCTTATGTGCAAGTCATTTTTCATGTAGTCTTTTTTTTTTTTAAAGGAAAAAACCACAATTAAAGTTGTTACTTCCTTGCTATTATTAGGAACATTCAATTCTTTGGCTTTGAGTCTCAACAGAAAGTGACTGCATCTTATGTTGTGGTCATTGGGCTTGGAGGGGTTGGCAGTCACGCTGCAGCTATGCTTTTGAGATCAGGCGTGGGCAGGCTTCTCCTTGTGGACTTTGACCAGGTATGTTCTCTGTTGACTTTTACTGTGCCTCTCAGAGCCTTTTGGTTTGCTTTTCTTTTAGTGTTTGTGGTCTCTTATTGTGATTTAGGCCTCTCTAATATTTCACTTGGTTCATTTGCTATTACGCAATAGTCTCTCTTAACTCTTAAGGCCCCGTTTGGACACGAGTTTTTTTTTGATAAGTAATAAGAAATTTTATTAATAAACATATTCCAGGTACACTGGAAGTATACATGTGAATACACCTATTTAGGATCTAGTAACTGATACAAGGAAATCTTGGAGACTAAGACCATTCAACTCTAGAGCGATGGCCCACATAAAAAGAGTCTTCCAAAAAAACTTCCTAAACTCCTCTAAAGAACGTTCCTGATCCTCAAAAAGTCTATCATTCCTTTCACTCCAAATACACCAAAGAACGCAAAGCGGAACCATCTTCCATATAGCCGCAATTTGTGATGTCCCTGCGATACCTCTCCAACTTGCAAGTAGCTCTATCACTCTTCCTGGCATGACCCATGCTATATCCATTTTGCTGAAGAAAGAATTCCAAATTTCCCGAGCGAATTCACAATGTAAAAGTAAGTGATCTACCGTTTCCCCATTCTTTTTACACATACAGCACCATTCTGTTATGATAATGCCTCGTCTCCTTAGGTTGTCCATAGTGAGAATCTTCCCTAATGCTGCTGTCCATACAATGAATGCAACCTTTTTAGGTGCTTTGCTCCGCCAAATGTTCTTCCACGGGAAATTGTTGTGTCTTCGCTGCATAGTAATCGTGTCATAAAGGGAGCGCACAGAAAAGTTCCCTTTCCTAGAAAGTCTCCATACTATCTTATCCCCATTTGTATTATCAATAACATTGTTGTACAACAGGCTGAGAAATTCCACCATCCTGGTTACTTCCCAATCATGTGCATCCCGAGTAAGAATTATATTCCACTCCCGAGATGGACACAAGAGTTGTTCCATCTCATCTCATCATTACAACTTTCCTAAATTCCCACACAAAATATGACAAACAATTCAATTTTTTTGAATCTCAAAACAATAATAATATTACAAAATAATATTCTAACAATATTTTATTCAACTTTCAACTTTCATTTCAATTTATCTCATCTCAACTCAGTATCCAAATACCTAGTGATATCAGCCCATGATTGGTAGCATTAAAAAGATAGAAAGATTACTGATTTCTGCTTTCAAATTACATTTATTAGAATACATGTACTCATTCATTAATTGCATGAGAAGGTATCACTTTCATCACTTAACCGACACGCTGTTGCAACAAGAGCAGATGTTGGCATTCCAAAAGCCCAGTGCCTCAAAGAGCATTTCCTGTCAATCTTCCCAGAGTGCCATGTAGATGCAAGAGTGCTATTATATGATGCATCTTCAGAAGAAGAAATTCTTTCAGGAAACCCTGATTATGTGTTGGACTGCATCGATAACATCGATACAAAGGTAAATTTTCTTGCCTATACCTTATGTTAACTTGTCATAAATTTACCTTTCCCAGCACAAGTAGTACAACAATTGAATACTCAAATAATTTAGTAATCAACCATGGTCCTTTTCTTAACTAGAAGGAAAAAGCTGTAGAAAATAAGATCATTGGGTTTGTAGTTTTATCGAATAATTCAGTAATCAACTTGTCATGAAGCATCCATGATGGATCATGGGTAAATGAGGTTGAGATTCCTTTGAAGTAAGAAGAGTATTGCTTCTTTATAGCAAATTTCTTACTTATAAAAAAACATTTAAGATTATTGCTATAGATTTTTCATGACCTTTGATTGCAAGAATGGCTTGAAATGCATGTGAGAATGACGCGAACAGGATGTTAGACAGCCACAAAATTTGTTTTGCTGATGAAACTACTGAATCTCTTGACAACTGAAATATTTGTTCCACCCACTTATCATTATTATTCACTGTTGTATTCCAAATATAAGTTTTGGTATTAATGAATTTTTAATTTTCAATCTGTTTGATCCATTATATGTAATAGGTGGCACTTCTTGCTGCATGTGTGCATAGGGGTCTTAAGGTTCTATCCGCTACAGGAGCTGGTGCGAGAGCTGATCCAACAAGAATACGTGTTGCAGATTTGAAAGAGTCAACAAATGACCCACTATCTCGAGCTGTAAGGATTTTTGCTTCTGCTTATTACAAAGTTTTAAACTGTACGACGGTTTTGAATATGCTTATCTTTCTTACTTTTGCATGACTATGTTGCATAAAAGATGCCCATTTCTAAATTGTGGGTATTAATTTCTTCTGCATTGTAGCACTCTAGATATTCTAAATCTCAGATGTATACCTATAATATGCATTGGTTTATGTGAGTTTTTATCTTTTGTTAATTTGGTCCATGAAGTCCAAATTTGGTCAATTTAGTCCTTAAAGCTTTAAGTTATAGTTCAGTGTAACACTTTTATCTAAATCTGTTAGTAATCACTTAAGGAGATATTTTGCCGAAACAATTAGAAAATAATAAAGAAGAATAAAAGTAATTAAACAAATCTTCAAAAAAGAAAAAAAAAGAGAGAAGCCTGAACACCTCTCTTCTCGGTCTCTCATCCTCTGATGTCGGTTCTTTCTAGCCTTCAATGCTGTGGAGTTGATGTGCACTTCAAGTAATCATGTCCATCCTTGATTGCACCTACTATTTCACCTACTATTTGTTTTCCCCCAACATCATTCATCAAGTTCTTTTTTGTTTTCTCCCCAAGTTTTTGGATGACATGTGACTTTGATTAGTAGATTTTACTTCTATTAAATGGCTATTAATGTATTTAGGAAGTCACATAATGGGACATGTTATTTTTTGTTGGTACACAGCTTATATCAAGGTATCACCATATTGGCATGGAACCAGCTTGTGCCTTCATCTATTAAACATGTGAAGTGGACATGCTTTTGATTGTGCTTATTCCTTGCGTTGAACATACAAGTCCTTATTCCAAACATTCTTTATTTCAGGTGAGACACAGATTGAGGAAAGATTATGGCATTGATGGTGGTATTCCCGTTGTGTTTTCATTAGAGAAACCTAAGGCAAAACTTCTTCCATTTAAGGGACCAAGCGGAGAAGAAGAAAATCCCTCAGACTATCAGGTACAGATATTTCCTTGTTAGTTTGAAGTATTCATTATAATTATTATCATTATTCCTGTGTACTTGGGCTCTACCCAGTTTCTTGACCAAAAAAAATTCTACTTATCAAAAAAATATTATTATTATCGTTGTTATTACTTTTTTTTTTTTTTTTTTTTAAATTTTTATGTCGGGGAACCTCTAAGGAGGCCCTTCGGACCCACCCCTACAGATAAACTCCGGTCCCGTGCACCGCACCCTCGGAAGTTTCCATATACAGAACTGGTTAAATCGTTGCTTTTCACAGGGGGTGTGCCCCCAAAGGATTGTTTGCGTCCATGAGGTGTTGAACCTTGGACCTTGAGGGAGTGATCCCCCAAGACCAAGGCATTCACCACATGGGCCAATACCTTGGGGTTGTTATTATTCTACTACTACTATGACTATTATTATTAGTATTAGTATTATTATTTCGTAATGTACTCCCAAGAATTCTGATGACTATGATTATTTATTGAGATATTGTAAAATATGCCCAAAAAGAAATTTATTTAATGCATGCTCTCTCTCTCTCTCTCTCTCCCCCCTTTTTTTCCCCTCAGCCAAAATATATATTCCCTACTTATAGACATTCTAACTTCTTATCCTGATTTCAGATAGTTCCAGGGTTTAGGGTTCGCATAATACCCGTTTTAGGTACCGTCCCTGCAATTTTTGGACAGGTTATGGCCTCCTATGTTGTGACACAACTAGCAGGGTTACAAGTTCAAACAGAGCCTATTGTAAATTTTGATATGGATCATTACAGGATGCTTCATCAACGCCTTATTGAGCATGAGGAGTCATTGTATGGGACAGCCATGGAAGTTGAGGTTTGAAGTTTCCGTTGATAAGTTTATCTCTAAAAGTAGCTCTTTAAATGCTATTTTTTCCGTTGGTTCTCTGGAGCAGATGTTACATTTTTTTCCCCTTTCTTGAGAGGGTAATTTAGGTTTTGTTCTTGTATACCTCATCTACATTTGGGTTAGTGAGCCCGCCGCCCGCCCGCCTGCCCGCCCCCCCCCTCCCTCTCTCCTTATTATAATTGCAAAATTTGTCTGATCATATAGTAGTTTGTCATGATAGGTAAATGCATTTCATCTACCTGAGATGAATCCCTAACATCACCCTACACCTTTTATTCAAGGTGGGAGGAGATGCTTTTCAGCTCAGTAATTGCATGTAATCTTTTGCCCTTTTATAGGTTGATGTTGAAGAAGTGATGTATGTTGCAAAAGAGCTGTGGCATGGACGAAGTGTGAGAGAGCAGTCTGCAAAAGATGTCGGGCGTGGAATGTGGCGATCTGTTAATGAGTTAATGCTTGTGAGGTATAGGGTTGCATTTATGTTGGGTATGATTGACCATTTGGCATTCATTCTTCACAAGGTGATTGTTCAGTTCTTAGGTCTGTACCCCTGCCTAGAATTTGGGGAAAAAGGTTAAATAAATTACCATACTGAAGTTATTAAAGTAGCCTTTTGAGGTATGAGATTTGTAGTCAAGTCAGCAAACAGAGCCTAATATCTAAATTAGTATTGGCTTGACCACCCTTTTTTTTTTCCTACTATTCATCTCATTTCTTTAGTTCATTCACTTGTCATCATGTCTTCTCTCACTGCCATACCTCCTTGCTCTTCTCTCTCTCTCTCTCAGAGTTCTATTTTGATGAGTCTCTTTGACGTTGTGGCACCTCTGAGCAGTTTGATTCTTTCTGTAGATCATCTAACCATCTTCGATAATTTTTTCAAGCTGTAGCATAGCTATAAGCTCAAGTTATTTAAACTAGATTATTGTCCCAGCAAAAATGATTTCACTTTGAGTTTTATGATGCGTTTTGCATATGTCAGTACCTCGGATTAGATGTAAGTGGTGGTGAATGGGATCTTACATTGCGTTTTGCATATGCGTTTTGGGATGGAGCATTTCTTATTATTTATAATGATTCCAAGGGACTTCAAGTGTTACATTGACTAATCTTTTTAGAGTATAGACTCGATGTAACGACTCAATGACAGCTTCAGCCACATTTGGGCCTATACTCTAGCGGGTTAGTTAAGGTTACAATTGAATCCCCTTGGAATATTTGAAATTGTAAGAACTTCTCCCTCCCAAGTAATGTGGATCCCATTCACCACCCTTTTAATAAATCCTTGGTATTACATGCTATATCTCTCATCAAGTTTGATGTTGCCTTGATAGTGAATGTATGCTTTTGTCTCTCACATTTTTGTGCTTGTTTCTATCATTTCTTTAGGTGGGATCGGGCAAAGCCAGCATCTGTGTCAAACTTAATTTTATTGAAGTTTAAAGAGGTATCTCTCATTAATTGACTTTCTATCAAATGAGCAAATGCTAACGATGTTCTTTCAAGCCACCACTAGATTATTTGAACTTTGGAATTGATTCAAAGGAAGTGCTAGTTGCTACTCATCGAAAAAGAGAGAAAATGCCCATCCTTGCTATGTTTACCTTGCAATTATTTTTCTCTCATATCACTTCATATATCAAGATTTTTATCATCTTGGAAATATGGAAGTTGAAAGCCACAATGAACTGTTAAAACTCAGAGGTGCTTAAATAACCTTTATTTAAGGAGTTATTCTGTTGGCGGATGGCTTATGGAAGTTATGCTTGCTCATCATATCTGGGATTGATAAATATCACTGCAATGTTCAGTACGTTAAAAATCCTATTCAATGCTCTGCTTTAGCCATCTACAAATATGAAGTATTGCTCTCTATCAGCTACAAACTATGAAGCATTTTGGGCTTTTTAAACCTTCAATGTCTTTTTCCTGTTCTCCGTCAAATACTTAGTACTTTCTGCATGTAACAATTCATTTTCATATTCTCCATTCAACCTCTCAATTCCATAATTTCTATTCCAAAGATTCCCAACTGTTTGAAGTCAGCTGCATATTTGTCTCTCTTCTAACCACCATACTCTGCATTTTTAAGGCATTAGCGTTACAAACTCAAATGCTTCAATGGTAAATGCAGTTGTACCATTGAAAGTGGTGATTAGATAGGTGAGCCATGGTAGTGACGATTAAATCTATTGGTCAATATCAGAAAGATTGTATTGTTGTGCCTACTACATTGACATTTGTGCTGCACATCATTTCCTCCCTGGATTCACCTCACTTTAGATCACCTCTAATGGCTCTTTTTTGACTAATTAGGCTGATGAGCATGAGTCAAGGACATTTGACGATATCAAAGAAAGCGAGCCGGAGTTTTTTATGAGGGTGGCATCTGTGCTGAAGCGAGCTGAACTAGACTTTGGTTTGCAAACATAGGGTATTTTTTTTTTCTTTTTAGGGTTTTGAGTGAAGGAGTCAATTTGACCCCATTTCTCTTCAACAGTTCAGCACTTTGATTTTTAGAGGTTTGAGTGTATTTTCTACGGGGCTATTCAAATAGAAATGCTTAGAAGGTCGAAGTATGGGTTTCTTTTTATTATTCATTGTCTTTTTCCTGATCTTTCATCTGTAGCAGTAAATGTCTTATCTATTTACTTATTTCTTTGATAAAGATATCGTACTTGAGGTAATTTGTAATATCTTTTTAGGTTGCGTTTGAGTAATGAGGTGATTTTAGATATTATGTGAATAGTAGTAAAAAATAGTAAAAAGTAAATAAAAAGTAATTATAAAATAATAAATAGTAACAGATAGTTCTTTCTTTTTCATGGTTGCTAGCTCCACTCGTGGTACACTTTTGCTAGCTGGGTAACAGCTTATTCTGATTGAAATTTTCTCTCCCAACCAAAATAGTTATGCATAATGCGAAAGTGAATTCACTATGATTCAAACTCAACTATTTTCTTGTATTATAGTTCTCTTTCGGGGGTTTTATTTGCAATTAATTTGGTCAAATGAAACAGTCAATAGTGACGATATTCGGCAGACTTTGCCAAAAATTAACGATCATTGACCATTTTTGGATAATTTTTAATTTGCCTTGTATATATTAGGAGTATGGTTTATTCTAAGGATTCTCACGCAGTAACCTGACCCGCCGTATTATCAATTTTATTTGGGGAGTTGTTGAGGACGAAAAAAGAAAAGAACTAGAGCATGTAATTTATGTTTGGTTTGGTTATTAAATATTAAATTATCTCATTTTATTTCATCTAATTATTATAATTTTTTTAAAATTTTACGTAAAATATAATAAATAATTTAATATTTTGAAATTTTAAAATAAAATTAATACTTAAAAAATTATATTATAATAATATTTTATTTAATTTTAAAGAAAATATATCATTTCAAATTGTGTAACTAAACGAGAACTTAATCAGATAAAATTACTTATATGGGTCATTGACAAACTCACAACAACTTCTCGTAATTTCAACAGAAGTTTAAGAAATTAAGTTATTTTTGCTTTGCTATTCAGTTATTATTAATTTTTTATCGGTAACTTTGCCATTCAAATGTACTTTATAATAGTTTACTTTTTTATTTATTGTTTTGTTAGGATAAAGAACGATGAAAGATATGTTTTATTTTTAAATTTAATATATAATACAGTGCCATTAGAACATTAGTAATGGGCTCAACAAAGTTAAAATATAGCTAAAGAATAGTCAAAATGTGAAAAAAAGTCTTACAATAGACTCAACAAAGCTACAGTAAATTTGGCCTTCAACCAAATGGCTAGCCAAATTTGTTGAGCCAACTTCACTAGCTAAACATTATTTTTAGAGTAAAATAATGCTGGATTCTTCTTTCACTTTAATTCTTCTGGTTTTATTTGTTTTTTTGATGCGATTTCTGCAACTTAGATTCTCATGCTTTGATTGATTTTTTTTCCTATATTTTTTATCCGATTTCTGTAGCTTGGATTCTCAAGCTTCTTTCACATTTTTTATGCGATCGTTACTGCATTTAAACCATCAAGAGGGCATATAGTACCTCAAATTAATAAATAAACACATAAAAGAAGTTATAACATTTGCAATTTATTAAACATTTACTGTTGTCCAAAAAATTAATATTTTAATAGAATGATGAAAAATTTGTTGAGCCTATTATTTGATGTTGTAAAAAATGATTAGCTAAAATTTGTAAAAGTGAATTGTTTAGCTAAATTTTAGCTAAAGATTATTGAGCCCACTACTAGTGCTCTAAGAAATTAGAGACTGTATTTCTTTTTTTTTCTTTTTTTTTCATAAAAGTGATCAGTGATCAACCCGATCCATTTTCAGATTGGTAGATAACAATTTAACCGAGTAGAGCAATGGTCGGAACTCGGATCCGTTTTCTCCTCGTTTGGAAATTCAATCCGTCCACTTAGGTCCCTCTCTGCATGTGGCAGGGTCAGTCCTTCAAAGTACAGAAAACGTCCGTTAGACGAGTCACGAGAGACAGAGAGCGAGAGAGCGCAACGTGCAAAAAGACGTCCATGATTTAGGGCTTTGTAGTTCGTAAGGCGTAATCGAAGTGACTAATACGCCATGGCCATCAAATTTCTTTATCTTCTTTTGCTCTTCAACTTTCATCTTCGCCTCTCTGTCTCTGGTGAGCTCTCTCCTCAACTTCTCCGATCCTCTACCTTTTTTTTCCTATAAACCTACCGTTACTAATATCTATTTGCTTCTATGCTTTTGGTTGATTAGTAGGACTATTTCTTGGTTGAATTTTGACTTTACCCTCCTGTTTGAAATTGAATTGTTTTTCTCTAGATAAAATGGTGTATGCAGGTTTAGATTAACAGGTACTGCCTTGCATTTGAAAACTGCAGGAAGTCCAAACCAATCTACACGATTAGCTTTTATATTTATCTCTCTACCTACCCATAATACTTCTTCATTTTTTCAATAAACCGTGCTCACCTCTCTCTCTTTTTTTCTCTCTCCATCCATTTGATATTCTTTATTCGTATCTTCTTGGAATGTTATTGATCTTAACTTCGATACTTCAGGACAGTTGAACTCTATGGAGTCAGTTCCTGATCTTCAAAAGTCAATGTACAAGTTCATTGATGGATATCCTTGTGTACGACTACTCAATCTTTCTGGGGTTATTGGTTGTTCAAGTAAGTTCTTCTAAAGGATTGCGCCATAGTGTATTTCATGAAATCAAAATAATCATGTATTGAGATTTGGTGCCATCTTTTCTTTCTAATTTATCTTTAGATCCTGGACGGGAAATGGTTGTGGCTCCGATTGTAAGGTACAAAAATGCTATAGCGCTGTCTCAGCCATCTGCAGTTTTGGTGTCATCGGATGAAATTCAAAGTTTCTTCACCAGGCACGTATTTGCTCAGTTCCTTTCGTTGTTCTTTAATGCAGGAGTGATTTATCCTTCTTTTTCTTCCTTATATATCTTTTTCCAGATGTGTGCTTTAACTGTTTTTGTGTCTCCAGTAAGTCACAAGTCTGATGAAATATGTTGTATACTTCCTGTGTACTTGAGCTATGCATAATTTTGTGGATTAATAAATTTTCTTACTTATCAAAGAAAAAGTATGATGAAATATGTTGTTATGAGTTAGAGATGAACTTTTGCTAAAAAAATTAGTATGTATGTAACAGTGTGTTTCCTTTACTAATTACACCCCCGACGCTTTAAAAGAGTTCTCTTGAAAGAAAATCTATCCTGGTGGGCAGGCACGAGAGCAAAAACTACCTCTAGAGCACCCAAAAAAAATAACTAAGTATTTAGGGAACTTTACATTTGTCCTCTACACTGTTGTAGAAATGGGATTCTCACTCTGGCGTCCACTATCTACAAAGATAAAAAGGGACACTTACTCTATAGGACAAGGAATATAAATTGCCAGGGAAGTCTTTTGTTTTCCCTCTTTGAACCTCTCTCTCTCTCTCTCTCTCTCTAAGTAAAGGATTTTATTCATACTAATAGAAGTATAGGCATATCCCCATAAGAAGTATACCAGAGGAAACACCAAATTGAGACAAAGGTATAGATACAAGACAATTATGAGAATTTAGCCCATTGAAATCAATAGCTTTAGCCCATGGGAATGACGTATTAGAAATAGTAATTTAATCTCCTCTAGCAAGCGTTTCCTATCTTCGAAGTTCCGGTCATTCAGTTCCTTCCATATGCACTATTGAATGAAAATAGGAACAATCTCTCAGACCGCTACAATTACAATATGTGGAATACTGTAAAGGCTTCTCCAACTGGACAGAAGTGACAACCCTTCTCAGTTGTCTTTTCAGTCTTGTAATTCCCTAACTCCAACCATTGCAAGATTCTTCTCGTTCACAATCTCTATCTTTTGTCCTTCTTTGTAAGTCATTATTATCGTAACTTTATCAAGACAAAGGAGATTTTGACTCCACTCATAGTTCATATTGTTTCATGGTTGATCCCTGATAAGAAACCTAGTCATTCATATTTTAATTTGTAAAATGTGCAAGTATATACATAGATAAAGGAGTATGTGGTGATAATGGACAACTTTTGTTTTTCGTCTGCCTTCTTCTTCTTCTTTTAGTTTTTTGTTTTTTTTGGGGGGGGGGGGGGTTTGGTTATGAAGGGTTTGAATCTACTTGTGAACTAATAACTTAGGGGATATATACACATCATGTATTTTACTATATGTACATAATTTGTTTGCCTACTTCTTATAAGAAACCTAGTCATTCATATTTTAATTTGTAAAATGTGTAAGTATATACATAGATAAAGGAGTATGTGGATAATGGACAACTTTTGTTTTTCGTCAGCCTTCTTCTTCTTCTTCTTCTTCTTTTTTTTTGGGGGGGGGGGGGGGGGATTGGTTATGAAGAGTTTGATTCTACTTCTGAACTAAAAACTTAGTGGATATCTATACATCATGTATTTTACTATATGACGTTGCATTCACGTATTTATTAACTTGTATTTTTTTTATTGAAAATATTCTCAAGGAAAATAAATTGATTGTTTTTTTGAGAACTTGAAAATAATTTTCTAATGTTGGGCCACACTAAAAAAATTCTATCTTAAAGCCAGAAAAACCACAAAAAATATGGAGCAGTTGTGGTTGTGGTGGCTGAGATGGTGGGAGGAGTGGAACCAAAGTTTTGAATACTGTTCCGGTGACTATTTTGGTTGAGGTACTAGAACGAAATATTTCGGTATCAGTACCGTTTCGGGATTAATTATATATTATATATGTATATAAAAACAACAACTAATAGAATAAATACATATATTTGTAAGTGTGTATCATGTATATGTGTATATATATGGAAGACTTGAAGATTTATAAAATGAAAGTATGTTGAAAAAATCACAAATTTGAGTCGAGACACAAAAACAAAGAAAAAAAATACTCATTTACTTTTTTAGTTTTGGGAATTTTTGACAATAACCTCATGCGCTTTGTCCTGTTTGAAATTCAGCATATGCAATTTTTCAGGATTAATATTTTTTTGATAAGTATTTTTCAGGATTAATATTAAAAAAAAAAAAAAAGGAAAAAAAAAGAATAGATAAATTATTAAAAATAATGATATTTAAAAAAAGAGAGAATGAGGGGACATATTTAAAATTACAAAAAAAATAAATTTGTATAAATAAATTTTATATTCTGGAATTAATTTTTTGATGACGAGGTATCCGAGAACTTTTACTACCCTAGATAAGGCTCTGGTTCTCGACTAATCCTCGAGGTGAAAGACGTCTCCGCTAGCAAATTTGTCACCTTCACCGCGGTGTCTTGTTCGCAAGGACTAGAGATTAGCCAAGAGCAACCCACCTGCAGGGTCTCCTTTCGATGCCTTCCTCGTCCAGATTGGGGTCTCTGGGGATCCTTTTAACCTCCTGCTCAAGAGGGAAACTTTTGGAATTAATTAAATATTATATGGATTTAAAATTTACAAAAATGCCATTTAATTACAAGCAAATTACAAAAATAGCCCGAAACGAAATGGGAACTGAAAAGCCCAATTTTGGTTGAAAATGGCCGGAATTTGACCAGAATGGTTGAAATGGGACCGGAATGACCGGAATTTGAAGCAAAACAGAACGGGATGGTAGAGTGTACCGGACACTACACCGGAACAAAAAATTCCGGCCGTATTGGCCAGTAAGGAACGAAATTTAAAACCTTGAGTGGAACATTAAGGGGTTGGGACAAAGGTTGTGGTGGTGGATTAGAGAACAGGTAGAGGTGGATGGTGGTGATGTGGAGTCATCTTATAATGCCCCAGTGAAAGGCTCAAACCACTTGGCCTGTACTCCGAATGGACTAGTTAATAATACAATTAGAACCTCATTAGAACCATTATAAAGAGCAAGAACTTCTCATTCCCAAGCAATGTGGGATCCCATACACTACCTACCTTATCCTCTTATCATATGGGATATCACAATCTCTCATCCTTAAATTTCTAATGTCCTCGTGGGGCTAGTATATCGTAGGTGCCACTGCTCAAGTCCCACATTTCTGGTTGAGAATGATTTTGATAATATTTGTAACGCCTCAATAGAAGACCCAAACCACATGACCTATACTCCAAATGGACTAGTCAATTATATAATTGGAGTCCCATTGGAACCAGTATAAAGAGTAAGAACTTTTCTTTCCCAAGCAATGTGGGATCTCATAAACCACTTACCTTAACCTCTTATCATATGGGGTATCACACATCTATGGTAATCAATGAAGTCAATAAGATCTTTATGGCTCTACATGCATTCATTTTGTTCTGGACACGGAAGTTCAATAAAATAAAGGTTCAATAAAATAGTTACTAGCCTTCTATTGCAATTAGCCAAGACTTGGAAATCTTATTACAACCTAATGTAGTACATCATGCATCGTTTGGAATGTATTTCTTGCATTTTTTTATTGTTTGATGAGGATAATGTTTGTGATTTCAAATATTATTCATTGAAAATGTAAGAAAAATTATTTATACAGTCCTACGGTGTGCAAACCCCATGCTGTCCCTTTAAAAAAAATGGGTCACATCTCGGGAACAAAATGAAAAAAAATCATTTTTTCAAGTGGGCCTCACTTTTTATAAAAGGGCTGTGCGAGGCTTGCACATCCTAGAATTGCATCTACCATTACTCTTTAGACATCTGTTTATGTTTCAGAATATGGCATGATTCAAGCTTTGCTGGTAATATTGCTGGTGTCATCGTGGAATCGGAAAATGAATTTCAAAATAAGTCAAAAGGTAAATTCTTTTATTTTTTATCCTCATTGCTTTGAGAATTCTTTTCCCACTTGTAAGAAAAATTCTCAAAGCTAGGTGGATGCAGGAAAATTCTTTTCTTGCTGCTGAAATTCACATTTTCTTTCACTTGCAGGATTCTCTCCTGCTGGAAAGTTTCCACTGGCTGAATTTGCTCCTTACCAAAATACCAGCTATGAGTGGAATCCAATTGTATGCTACGAATTTGTATTCTTATGGATTTCTTAAACGTTTGGAATGTCTAGTCATTTATTCTGCTATGTAATGAGCCACCTATTGTGCGATAAAATCTGAATGATTTTAGTAATAGGTAGTGACAGTAATCAGAACCAACTTAAAACCTTAACTTGTTTTGTCACTGCGTGGTGGGGATGTAGCATAGTTTGGTGGTGGATAATCAATGTGAATTTTTTAATCCCTAAACTAATCAAAATAAGCATCCAATTGGTTTTTAGCTATTTCCATTTTACTGTAGACAAAACTATTGACTGTACTGAAAGTTGGTATAGCTTAAGATATAGGACACCCTTTTTCACATTCTGTTTGACAAGCTGAAGCTTCATCATTTTGGATTTGCAGGGATCTGGTATAATGTGGAATGCTTATGATTTTCCTGTATTCTTACTCTCTGAGAGTAGCACTTTGACCCTGCAGGAGGTATGTACTGCTTGAATTTTCCAATGTGGTCTATCAGTAGTTCACACACTTGATAGCCATCTATGGTGATTGTTCTGTTTGTTATGCGAAGTGAGAAAGAGTTTCTCAGGTAGGTGTTATTGTCTTGATACCACTGCATGCAGATTTGGACATTTGTGCATTGTTTAGTCAGTTATGGCTGCTTGACATGAAAACTTTCACGGATATTTGTTATCAGTAAGATGTCCTTAAAGTTTGAAGTGACAGAATAAGTGCTGATATGTAGTTTATTTTATGTACATAGTGAGAGAAATGATCGGAGCAGTTGAAAATTATATGCTGTCATTTGTTCATACAGGCAGCTATCAAGAATGAGAAGAGCAAGAAAGCTTATATTGCTGACGTGGCTGAGTTTGATCTAGTGATGCAGGTATCTGATTCTTATTCTTTAATATGATCCTAATTAGCGACATTTAATAATTAGAAAGGCAGGTTGCAAGCTTGTTGTGATTGACTTGTTATTGAAGTTTAATACACGTCTTGGATTAGACAACGAAAGCTGGAACTCATGATTCAGAAACTTGTCTAAAAGAGGAGACTTGTCTTCCATTAGGTGGATACAGGTGAGTTCTTCTAGAATTGTTTGTTCTGATATTACTATTTCACTACTCAATTAGTGGGCATGTTGGTCTCTAGATTATAAGGTTTTTAATGGTGTATCCATTGTGGTGATTATATATGGTTTGTATATCGTGGTGGTTATATATGGTTTCTATTCAAGCCTGTCAATTCCTTTTACCTTCCACAAAAGTGTTATAGAGATAGGTCACAGAGATATTTTTAGTAACTAGTAACTTTCTATACTTAGATAATATATCAGATAAATAGGTTGGATGTAAATAGTCTTAACGTGTAAATATGTTAGACTTAACGTGTAAATATGTCTGTGTACAGTAAAACCAGCAGCAATTAGGCGCTGGAATCACGCTGAAAATTCGGCGCTCTATGTAACTCTTATCTATATAGATGAAGGAAATCAATGGAAAGAGGTATTCAGACCAAAACTAACATGGTATCAGAGCCCCTAACTTGATATTCATCTCTGAGGTCTTAATCCTTCGTGTGCAACAGAAAGAATTTTTTTTCTTTCCCTGTTTCGGCAAGTTCCATCTTGCTTTGGGTGTGTCGGTCCTTTCTGTGGTGACCCACTTTGTGAGCTCACTATTCTGTGGCAGTCGACCTCCTCTGTGGTGGTGTTCGACTTTCTCTGTGGTGATTGAGTGACTATAGGCATCTTCTGTGAGTGGCTGTGAGCTGTCAGCATCTTCTGTGACTGTCGGGGACGTCTCTGGGTGGCCGTGTTGCAGTCTGCCCTTTCTGTTGGTGTTCCCGGTGCTTTTGCAAGTGCTGGACAGCTTTTTCCTTTCACATTTCTGGGCTTGTTTTTACTTTTTCTGCCGTGAGATTTTAATATCTGTTTGGGCTCTCTACGCTGGTCGAGTGGGTATCGAGGCTCTTCATTTGATTCATAACGCCGTGGGACTTGAGCTCTTCATTTGTTTCTGGGCTCCTTTGTCACTTGGGCTCCTTTGTTGTGGGATGTTATTTTTGGCGTTAATTGGGCTTATTCTTGCTGTTTAAACTTGGGCCATTCGTTTGTTCTCTTTGCCTTGGTTTATTTAATTGGATTTGCTGCTTGGGCTCATTTCTTGTGCTTATTTTGTCCATTATGTCTATTGAAAATACTATTGTTCGCTTTACTGGAAAGAATTTTTCTATGTGGGAATTTCAGTTTAAGATATTTTTGAAAGGAAAAGAATTATCAAATCATATTGATAATTCTGCTAAGATTCCCACTGATGAAAAAGAATTTGCACAGTGGGAGATCAAGGATGCCAAGGTAATCTCTTAGCGATTGGGGACCATTGAGTCTCACCTTGTGACCAATCTTCGCTGTTTTACTATGGCTCAGGCTATGTGGAATTATCTTCACCCTATTTACCACCAAGATCATAGTGCTCGAAAGTTCCAATTAGAGTTGGAAATTAGTAATTATAGTCAAGGCAATTTACCTATCGCATAATTTTATTATGGTTTTATTAACCTTGGGAGTGAGTATTCTGCCATTACTCATGCTAAGGTTCCTACTGCGGCCCTTGTGTCTCTTCAAGTAGTTCATGCTGAGAGTCAACGTGATCAGTTTTTAATGAAATTTCGACCCGAATTTGAGCCCGTTGGAACTGGTTTATTGAACCGTGATCTAGTTCCTTCTTTGGACATTTGTTTGGGAGATTTGTTGCGTGAAGAACAATGGCTATCCACTCAGATGAGTATGACTTCTGAGAAGGTCTTTTCTGAGACTGTGAATGTAGCCTATGCAGCACAAGGGAGAGGGAGAAACAAGTTGCAATGTTTCAATTGCAAGGAGTTTGGTCATATTGCTAGCAACTGCTCTAAGAAAGTTTGTAACTACTGCAAGAAAGTGGGTCATATCATCAAAGACTGTCTCAGAATCGTCAATCCCAAGCTTTTCAGGCTGATGTTCAGTCCTCTGCTTCTTCTGCGCCACCTATTGTAAGCTCTGATTCATCTGTTCTTACACTAGCAATGGTCCAACAAATGATTGTGTATGCTTTTACGGCCTTAGGTCTGCAAGGTACGAGTAGTAACTCAACTTCTTGGATTATTGATTCGGGCGCTTCTAATCAAATGATTGGTAATATGATGAGTCTCCATGGTGTTCGTAAGTATAGAGGCACGCAAAATATTCAGATTGCTGATGGCAGTACTCTTCCTAATACTGCTGTTGGTAGTTTGGGCTCTTCATTTCGAGATGTTTTTGACTCTCCTGGATTATCTACCAATTTAATTTCTGTTGGACAACTGGTAGATAATAATTGTGATGTTCACTTTTCTCGTGGTGGTTGTCTTGTGCAGGATCAGGTGTTGGGGACGTTGATCACGAAGGGGCCTAAAGTGGGACTTTTATTTCCCTTACATTTTCTATTCCTAATGTTGTTTCTCTTGCTTGTACGGCTAATGTCAATACTAATGAAGTCTGGTATAAGAAATTAGGTCATCCTAATTCTGTTGTCTTGACTCATCTTATGAAACATGGTTTTTTGGGCAATAAAGAATCCATTTCTTCTTCTCCTGTATCTTTTGATTGTGCTACCTGTCATCTTGGTAAAAGTAAAACTTTACATTTTCCTGTGCATGGTAGTTGTGCTTCTAACTGTTTTGAGATTATGCATATTGACGTTTGGGGTGTGAGTCATGTTATTTCTCATGGTCAGTATCGTTATTTTGTGAGGTTTATCGATGATTATAGTCGATTCACCTAGATATATTTTCTCCGTTCGAAAACTGACGTATTTTCTGTTTTTCAAAAACTTGTTGCGCTTATCGAGACACAGTTCAGTACTTGTATCAAAACTTTATTCTCCGACTCAGGGGAGGAGTACATGTCTCATTCTTTCCAAACTTTTTTTCAGCAAAAGGGGATCATTTCCCAACGTTCTTGTCCTTATACTCCTCAACAAAATGGAGTCGCTGAGTATAAGAATTGTCATCTCTTAGATGTCGTTCGTATGTTGTTAATTGATTCTTCTGTACCCTCTAAGTTTTGGGTAGAAGCTTTATCTATTGCTGTTTATTTGATCAATCGTTTGCCTACTACCACTCTAGATTAAGATTTTCCATATTTTTGATTATTTGGCATATATCCTGAGTATCAATCCTTTCATACCTTTGGGTGTATTTGTGTTGTTCATCTGCCACCTGTTGAGCGTCACAAACTTACTACACAGTCTGTCATATGTGCTTTTATGAGATATAGTCCTACTTAGAAAGGATTTTTTTGTTATGATGCTCATACAAATAAATCCCAAATCTCACGGAATGTGATTTTCTTCAAAAATCAATATTTCTTTCAGTCGGTTATTTTTTATCCTCCTATTACTCTTCTTCCCGCTTTTGATGATGTTTGTTCCTTTATTAAGCGATTTCAACCAGGTATGGTGTATCATCGACGTCTTCCCCCTTCTTCAACGCCCCTTCTAGACACTGATCCGTCATCTGATTCTGTGGTTCCTATACCTCGGCACTCCACCCGGGTTACACATCCACTAGATAGGTATGGTTTTCCTCACATCTCGCTTACTGCCACTCTCGACACTATTTCTGTTCCTCACTCTTATACCCAGGTATCCACCCAAGCATGTTGGCAATAGGCCATGCAAGAGAAATCCAAGCTCTTCAAGACAATCACACTTGGGACCTGGTAATTTGTCCCCTTGATGTCAAACTTATTGGTTGTAAATGGGTATACTCAGTCAAGTTTCGAGTTGATGGCTCACTGGACAGATATAAGGCCGGTCTCGTAGTTCTTGGGAACTGACATGAGTATGGTATTGATTATGAAGAGACATTTGCACCTGTTGCCAAAATGACTACTGTGTGGACTATCTTGGCACTTGTGGCATCGCAAGAGTGGCCTCTCCGACAAATAGATGTGACAATGCTTATCTACATGGGAACTTGAAGGAAGAAATTTATATGTCACCACCTCCTGGCATGTTTGCTACAGTTTCCTCAGAGGTTTGTCGCGTACGCCGATCTTTGTATGGACTGAAACAGGCTCCGCGTGCATGGTTTGACAAATTTTACTCTAATCTGCTTGCTTTTTATTTTACTTAGAGTCAGTTTGATTCCTCTCTTTTTTTTTCGCAAGACTTCTGCAGGAATCGTATTGCTTCTAGTATATGTTGATGACATTGTGATTACTGGCTCGGATACTGAGTTGATTAAGCAATTACAACAGCATCTCAAGGCCTCTTTTCACATGAAAGATCTTGGTCCCCTGCAGTACTTTCTTGGCCTTGAGGTGCAGCTTACTCCGACTGGTATGTTGTTACACCAGCATAAATACACGCAGGTTGTTATTTCATTGGGTGGTCTCCAATCGGGTAACTCTGTTTTTACTCTCTTGGAGTTAAATCTTAAGCTTCGTCAGGAAGAAGGGGAGCTTCTATTAGATCCATCCTTGTATCGGCAGCTTGTTGGGAGTTTGAACTATTTGACGATTACTCGTCCTAACATTTCATTTTTCGTGCGGCAAGTCAGTCAATTTATGTAGGCTCCTCGACATCTTCATTTAGCCACTGTCCGCCACATTATTCGATATCTGAAGGGCACTTCTACACGCGAATTGTTCTTTCCTAACGAATCTTCCTTAAAGTTGATGGGGGTGTAGTGATGCTGATTGAGCCGGATGTGTGGACACTCGTCGCTTGGTTACTGGCTGGTGCATGTTCTTAGGAAATGCACTCATTTCTTGGAAAAGTAAGAAGTTAGACAGAGTTTCCAAGTCCTCTACTGAGTCTGAGTATCGTGCTATGTCTTCTGCATGCTCTAAGATCACATGGCTTCATCGGTTATTGGGGGAACTTGGTTTGCCTTAGTTGCGTCCCACTCCTCTTCATGCTGATAATACCAGTGCTATTCAGATCGCCGTTAATCCTGTATTCTATGAGCGTACGAAACATATCGAAGTCGATGCCATTCCATATGTGAATCCTTTGACAACATATGATTACTCTCTCTCACATTTCCACTGAATGTCAAACTGCCGACATATTCATTAAAGCTCTTTCTCGGCACCGGCATTAGTTCTTGGTTGACAAATTGATGCTTCTGGAGGGGGTTGTTACAGAGATAGTTCACAGAGATATTTTTAGTAACTAGTAACTTTCTATATTTAGATAATATCAGATAAATAGGTTGGATGTAAATAGACTTAACGTGTAAATATGTTAGACTTTATGTCTATGCACAGTAAAACTAGCAGCAATTAGGCGCTGGAATCACGCTGAAAATTCGGCGCTCTATGTAACTCTCTTCTATATAAATGAAGGAAACCAATGGAAAGAGGTATTCAGACCAAAACTAACAAAAAGCACACATGGATGTTTTCAAATAAATGTTATAAAAAACGAAAAATCCCATGTTATTAACAAAAGGATGCTCGTAGAAAGAATGTGGAGATTCTTTAGTAAAAACAGATTTTGTTTGGCCTTTTTTTCTTTCGAAAAAAGAAAGGACACACTGAGTGAATATTGATTGATTAGTATGCCATATATTGAAATGTTGATGTGGAAGGAGGAAACACTTTCGCATCCAAGTAAGTCTTTGGATTTTTTTTCCCAAATAAGTCCTTGTTCAAAGTGCTGAGATTCTAGAGAGAAGTATGCCCCTTGACGAAAGTATTGTGTCTTAGTTTCTAACACCATTTTGGTCTATTAGTAGTTAGGAGATGATTTTGTAAACACTACCCACTAAACTGATAGGATGAAAAAACTTTTTATTTTTATTTTTTTTTATAAGTGATAGGATGAAAATACTTAATATCCGATCCCTTGATGCATTGGGGATAAGGGGGATAAATGTACGATTGAGGCTCTTCTTGAACTTGCCTCGAGCATTGAACTTGCTTGGGCATTATCACCATTCAAGGCTCTCACAAGCTCTTGTACCTTGCTCTCTGAAAAGGCCATCGTTCCAGCCACATAGCTTCCTATACACCAATAGAATCAAAATTAATAGTTTGGATAGTGAGTTGAGATGGTTTGTGAATAGTTGTGAGATATTTGAATGGAGATGAGATAGAAATGATTTGAGTTAAAATGTTTTATGGGGTTTTGGGAAAGGAGAGATAAAAAGTTGAATAAAGGTATTATAAAGTTAAATACTGTTAGAATATAATTTTTTAATATTATTTTTATTTTGAGATTTGAAAAAGTTGATTTGGTTTTTGTGTTTGTTTGGAAATTTGGGAAAACTGTAATGATTAGATGAAAAAGTTTAGATTGAAATTGAAAAGTATGTGTGTTTGAGTGGTGTTTGGATGTTGAAATGAGATGAGAAGAAATGAGATGTGATGAGAAGGGCTGAGATGGTCTCATCCAAATGGGCCTAAAGTTTGGCCTCCAGCTAAGCAATTTAGAATAGAAACGTTGTAGAACTGCAGAATATGCTCAATGCTCTATATTAATAGAAGAAAGTGCACTCTAATACTTGGGCTCTTGCCTATTCTCATGATCAATAAAATTTTGTTTACCAAAAAAATAAAAGAGAGAGAGTATCTGTGGTTTCGATCATATTGTTTCTACAGTTCAAATGGTTCATATTAGCTACTGGATGGAAAATTTTGTATTTTTTTCTTCCAGTCTTTATGTAACAATACAATGAAAGCTCAAGCCTCATATGGGTTATACTCCAAAGGAAAAAAACGTATAAAAAAATGTTACAATCGGAACTCCTTGAAATCATTATAATGGGTAAGAACTTCTCCCTCCTAAGCAATGAGGGATTCCCATTCACCACCTTCCTATACTTGATTCTGGGTATTACACTTTAGTTTCTTTCTCCAACTCACCTCCTCCCAGAGAATACTTCTCTCTCCAAACCACTTGAAACCTCAGACCTTCTCAATTTCTCAATCTCAGATAAATTTCTTACTTTTTCCTTTTGTCTGTTAACTGGATTAATGTATACTTCCTGTGTATAACACCATCTTTTTCTATCAATAAAACTTTATCTTAATCATCAAAAAGAAAGTTTGTTCCATGAGAACATCAAACCCTCGCAGCTCATCCATAAGGGGTGTTTCTGCTTCCCAACATATCCAAACACCTCTTCTTCAGATGGTTAAGAGGAAACAACTTTAATACCTGTCTGGAATTTTGATAGTGTACCTTAATTCCCATCATCAAGGCACTCGTTGGCGGTGAGAACTGGGTCTACATTTTGTCTCCCCTTCATAAAGGCATTTTGAGTTGTAAATATGACCTTTTTCTACTTATCAAAAAATGCACCAGTTTTATACAGTTAGCAAGGACTTCAGGGAGAATCTTACATAAACCAACCAGTCTAATTGAGCGGAAGTCCTTAATCTCCATTGCCCTTGCAATAAAGGTAGCATTGAGGCTTTTTTCAAACTTCAAGAATAGCTCCTGAAAGATAGGATTTTGGCATAATGTGACTTATAAAAGTAAAAGATATTGGCATAATGTTTGGTGCGGTAATCAGCCATTGAGAGCTGTTTTCCCAGAGTTCTTTAGACTTTCTTGTGATAAGGAAGCATCTGTGGTAGATTCATGGCTCCTCTCCAACAACACTTGACAGTGAAATCTCTTGATTTTGTCTTTTGTTTCTCCCTCTGCTTCTTTGTTGGGTGCTTTTGTAACACCTCAATTGAAGACCTAAATTACACGACCTATACTCCAAAATGACTAGTCAATGATACAATTGGAGCCTTATAAAGAGTTCCTTTCCAAGCAATGTGGGATCTCATATACCATCTACTCTTATCCTTATTATATGGGGTATCACAGCTTTCTCATTTATACACTCATGTACTTGGGTTGCACCACTATGCTCTTTTCGATATGATAAAATTGTCTTATAAAAAACTTGAAAATAAAAAAGGGAACAACAAGTGAAGTGGATTTTTATATGTACCCTCTTTAATCTCTCTGTTTTGCCTTAAATTGTAATTTTTTGTTTCTCTTTTGTGAAGGGCAGTGTTTGGTCATCCCTTCCTCCAATTAATGTTTCTTCCTCTGATCAATCCAAGCCTATAATACTGACCATGGTATCAATGGATTCTGCTTCATTTTTCCGTGACAAAAGCCTTGGTGCAGACTCCCCTTTATCTGTGCGTTCATCACTTCTGGTGCATGTCCCAAGTTTGACTTATATAGAGAGTTAAGTGCTTATAACTGTGTTTGGATCACTTTTAGGGACTGATCTCACTGCTGGCAGCAATTGATGCACTTTCACATGTTGATGGTCTGGATGACCTAACTAAACAGGTGCGGTTGAAATAATAATGCCTGCATGGTACTGCTATTTTCTTTTTGTGCTGAGCTTCTTTTTACTAGACCCTTTTGTTGATAAATGGACCATTTGTTCTTTTCATTTTTAGACCTTGATTTTTGTGATTTTCTGAGTATTTCTCAGCTTGGAAGCCTACTCTAGTATCTCTCACCTCTTTAGTTTAGCCGAAGAGTTCTTTGCCTATCAGAGCTACACCATCATGGCTGATTGTAGCCTTTTTGGAACAAATTTCAGTGGCCTATTCTCATGGCCCAAAGGATCTGCAGGACTTTAAAAACATTCCATTTTTTTAAGTTTATTGTATTTTTTTTTTTTTTTGGGGTGGTGGGAGGGCAAGAATTAAGTAAATTTTCTTAGGTCAAGTCTGTTAGGCTTTCTTACATCAAAAGATACATCAAAGACCAGACTCTAGTATTTAAGAGGTTTTCTGCTAGATCAAATGTAAAAAGGATTGAATGAGAAACATTGACTCTGGTGTATAACTTGTTCAATTTCTATTAAGCTGTAGCAATGAGAAAAGGCTAACAGAGACATTGTGATTAGAAACAAGAGTCTAAATTAAATGTTAAAACTGGCGTGTATTAACTTTTTTGTAAACTTTAAATAGTCAAGGACTTCATAGTATTATGACTCGTGATCTTCTCCTAGCTAATTTTTTATCCTGTTCTCTAAATTGTTTGTTGGAATTAACATATGCCTGCTCTATACCTGGAACACATTTCGAGTTATATTGTAGCTAAAACTTGATTGATCGATTTTGTTAAGCAGGTTGTTTTCTCCCTAATTTTCATTGTACCAAACTAGTCAGTTCCATTCTTTTATATTTATATAGGTTTTCTTATATCTTCAGTATACTTGTCTCTGATTTGTTTTACTGCTGGCATGCCTCAAAAAGTGCTTTGTTTGCTGACAGTTGCTTAATTCTGATTCAGCTTGTTTTTATATTTTTCACTGGAGAGTCGTGGGGTTACCTTGGTAGCAGGAGATTTCTATACGAACTTGATCTGCAGTCTGAAGCTGTTCGTGGCCTAAATAACTCATTAATTGAGATGGTATTATTCTCCTCTTTGTAAAGTCGAGGTCTTATAATGTAATCTGGGAGTTCTTTTCTATATCTCACATAGTTGTTTTACTCCAACCTTCTTGTTTACAAGCATAATTTTCCCTCACTCACATATTGAAAACTATTGTTGAATGATAAAATGATGTATTTATATACTTTAATGTGCTTATTTGTTTCATTTAGTTTAATTTAAGCATTGTGGAAGAGGAAAAATATCATGGCTAAATTGGCTACTATTCCTAGTAAGTTAGGAAGAATAAGCTCAACAAAAGGTGAAAGATAATTATTGGATAGATCATCTCAAGGTCACAATTGGAGCCCCTTGGAATCTATATAAATACCAACAATTTCTCCCTCCAAAGTAATGTGGAATCCCATTCACTACCCTCCCTTACTCAATTCAGGGTATTACAAGGATTAATTTAAGGGCTAGGAAAATTTTCTTCTTTATATTTTCTCTAATTGGGTGTGCTTTCACCTCTATACTTCTTATATACTTGGTTGTGTCTACTTATAAAAAAAATGCTTGGTTGTGCCTCTTTCTGTAGCATGTAGTTTTGTAATTAGGCTCTTTCTTGTATACTTCCTATGTACTCGGGCTTTGCCTATTTACGTGGAATAATAAATTCTCTTTTTACCTATAAAAAAACAATTAGTTATTTTGACTTACTTAAAAAAGGGTTAAGACTAATTGTAGTAGGGTTCTAATAGACCTTTTCCCCCCTCTTCTTTTGGTGCTCTTCTAATAGACTCTTGAGTCTAGAAAGAGTTTTTCTTGTTCTCAAGTCCTTATTTTCTCGATGCTGTTTCTGTTTTCAACATCTTCACTTTATGAAAATCTGTTTGGATATCATAAAAACCCACGATAATATTCAGAAAAGAGAAACCTACTAACTGAGGTTCTCCAAATTAATTTCTATTTGATCTTTTGGAACGAAAAATTGTTTTCTAATATTTGTAGGCAAACACATTGTCCACAGTTTTTCTTGTCCATCAAAAATGAAAACAGAAAACTTAATAACTCTCACTGTTTGAATACTCAGGCTTCAAAGGAAACAAAGGGAAAGAAATCGACATGCAAGAGTGTTAATATTAAGCTTGTTTTCTTGTGATGCCTCTGTATGGTTTGGCCTCATCTGTTGCATCTTCTTTTGCTCTTTCATATCTTTTAGACGTTTTAGTATTGGAACCAGTATTTACCTATCAAAAAAAAAAAGTACTGGAACCAGTATTTGTGCTTGGGGGATCTATTTTGCCTAATTGGAGATGGCTCCCCTTCTTTTTTTCCCCCTCAGGTGTTATTTAATGAAATTTTCACTTATCAAAGCATGGGAAGAAACTTAAAATTGTAGCTTCTTAAGATGATTCTATGGTGGTCATCATTAAGGTGAAGGAGAACATAAATGCACTGTTGCTCCTGCCTTGGAAAAGGTGAAAGGAATACGCTAGTCACATAACACCTCATCTTTCTTCCCCAACTCTAGCTGCATCCTGTTGTATTTCTCCCTTGGTCATCTGTTCTTAGAACTAATCAGACCTGCATATGCTCTCTCTCTCTCTCTCTCTCTCTCTCTCTCTCTCTCTCTCTCTCCACCCAGAAAACAAATAACAAAAACCAAAGAAAGATTTTTGGTCTATAAAGAACACTCTATAGAGTGAGAGATTATAATTTATACTGGACTTGAACAGAACAAATACAATCCCTATATCTGGTTTCTGGAAACACTAAAACACAAACACTGCTTAACTTTACTGTTTAAAACCATAAACATAACCAAACATGTTTAATTTGTAAAAGAAGAGGGAAATCAGAAACGGAACAACTCTTATGCATTCGGTTTTTTTTCTCTTAAATGATCTTGTCATGTATTCAGCTTAAAAAAACATAAATAATACAAAATGAACCCCAAAAAGAGTGGGAGACGGAAGATGCTATGGATATTGTAGTTTTAAGTAAAAAAAGATAATTGCTGACTTGTTACTTATCTGGATTACTTATCCTAATTTATCAAGCTAACTTTTGGCTCATTGGACTATATTGCACAGGCCATAGAAATTGGATCTGTGGGGAAAGGCTTCAATCAAGGGATTAAAAGGTTTTATACTCATACTGCAGAGGTGAGAACCCATTCTCAATTATCTCTGAGATTAACATGATAGTGAATAGTCATCTACATGATTTGTGCAATTTCCCCCAAGCATCTTGCATTTGGATTCTCAAATTTCTTATTATGTTTCATTTATGTATCTTACCAGCCATAAGCATGCCAGAGAACGACCTGAAAACTTCTTGTGTTGTAGCATGCCGCTTGTGCCACTTTCTGCTTAAACCATGAAACCCTCTAGTTGATGAATATAAGTATATTCCTCAATTTCAGCTCGCAGAAAGTTGTCTTGACATCAATTTTCTGGCTCTAAATTAAAATAAAGCAGCCATGACAAGAAACACACCAATAGAGTTTTGTTTCATAATGGGAGATTAGACTGAAACCTTTCCCTTCTCTCTAGTTATAGCACTTTGGAAGTTGTTGGAATTGCTGGAATTTTCAGTTTAATTACAAAAGATGGCAGTGTGAGCTAGGGTCTGTGTTTGTTTATGAAGTGGGGCTTTTAGGTTTCAGATTGATAATTGTTTAAATACATTCTTTTAATAAGATCTTCAGACCCTTTATTGAAGATTTTATTTTATCAGTAAATAAGAATTTTATTAAAATAGACCCTTTATTGAAGATTGAACCCTCAATTCTACAAGATTATGACTGAACCTCGAATCTAATCGACATATATGCTTCCTGCGAAATCGGTTATAACTCAAATCAGTCTGTCATGTTTTCCCTAATCCTCTGATCTGTTTTTGGATTTGTTAGCTGCTATGTCTATTGGTATGTTGTATAAATACTTTCCCGTCATCTTTCACTTCTCTCTGTTAGAACAACGAGAACCGACAGATTTGGTTTTGTGGTATGAGCACTTATCATTTTGGGATTCCTTGACTCAAAAGCTGATGTGTCCTCTTTTTTCTGATTCTGAACCAATCCTGATTCTCGACACTTGGTACAATTTATTATTGAAAGAAGGGATTCAGAACTAGAAGCTTTCCACTAGAATTTTTCAAGGTTAAAAGCAATAAAATCATATTGCACTCTTTAGAAGGCCACGACTCATTTTTGGCCCCATTAGAGTGGGGTTCTGGATGGGGGAGATCTGGATTTTGTCCTACTCCAGCAGTTTTGCATCAAGTGGCTGCTCTCTCTCTCTCTCTCTCTCTCTCTCTCTCTCTCTCTCCTCTTTGGGGGGGCTGGGGAGGGAGGAAAGGAAAATAAATACTTTTTGTAGGTCAGCAAGTTTAAAAAAAAATAATGAAAAAAAGAAAAGAAAAGTTTAATACACTTGCAATAACTTGACTTTCCCTTTATTTTATTAATGTTGATTAGGAGAAAACTTTTAGAAGTCAATTGGGTTTCTCCTAGATTCTGGTCCTTATATTCAAAGATCAACTTAAAGTGATAGTCGTTTTAAGTGGCACTGGCCACTGTGAAAGACATTGACTTGACTTGTGTTAACATTAGTTCATAATCAGAGTTAACTTGTCAAAAAATTTTCTCTTTTAAGTCCTAACAATTTATTGCTTTCTTTCTGTCTCTAAACATACGAAAGCTTCCCCAAGCCCACCAATCTGTTTACATGTCAATTTTGTTGCCCTATTTTGATTAGGGTATATTTAAGGTGCTCATAATTTATGTCACACAAAAACTTTACCAGTTTGTAGTGATATGGACTTGTTCACTTATACAAAAAAAAAAAAAAAATCTGACAGTATTACCTCTTCTGCTGCATATTAGATGCTAGATGAATATGTATTTACAAGTTCCATGATTTCTTTTATTCCAAGTTCATCATTGTAGTCAGCTGCCTATATATCCTACACATTAAATGTTGTTGTTGTAGGTTTCATCTGCCACAAATGAGACATTGAAGGCCCTAAAGCATGCTCAAGATTCACTGAAATCTGAACACATAATTGTCTCGCCAGCAAATGCTTCAAATCCTGGGATACCTCCTTCCTCATTGATGTCATTCCTGAGAAAGGTTTTGGACGGTACCCTTGAAATATTTGTTTTTCTTTTTTCCATCCACATCTTTATTGTTCTTTTTTTATTCTTGCATGGGGGATACAGTCACCTATGATATGAAGTGTCTGATTTTTATTGAAAACAAAGGCCTTGTATCATATCAAACTGAAGGAGTGGGACTGTTCATTTTTCCCCTCACAAACTGGTTCCTTTTTCCTTTAATAATAGTTTCTTGGAATAATTTATATATCAACGGGTCAGACAATACCAATTTACCCTGTAATAGCCATGTAGATGTTCCAATATTGAATTGCATATTGTGTTCAGAACCTTGCCATCAATTTTTCTTTGTTGTATGTAACTAAATACTAGCCAGTTTGACAGTTCATGTCCTTCTTGTGAAGCCTCATTTCTAAGGGAGCCTCATTTCCTGGATATAAAGAACCCTTTAACTTAGAAGGCTTTCTTTTAATACCTAGTTCAACTTAGAAGACTTAGAAACTGAAGGAGTGGAATTGGCAGTATTGGCTAATCAAATTGTTCTCTTTTATCTTAGCGTATCTTTTGTTACTTCTGTCTGGAGATCAACAGATTTACTTATTTTTCCTCTGTTTAAAAATTTGTTGTTTCTCATCACCAATTAGAAGTATTAGAGGATGCCTTTTAGCTTTTCTAATGTTTCTAGGCAGTAGTTGAAGATGAGTTTTGGCAAATAGTTGGTTTAAAGAAGTCTAATGGTTTGCAGAATTCTCTCACTTCCGGACTTGTATTGGAAGATTTTGATAGCGTTTTCAGCAACAAGTTCTACCATAGCCACCTTGATAATATATGTGAGTGGGTTTTTATTCTTGGACGCTTCTCTCATCTCTTGGTTAAATTATCCTGTGTACTTATAAAAAAAAATATATATTCTGTGCCAGACAGTTGTACCATATCTCTATCTTTTCTGATTCATGTTTTTGGTGCAGCAAATATAAACTCTTCAGCTATAGTGGCTGCTGCTTCCCTTGTTGCCCGCACCCTTTACATACTTGCTAGTGACAATAAAAATGCAAGCGGTTCAGCTCTAACTGGTATCAGTGTGAATGTCTCACTAGTTGAAGAACTTATGGGTTGTCTATTGGACTGCGATCCGGGTCTTTCTTGTGAGCTGGTGAAGGACTATATATCACCCACCTCTACCTGCCCAAGCCATTATGCTGGTGTTATCCTCGATGAACCTTCCTCCGAGCCATCTCCTGGATATGTAGATGATATGTCCAGATTCTTGTGGAATTTTCTGGCTGACAGAACATCTATTCCCAGTGAGAATGCTAGCTCTTCTTGTTCACAAGGTTGCGGCAACAAAGGTGCAGTTTGCGTTAGGGAAGAAACAGATGGCAAGGGAGTCTGTGTTATCTCCACAACCAGGTATTTCACTTGCCCATTAATATTAATTCATAATTGGTGTTGCAGAACCTGCACAAGCAGGCCCAATTAAACTTGGGATAGTGGTGGCACAGTTTTTTGTGGTTTTAAATACTCATCTACTCCTTATAGGGTACTGCCTTGACTTTGAGTCGTTTTATTTAAGAATTTACTCCCATTTCTGCCACAATTATATATGTATGAACGTCATCCCTATAGGATCATCGGCCTTGGCAGGTTGCTCGAATCGAGAGCTACAAACTAGCCCAGCTATTCATGAACAGTAGAGCTTTGCTCAGTAAGATCAGCTTTGTGTTTATGGTTGTCATGAACTTACTCAAGTGTTAAATTAACATATGTAACTCACGTTCGATCCAGCACATAATTGGTTTAAGGTTCTATTAAGCTTTTCTCCTTTTAACCTTAAGAGATAAGTCCAGTCGAATTCAAATGAATTGTGCTGTATCAAGCTTTGCATGTCAAACACTAATGAGCTTGAGCTAATTGAACTTATTTCGAGACTTATTACCCTGAGCTTGAACTTGGATGAATAATGGTAGATTTATAGGGTTGGGCATATCAAACTGAGCTTTTCTTTCTCTAGATAAACATCATCGATACTTAGCCATGTATGTATGAACTTCTGGATCTACACACACATGTAAGGGGGGAATGTAAGGGTTGTGCTTACCATACTCAATGCCAGTGAAATGGGCAGCATGTTCTAATTGAAGCTAATCATTTTATAGCCATATGATGAATTTGCAAATGACTTGTGATATAACTCCATCTTTAACCATAATTTCATTTTAGGGACCATGAAAGAGCTATTTTCTCAAAGTTTTAAGGCATATGGTTGATCATTACAGGTACGTTCCAGCATATTCAACACGGTTAAAGTTTGAATCCGGTATTTGGACTGTGTTGCCCCCAAATTCCTCTGACCCAATGGGGATGTTGGACCCTGTTTGGACTGAGAGCAATTGGAATGCGATCGGGTTGCGTGTGTACACAGTCCAGGATGCTGCTTATGACCATATTGTTTTGGTTGCCGGAATATCTGTCACGGTCTTGGCGTATCTTGCCATAGTGACTACGAGAGCAGTCCTAACGAAGGCCTTAAAGCGAGATTAATGCGGTTTAGATTGGATAACTCTTTGGAACATTCATGAGTAAAGTGTTGAAAATATGATGGTAAAAAAGTACAGGATTTGATCCATTGATTGGTTCGTTATAGATTTTAGATACTTTCAGTATTTAAATGGCATTCTTTTGCCTTAGGAATAGTGAATGGAGTTGCTTAAAGTGGAAAAGGCTGGTCCTCTCAATCAGGTGCCAAACTTTTACTGTTTTTAATGTACCGAATACATAGAGAACTGAATTCTGAAAGCAAGGTTTTGAATGAATGCACGCACGCACGCACGCACGGCGTAAAATGTTTCACATCAACTAGTGTAATTGGGGACGACAAAATATATAGAATGAAGAAAAGCATTTCTCATTTGGAAAAGCTAATTAAATTGAAAGTAGTTAAAACTATCCTAAGAAATCTACCCAAATATATATACATAAATTTAAAAAAAAAATTCATTTTGGGCCATTGACTAAAGCTATAACAATTGACAACTTTTTCAAATTTTAAAATAAAAATAATATTAAAAATATATTTTAAAAATATTTTATTTAATTTTTAACTTTTATTTTAACTCACGTATTATTACCAAAGCAGGAGGGTTTGGAAGGTTGTTCCTGCGGCAAGGTCTTCCTGCTTGGTTAGAACTGGAAGCTTTCATTCTCCCGGATGTTACAATCTCTTCACTCCCGTTTAGATCTCCTCCATTGTGATTGAGACATCTGTTACTAGACTTTCAAAAAACATCAAGCTCAGTCCAATTAGTATTAAAAAATAATCGATTTGTGAGCTCATTTATTAACACACTATATATTATATTAAATATAGAAGCCTTCCACGTTACCTAATGAAAAAAATAGGATCGGGACTCGGGAGGCCGCCTCAAGACATCAAAATGAACTGATTTAGGAAGGAACCTGGGCCTTAATGGGCCTGAAGTTGGTAATTTGGACCGGGCTTGCAATACCAAAGCCCAATTCTACAAACAGGGGAGTCGGTTAACCCGAGGTCGGTATCAGGTCATTTTGTGCGAAGATGCGCTGCAGCACTGCTTCCACGCCTAGCATTATAGCATAGCATCAGCATTGGCATTTCTTCAACCATCCATTTTAGCACCCTCAAGCTCACACATACTGATTACATAACCTAATAATCAGAGTCGTAGTCAGAGGGATCTCAGAGACATGGGGTTGGGCATGCTAGCTTCGAGGGTCATTAGACCTACCGCCTCAAAACTCTCCCGGAATCTTCTCTTCCAGGTCCGGCCTATTGTCTCCACGCCGGAACTCCACACTCCGGAAGCCTCGGCTGCCCAGGCCCAGCCCGACTCGTCGCCGGATCTCCCTCCGCCACCAAGGACCCCTATCGGCGGGGCTCGAATCCACTTCCCGAACCCTGATGACGCCATTGAGGTGTTCGTGGATGGGTACCCGGTGAAAATCCCCAAGGGCATGACCGTTCTCCAGGCCTGTGAGGTGGCCGGCGTGGACATCCCTCGTTTCTGCTACCACAGCCGCCTCTCCATCGCCGGGAACTGCCGCATGTGCCTCGTTGAGGTCGAGAAGTCCCCCAAGCCCGTTGCCTCCTGCGCCATGCCCGCTCTTCCCGGTCAGTCTTTCCTTCTAATTCTATGTATTGTATCGCTTTTTTTTTTTTTTTGCTTTTGGGGATTGATGGGTTTAGTGTGTTTGACCTTCGTTGTATCTTATCTTCAGATTTTGTTTCATTTGGAAAAAAGAATTATTGTTTTCATTTCTTTTGTCGATTTACCTTTAGACGTGCTATTTTATCCAATTCAATAGCTTATGATTAATGAGTTATTGAGGTTTTTTAATTTAATTTTATTAATCCTACTGCGTAGTTTGTTTCGTTTCGATCTCTTTTCTATATGTCTCTCTTATGTTTGAGGATTATTGTTGGGGTTTGATGGTACATAATGTGAGTCATTTTATTTTCTGTTCTTATAAACTATGATAATTGGATTTTGGGAATGACAGCATTCATACTGTTTGATCCATTTTGATTCTAGGTTTGTGATAAGTGCTGAATAACTCTTTTCTTTGAATGATGCTCTGATTCATCTGAGACTTTGGTTTTAGGGATGAAAATTAAGACCGATACGCCAGTGGCAAAGAAGGCTCGAGAAGGAGTGATGGAATTTTTGCTAATGAACCATCCATTGGACTGTCCAATCTGTGATCAGGGTGGAGAATGTGATCTTCAGGATCAGTCTATGGCATTTGGATCTGATCGCGGTCGGTTCACAGAAATGAAGAGATCGGTGGTAGATAAGAATCTTGGTCCTCTTGTGAAAACTGTGATGACTCGGTGCATTCAGTGTACAAGGTCAGAATCAGGGATCTCTTATACTTTTACCATACAGATGATCATTTCAGTTTTCAAATCTTTTATTCCATTCATAGAATTTAGAGAGAGAGAGAGAGAGAGAGAGAGAGAGAGTTGGATTGTCAGGGTACTTTATAGATTTGGAGTGGTAGAGTTGGATGAAGAAGAGTTTGTGCCTCTTGAACTACTTCCATGATAATACTTCTAAGGGCATCTTGTGTATTGCTTGGGTGAGGAATGTTTGTAGCCTCCTGAAGGAGTGGTAGAGTTGGATGAAGAGGAGTTTGTGCCTCTTGAACTACTTCCACGATAATACTTCTAAGGGCATCTTGTGTATTGCTTGGGTGAGGAATGTTTGTAGTTTGAGGAATAGTTGTGGCTGTGGAATGTCTTACAGATGGGGATTGTAAGAGAGGGCATTATTTGGAGGGAAATGAATGCTAGAAATTTTGAGGATCTTTAACAGATACAGGATGAGTTCAAAACTCTCTTCCTTTGGACAGCTTTCATAGTCTTTTTTTTGGTAGTATTTTTTTTTTATCAGCCTGCTGAGAGAATATACTTGAATTAAGAGTTGCAGGAACTTTTCCTAGCTTCTAGGGACTTCTAGTGATGAGAAGCCCGTCTCAAGGTCTACAAGATATTTCAATTTTTTGTTCGAGTATTCCGACTTTAATGAGCTTGGTTTTCACGATGTTCTTGTGTCTTTCTCTCCTAAATTGGTGTGTTTATTGTATACTTCATGTGTACTTGGATTGCATCTTTTAATTAAACCTTATTACTTATCAAAAGGTTTTCTGTCAGGGGTCGCTAACTTCAAGGAAAATGCATGATAGATTTTCAGTGTTGGCCTTTCTATTAGAACTACATGTATAAGTTTCAGCGTTTGGAAAAAAAAAAAGTTTCAGTGTTCAAGCTATGATGCGTTCATAGTAGAGCTTTCTTAACAAAATTTTTATGTACTTGAACTTTATTAACAAAATAAGTGATCTATTGACTTAAACTATTTATAATTTCTTTCAATTAGAATAATTTTTAATTAGAAACCCCAAGAGGTTGGCTCAAGTGATAAAGGCATTGGTCTTGGTGGTATGCTCCCTCTAGGTCTAAGGTTCGAATCCTCTTAGGTGCAAACAATTCCTAGGGACCATCGGACTGGAGGGATTTTCCCATTGAATTACCCGAAGTGCATGTAACGCCCCAATAGAAGGCCCAAACCACATGGCCTATATTCCAAGAGGACTAGTCAATAATACAATTGAAACTCCATTAGAACGTTATAAAGAGCAAAAACTTATTTTTCCCAAGTAATATGGGATCCCATACACTACGTACCTTATTCTCTTATCATATGGGGTATCATAGTGCACTTGTGGGAAACTCCTTATCAAGGGCTTGTGCACCCTTGAGATTAGTCGGGATGTTGTTCCCAAACACCCGGTGCCGATAAAAAAATAATAATTTGTAACTAGAATTCTACAATGTAAGGCAGTATTAAATTTACGGAATTTTAATAACTTCAATGCATGTTCTCCAATTCTTTGGAAAGCCATAGCTAATTTGGGTCTTGTGTTACTTATCAAAAAAAATTTGGGCTTTGTGTTAGCCTTACCACTTCAGCTTTTTGCTGTGCTGTGATCATCTTCCTTGGTTGTGCTGTTAGCAATTCTTTTTGGGTGTTTTTCTTGTGGTGCATTTTATATTGAGGGAATCGACTTTGGGCTCATGCTTTAATGTAATCAAAGAGTCCTACAGAGGTGCAGATCAATTACAGCTTTTTGATATGCTGAGATAATTTTGATCTATCTTATTTGTGACTAGACTAGGTGGTGGGTCAATTTAATTGCTTTAACAGCTTTACAACTGGGTGATCACTGCTATGTCTATTGCTTTGGTGGGAATATCTTGGGTTTTGACACTTTTTAATGTAGCACATTAACGTATAATATTTTATCTAACATAAAATAGATAAAAAATGCCTTAACTTTTTTGTTTTAGAAGCAAGATGTATGCATTTTAGTTGTAGCCCTGGCTCCTGTGAGCCTAAATAAGCTTGTGATGCTGGCAATTTTTTGGTCCAACAGGTGTGTGAGATTTGCAACAGAGGTTGCTGGGGTTGAGGATCTTGGCATGTTAGGCCGTGGCAGTGGAGAGGAAATTGGGACCTATGTTGAAAAGCTTATGACAAGTGAACTTTCTGGAAATGTAATAGATATTTGTCCTGTTGGAGCCCTTACGTCGAAACCATTTGCATTTAAAGCCCGAAACTGGGAGTTAAAGGGAACAGAAAGCATTGATGTTACTGATGCAGTTGGTTCCAACATCCGAATTGATAGCAGAGGTGCAGAGGTCATTCGCATCCTTCCCCGGTTAAATGAGGTAGAGTTTAAGTGACACTTGTTTATGTTTGTTGGAGCATCATTGTCCCTCGTTTTTTTCTGTGTGAATTTGAGCTTGTGCAGTCAAAGGCCTGAGTTTTTATGATATATTAGTCTATTTCTCAATATTAATTAAGAGGCCTAGACAAGCACTGATAAAAATAAAAAGATGCCTAGACAAGTATATTTCCAGGTGCTAATCAGCTATGGTACATAGCAGTTTGATTAAATTGAGCACCTGATCAAACTTTGGAATAAATGGACTATCTTGTCTCGCGTCCATGGCTTCTTCCTTGTAAATATCATTTCTTCAGTTACTGGCTTGGATCAGCAGTTCTTTAAGGCCACTCTCAATCATGCTCTCTCTCCCTCCCTCTGTGTGTGTGTGTAGATTTGACTAAACCATTTAATGGTTTGATTCCTATGTCAACTGTGGAACTTGAAGAGTTAATGAAGCTGACTTTGTATTTGACCTCGATTTTTTATAAAGGAAAAAAGAATATAAAGGAAAAAAGAAACTTTAATATGCATTATTCATTTTATCTTGTGCATTTTATTTAAAGAGGGGAGAATTTTGGTTCCTGTCTTGTCCTTTGTAGGACAATCTTAGACTTATAGGTATACAAGTATAAACTTTGGGAACTTTTGGTCAGCAAAAAAGGACTGTTACTTAACTATCTTCTATGTATTTGTTTACCTACTGAGCCATCTACTCTTACTTGTTGCAGGACATTAATGAAGAGTGGATATCAGATAAGACTCGTTTTTTTTATGATGGTTTGAAGAGGCAGAGGCTAAATGACCCTATGATTCGTGGTGCTGATGGGCGTTTTAAGGCTGTTAGCTGGCGTGATGCTCTTGCTGTGATTGCTGAGGTATTGCATCAAGTTAAAGGGGAGGAAATTGTTGGGATTGCTGGTAGGCTGTCTGATGCAGAATCCATGATGGCACTAAAAGATTTCTTAAACAGATTGGGGTCAAACAATATATGGTGTGAAGGAAATGGCATGAACCCCAATGCTGATCTGCGATCGGGATATATAATGAATAGTACCATTGCTGGTCTTGAAAAAGCAGATGTTTTCCTGTTGGTTGGTACCCAGGTAATTTTCTGGCAGTGATTCTTGACTTGGGGACACATGGTTAAAAGAAATGTTTTGATGTTACTGTTACAATCTGCAAGCATCCAGTTGTTTGGCATTCATGTGAGGTTGTAAATGTTTTCTTTGATATGGAATTAAATATGTGTCCCCCCACCAAAACAAAAAAAAAAAAACTCGCCTCTTTTCTATATCTCTATTTCACGATTGTTCCCCTTTTTTTTTTCCCAAAATTCCTAATGTATAATTACCTGAGGGGTAGTTCAGTTGGTCAGGCCTTGGGTTTGCTCCCCAATTGTTACCAGTTTGAGTACCCTTAGGGCCACTGGAGGTTTACTTGGTTGTTAGCTTCAGGGCCTCTTGAGATTAGTCGAGGTGTGCGCAAGCTGACCTGAATACCCATGGATATTAAAAAATAAATAAATAAATAAATTATAATTACCTTCTCCCTCGATAAAATTGCCTTATAGAAAAAACTCTAATATCTCATTACTTCAATTGTTGAGTAACGTGACCTCTGCTTGTTGAGTGACATGTATGTTCTGGATTTCGAAATCTAATGTTTTCTAACAATATTGCCAGCCAAGGGTTGAAGCTGCCATGGTAAATGCCAGAATCCGAAAGACAGTCCGGGCAACCCAAGCTAAGGTCGGTTACATTGGCCCTGCAGTTGATTTCAACTACGATCACCAGCATCTTGGCACAGACCCTAAAACACTTGGTGAAATTGCCGAGGGTCGCCACCCTTTTTGCTCAGCCCTCATGAATGCCAAAAACCCCGCCATCATTGTCGGTGCTAGTATTTTTGAGAGGAAGGACAAGGACGCAATTTTCTCTGCTCTTGAAACAATTTCAAAAAATGCCAATGTTGTCAGACCTGATTGGAATGGATTCAACGTCTTGCTTCTCAATGCTGCCCAAGCTGCAGCACTTGACCTTGGACTTGTGCCTGAATCTGAAAAAAGCATTGAATCTGCCAAATTTGTGTATTTGATGGGCGCTGATGATGTGGACATGGAAAAGGTTCCGGCTGATGCCTTTGTGCTTTACCAAGGACATCATGGCGACCGGAGTGTGTATCGTGCCAATGTCATTCTCCCCGCAGCAGCATTTAGTGAGAAGGAAGGGACATATGAAAACACCGAAGGGTGCAGTCAACAAACGTTGCCTGCTGTTCCCACAGTTGGTGACGCTAGGGATGATTGGAAGATTATTCGAGCTCTGTCCGAGGTTGCAGGGTTGAGGTTGCCCTATGATTCACTCGGGGCCATTCGATCCCGAATCAGGACAGTGGCACCAAACCTCTTGCGCACGGATGAGAGAGAGCCAGCAACCTTTTCAGCTTCATTGAAACCCGACTCGAATCAGAAGATGAGTTCAACACCATTCAGGACAGCCATAGAAAATTTCTATATGACTGATTCCATTACCCGCGCATCAAAGATTATGGCTCAATGCAGCGCCTCACTATTGAAGAAGTGAGCAGTAGATTTTTACTATTATAAATAATGGTGCAGATCTTTTTTCTTTATCTATCATCATTTGGGCGGCGCGAGGCCCTGTGTGGCCAAAGCTTCTGGAACATTGGAAGTACTTCCAATAAAAGTTTCTTAGGTGTGGTGTTATTGCAATGTAAAAGAATTTTTCTGAAAAGGTTCGCATGTAAAACGGGATTTTCCGATTCGTATCCTGTTGTATTGGCTCAACTATGAAAATATGCCTTAGCTTCCTTTCACAAGTTTCTCGTCAAATCTTCAGCAGCAATCTCATAGAGAGAATAAAAGCTTTTTCTGTTTGACCCTGAATTTCCTACTGTTATCAAGTTTGGCAATAGATCAGCGAAAACCTGCAGCTAAATGCATTTTATCATAGTCAGGTGAAGTTCAGAATATGTTTTCTGTCGCGGTGAAGTATAGAGGGAACAAGGGTGGCTCTGAGTTTGCCATGCTTTTCCCTTACTGCTTGTTTGTCGGGGGTTCTACGTACCGTGCTACTGCTTTACTAAGCTGTATTTCCTCTCAGCGGTTTCACCTGTTCTTTTGGAACACAACAAATTGTTCTTGATATTCAAATTCAAGATAAAATACTATTATACGTTTGTACATTCTATCTCTAAAACTTTGAACGTCAAACATGATAGCTTGGAAAGATTTTTCCTCATTTCCGATGTTTCCCCTGAATTCTTGCATTTCTAACCAAACACATATGGTTGATGGTTTACAAATTTCCATTGCTGTTAATACATATCATGAAGTAGATTCCAGACGGCATCAAACTCCAAAACAACTAATTGTTTCCATTAGCATCTTGTGTTCGAATTAAACTGATTTCAGGACATATTGGTGGAGATCACTTTGACCCTTCAGCTGGCGGATTTTGCACCTTGGAGAGTGAAGCTATGCCCGTCTGATTGTATGAGCTGTCCCAATTTCTCCCATCAAAATACTTAATCTCAACATGGGTTAGCGTTCCAGGATCGACACACCTAAATGTAACTGCAACTCCATCTGGGTTTGAACGTGGAATGTAAAATGAAGTTATGCCACAAACTCTACAAAATGTGTGCTTTGCTGCATGAGTACCAAAGGTGTAGGTTGTAAGAAACAGTCTGGAATCTCCCAGAAGCTCAAACCTTTCGGCAGGGACGATGAAGTGAGTGTTAACTCTCATGAAGCAGTTAGAACAGTTGCAATCCCAAGCTACTATGCTGGTAGGAGCTCGGACTCGCCATCTTACATTCCTGCAGTGGCACCCACCATTATGCACTACCATCTCAGAATCCATTCCCCCAGATTCTAGATCTCCAGTGGCGTTACAAAAAGGATGACTAATTAATCTGTTAATAAGACATAAGTTACAAATTTATTGTAAAAAATTGAACTGGTATTCAAAAATATTCCAATCTCGTAGAACTCCATATGGAATTAGTTTGATACCTTAATGATAGATCATATTTCAATATCAGAAAAACGAGCAAAGCTTCTCAATATGCATATGATGTTCCATGAAGTTGATCAGAATGGTTAAAAAAGTGGATGTTGGAAGATTTATGATTGCCTTGGGTTCCAAAATTTGAAACAGTTCAATAAGAGAGAATTAAAAAAGAAGAAAATACTAGTCTACAACGAAACTCTTCACATGGTTCAACACTTCTTTCAAACTTCGGTATCACATTCTCATTATTGTTAATTTACGCAGGCACAAACTGGGTTTTAAAACTTACAACCTACCTCAGAATGGGGAGGAAATGCTATTTAAGCTAGAGCTAATAGGGAAGCTTCAGTTTCAATTATAATAGATCGCTGTTTAATTGATAAAGATGCCTTAAGAATGTGCCACAGAACATTTATTTCCCACTGCGTTTCACCTAACATAGAAGCCAGAAGTCCACAAAATGAGTCTATTGTTAACAATTGGAATTGATTGACACGATTGATGATATTGGAAAATTCGGTTTTCCTTTAACTGAGAGTTTAAAGGTGTGCCAGCACTTAGAAATGACTCCCACTTTCTATAGAGCCAAGATTAGAAGATGGATATCAACCTTTATGGGCCTTTCTAAAGTACAATGGAGCCACACGATACATTTAATCTGGAAAATGCATGTCCCACATATGTTGTCTATGAGCCTCTGCTTCACCGACTATTACAAAAGAGAGACAAAGAGAACCCTACTTCCCAACAATAAAAGAATTTAACATTCATATTAAGGCCTATCTATGATATAGAACTCTCAACGGTTATCTCATTCCCATCATGAAGAAATGGGAATATGATGAATATAAATCCCTGTAGGCAGTTCAAGTTCAATCGCCATTATTATAGTTTACTGTTGTCTTGATCACGTAACTAATTTTGGGTCACGACTCATTGAAAGTAGTCATTAACGTTTTCACATTAGTATATACATAGAACAGACACTTGTATATCATAACCTCACCAAATGCCTCTCCCGTAACCTAGCACAACAACTCACAGGACTAACTTAGAATCACCTTACACCATAACGGCCTGTCACGTCCTTAATCCTTTACAGGAACGACATAGTTTTGAGATTTTGTTGGTTTCATTCTCTCAATATGAAACCATAAAACATTTATTAACTTGGTATTTCTTAGTATGTGGGTTATTGAATGAATTATTTTTGTGTTGAGATTTGGGCCGTTCTATGAAGCTTATGACCTCCGACTTTAAAATTTGGAAATTAAGAACTTCCTCTCGCCATGGTTAAGCAAACGTCGGTAATAAGTAGGCCAAACTATTGTCAACATCAAGTATCAAACCTAAAACCTTTCATACTACGCTCAGAAACTGGAGTCGAAGGGGCATCCTATTCTTTGCCAAGACGTCATTCCTTAATCTACCCTAACAATTTGGTTGAGATCCCACAAAATCAAAATCAGTAGATCTCATTGCAACTGCTAGGAATTAGGAAATATTGGTCATTCAAGATTTAACGAGAAGGACTGTAATACGAGTGATTGAGTCTATAATACGATCTTAGCAGGGATGGTGGATTTGTATCCAAGAATAATTATACACTTTCTCCCCCCAAAAGAAAAAAAAAAAAATCACCAGTTAAGCTACAATTTCACCAGTTAAGCCTCTTAATTCCTAGCGTATTTGAAACGAGTGAAATTTTAATTAAGCCACAGAAAGTACGAAAAACAGAAGTGAAGAGGAGGAGATAAAGGGTTACCTGATAGCGAAGCCTTGTGGGAATCCCTCAATCCCAAAAAGTTAACAGAGCAGCACTGAGACAGGCCTTTGGATCAAAAGTTCAAAACCCCACCTTGGTAGAGTAGGTAGCAGATGGCGTCAAATGGTCAACAAGGGCTGCGTATGGATCCGTCAATTCCAACGGACATGCTCATTATTCGAAGATTTCGAACTTGACATCCGAGTGGCAGATGCTTTTCATAACTTATCTTTTTAACGTCGGCAATAAACGTTAAGCCTCGCGTTAATATCACAAGATAAATGTACGACACAGACGTGGGAATGCATGATACTTGATCGTTTATTCTATAAGAAATCAATGCTATTCATATATTTTTTTTAATTATCAGTTCCATTATTTTTGTACCTGATATCAAGTGATTAAAAATTATCTTTTATTTTTTTTATTTTTTTATAAATTATTTACTATCATGCTAAAAGATGATTAATAATTTTTTTAGTGTATTTGAAACTACAAAAAAATATATATATATATATTCAAGACGATAAGTAAAGTACACGTAGTAAAGTGTTTATGTGATATAATTTGATTTGAAAGATAAATTTTAAAATTTAAATTTTACAAATTAAATTTTATCATTTAAGTGATATAGATGATATACTCATGATCACACTAATTTGAGAATAAAATAACTCTTAAAGCTAATTGTGATATCAAGGATTAGCGAGTTTTGATTTTATTATTATTATTTTTTTATATCCACGGGTGTTCGGATCAACTTGCACGTATCTCTATTAATTTTATAGGACCCTAAAATTAACGATAAGATAAATCTCTAATGATCTTGAGGAGACTCAAACTGATAATTATTAATGAGCAAACTCAAAATTTGACCAACTAAAATCCCCCCCAAGTTTTATTATTATTATTGGTAGAAAAAACAACTCTTTACCTCTAAATTATAACCCATTCTTAGGATGCAAAAATGCATTGAATAGTACATAAAACTACAATCAAAATAACATTTTCTTTTTCTATCAAATATTACGTACCACGCGTAGGCATCTAAGAGCATTCACATTGGCTTGGCCAAATGAGATGTTTGGCCAAATTTTACATAATTTGGTTAAAAAACCCTTCACATTGGATTGGCCAAATCTAAAATAATTTGGACTTTTGCTACAGTGGTTGGCTAAAGATGGAAAATCACTATTCATTCATCAAATATTAAAATATTAATTTCTCATTCTAAACAAATAAATTAAATTAATTAGAATATAATTAACATTTAATATTTAGAATATAATTATATTATTAACATTTAACAATACTTTTTTTATTATTAATTTAATTAGAATATAATTACCATTAACATTTAATAGTACTTTTTTGTAATATTAATTTAATATAATATAATTATTATTAACATTGAATAATACTTTTTCCAATATTAATTTAATTAGAATATAATTATTATTAACATTTAATAATACTTTTTTTAATATTAATTTAATTAGAATATAATTATTATTAACATGGAATAATACTTTTTCCAATATTAATTTAATTAGAATATAATTATTATTAACATTTAATAATAATTTTTTAATATTAATTTAATTAGAATATAATTATTATTAACATTTAATTGGTAGAATTACAAAATGTGATAAAATAAATTAAATAAAAAAATTATTAATTGAATAATATTTTATTATTATATAGAGAATGAATGGCTAATCCAATGTGGAGATTGAATTTAAATGGAATAGACAAATATAAATAAGTGTTGATATTGGCCAAATTTAAATATGAATTTGGCCAAACCAATGCCAATACTCTAAATCAAACTCTTGAAAAAGAAAGCAGAGTAAGTGACACGTCAAAATCTTGGCGATTAAATCATAACATTGATTATATATATATATATATATATATGCGCAATTATATATATTTTTCATAATTTTTTTTCTAGTCTGTATCTTTTCATAATTTGAAGATGTCTCTTATTTTATGATGTTCTTTGATGATAACGATGATCATATCCATATATCCTCCTTTTGCCCATTAAATATATTTTTTTTTCTCTTTTTCTTTCTAGCTAATCATGATTTACTATATATATACATATATATATATATATATATATAAATAATTATACTTATCATTGTCACACGTTATACACCATACTTATAAATACCGAGAAGAAACCTAACATGCACAAGGTGGAGACCATTTTCTGACTAGCTATGAAGGAAGAGTCCAAGCACACGTGATCATACCGTATCTAATCGCAAACGGCGATGGAACAAATTAGGCACATAAAATTATAAATATATATAATATATTATATATATGTGTGTACGTGTGTAAGTGTATATACACACACAATGAACAGCAACCCCACCAGTAGTACTATTAATCTTGCCTCTAAAATGGAGTACTGAGGACCACTTTGACGAGTACTGCATATACATATATATGCCTCGCTTTAGCTGCTTGCTTTGGTTAGCTCATCCACAGCTAGCTATTAGCTAGGATATTTATATATTAATAAGGGTACGTACTTTCAATTATTTTGAGGGTTTGAATTATGTATTAAGTGTACAATTATTTGAGTTTGAATTGAATATATATATATATATATATATATATATATATATATATATATATATTTATATGCATGAGCTAGACTTGCCTTTATGGTTATTTAATAATTATTTACGTACGGCTCTAGGACCACTTTGTGACCTCTCGTTCGCTTCCTCTCAAAAATTTTGAGCTGTATTCCAATGAAATGATCACATTATATAGACGATTAATTATGCACGTATTTTTTTTTATAAAATAAACAATGATATTCATTCCTTAAAAAATACTCTTAGCTACGGCCTCAAGATCAAATTAATTTGAGAAATGATCGATGCATGGTCTTAAAATCACTTTTAAGTTCCTAAAGAAATTATCTATACATGATATATACATAAGTGTGTGTGTGTGTATGGGGAAATGCATGGAGTACTACTTTTGGAAAGGATATATAGTTGCAGTGTCAAAATCAATCCATGTTGTACATGATATGTATTACAATATTAGTTTGGATGAAAATAGATAAATATGCAAGTTGATTGTGATTCGATGTCAAACAAATCATTACACTCAACCATGCATATAATGATGATCAGTGTACTATATATAGATAGATGCTGCGAAATGCTTTTTCCCAAGCTACACATCATGTCTTATTAATTTCATATAGCTAGATGCCATAGGATAAGCATCTCCAAAATTGCAAAAAGCTCTCTCGTCTTTCTTTCCCCTGATCTTGTCAATGTCACGACTGCATGCTATAAACATTTTAAATGCCAAGGGATAAGCATTACTAAAATATTGGATAAAAACGAGCGATGGAGGGACTAAGGATGGCTGGCTGGCTGGCAATAATAATGTGGTCCAAGGTTGCTAGAAAGCATATAATATATATATATATGGACATGACTCTAATTGACTTATTAATTAAGAACGATGGAAGATGCATGCTAGTGATGAAAAAGATACAGGGAGTTGTTGGGTGACGTTGATTATATATATAAATAATCATTGTCCCTAGGTGGCAAGCAGCAGCAGCAGCAACTAGGTTAGGTGGTGGGATCAAACGATCATCTCATTCAATGTTCCTTTTAAAATGTCGAAAAAAGAAGGTTCCCTTAGTCTTTGATCGATATTTGAAAAGATAGACGTTGTTGAGGTTAATTTTAGTATTTCTATGCTCATTAATGCAGATACGTACTCTACATATATATATATATATATATATATATATCAGCTTGTTTGGTTCGATCCGTACGTGATATTTATCTTTGATCTTTTTATCTCTATAGCTGAGGTGTATAAACCCCAAGTTAGAGTACTTCTCAAAATACCAAAAAGTAAGCTTCTTTTCTTTTTTACCAAGCATGCATGCACTTGATCTTCCCAGCAAATCCTATAGTACGATATTAATTTGATTACTATATAGATTATTTGTGTGTTATCAACGATAAGGGAAAAAAATAAGTACAGTAAAATTAAAGGTTACATAATTCAACAACATGTCTATGTTTACAAACTTTTAGAGGATCTTATTTTTTATGATAAACATATATAGTGCAGCTACCATATAAGAATTTAATATAATATATAGTAAACCTTAATTGATTGGTTGAGTTATATTAAGAGTCAAAGTGGGTTAAAAAATTGCAACGGATTCTTTTTGGTTTGAATCATCAAACCGAAGTACTAACACAGACACAATTAGGCTCCACACATAGCGGCCCAACAATGTGCACCTCCTAGAATAGGGATACATATTAGAGGGGATAAGGCTAGAAGGAAAAATGTGCCAAGAGAAAAATTGAAGATGCATGTGACAAAGCAAGAGAGGGGCAAAGAATAAAGAGGCTAGACTTGAAATTTTTAAAGGGTGGCTTCTTCAACCTCATGACCAAAGCACGAATGACAAGGTCTCCTCCAAATAATTGATTTCCGATATCCATTATATAATGAGGATGAGAGACTATAATAGATTGTAAAACAAGTATATTATAATATATTCTCCCCTTTCTAAACTTCCGTGAATATAGACATTATGTCGAATTATATAAATTTGTAAGTCATCATCTCTTTATTTTCTATGTATTTATTTGCTACTCACTACCATAGATGTATGCATGAACACTGTACAACTGCACCGAACCAATACCGGGGGCTCCACACTATACTGATCATGGCCTAAATTGCCATAGTGGTTCGGGAATAACTCTTTCTTTTCTTTTAACCTGTTACGCTATTTTCAAGCATTAACAAATATAAATCTCTATAATAGAGCGTGTATATATATAATATATAACAACGGTTTGACAAATTAAGCATCATCATTATAATGGAGGTTCTTGTTAATTTGATGGATGGATACGCCGATCAATCCCCCACTATATATATATATATATATATATATAATATAAATAAATTTATTAATTAAGAGACTAATTTAGCACTGCTTCATTTGTATTTGGCAAGAGACATATATATATGGATCATGGGCACATATCAACAAATTATGCTAATTATTTGTATTCAAAACAAACATCAATTATTTGTTAATGACGCATTGATATTATTCGACCCAATATATATATATATATATATATATATGAACAGATCTAGTACAAAAATATTCAATAATATCCTCCAATGGCTTTTGGCCTTGTGCATCAGCTTATTTTAAAGATGTATGGAAACTGACGGAAAAGAACAAGGCAATGACATATTAGGAACTAGTGACATTATACGAGGATCAATATACCCATGAAAAATGTTGGGACAAAAATGTCGTCTTTTGCAAGTTCAGTGTTTTTGCTTAAAGCAAATGAATAAAGCCATGCGGTGTTCGGTGACTACAAATCTGTTTGCAAAAACTGAGACACATTTTATAAAATATTATTGCAACGTGGCAGATCATAGCTATACACATGAACCATTAACGAACAGTTTTGACAACAAAAGTTCATGCTACTGCCCGTGAAATGATATTAATATATATAATGGTCTTTAGCATTACAGATGTAATTCGTTGAGTTATTAATTCATTAGTCATCTAGTACCATATGAGAAAATGTGGTATCTTATATTGTAAAGTTATTTTTATTTTAAAATAAATTTAACTAATTACATAAAAATACATTAAGTTATAAATTTATTTTTATAAAAAAAATTTATAACCTTAACACTTTTCAATTCATTGAGTTCTACATGTATGAAAATAAGGTCGTGTAACCAAAAAGTAAGATCTCATATGTGTGAATTACATTAATTAATAGACTGCATCACTTCTGCATGAAGGATCACGTGAAGAACATTAAACTTGACCACAATGACGGCAAAAGCTGTCTAGCTAGTTAATTACCCACGAGTACAAGAATGGCGTACGTGCTGGGTTAGTACTATTTAAAGATATTTTGTATTGATCAAACGTACAACAACTTTGCATCATGATACGTACACGTGTCTATCAGTGATTGTTCACACTGCATGTCCCGATGGACGTGTGTCAATCATCATTAAGTAGAGTAATGATTGTTGAGGGTTAGGTAATCCGAATGGGGCCAATGTGCCTCCAGATGGCTGGCTATCTGCTGAACACAAGCAAGCAAAAGGCATGCATGCAAATGAAAAATAGATAGGAGCCTTAATTTTCTTCCGAACCTCTCAAAGATTTTGTTGATATTTTTTTCCGTAATTCATCAGGAGGTGTGTGAAAAGCTTTTCCTCATTCATTATTCATCGATCGAGATGCAATTTTAAGTTAACGACGTAACGTACAAAGCCCGTGAGTGACCGCTAACTTTCTTGTGATGATGATAATCCGTGAACATTTTCACGGTTTGCTCAACAACGCCCTTGCTAATTACTGTTTACCCTTTTTGTTTTGTCTCCTTCCTGCTACATGATCCTTATTGTCCCGATCGAATCCCTGACAGACATTTCACGGTTCCCTGTTCCTTGTGAGGATAATATTAACATCTTTTGTAGCTGTGCGAGAGAATTTTCTACACACGGAATAATCATATACCTTATTCACACGTACGCGTACAGCTAGCATATATATTTATTCTTCATGCATGGATGTCTCAGAACTGCCGACACGTACAATTAATTACCTGAAACATCAATGATTTATTGGTTACTAATTTCAGTTCCAGATTATACTGTAATTAAGCTGCTAAAAGAAGTGCTAATTATTGTAAGTTTATAACAATATGTATCAAGCTGACTAGTAAAGAGTAACGTTAACCCTAAGACCTTTTCCTCAGTATATACGGGGCAAGCCATCCAATAAAAATGAGCCAAATGTTGGCCTTCAGGCTTCCACAGGTGGAGAAATAGAATCAACAAGAAACGATAGATTAATCTGATCAGTATTAAATAAATAAATAAAAGAGCTATTAGTCAAAATATGTACAGTTCTAATATTCATTTCGATAATTACCCTTAGTATATAGTAATTAGTTAAAGCTGCTAAGAAATTAACAAACCATCACTACAAAAAAATCACTTATTTGTTTTCAAATTTTTTTTTATAAAAATGATTATTTTATATTAAAATATATTTATTCTTGTCATAAATAATTATTTTCATTATAAATAATTCATCTGCTTATTTTTCTTACAATAAATACACAAATTTTTTGCAATGAGATGTGAAAATCATTAATTAAATGGGTCGTTTAGGCGTTCAAAAAGGATTTAAGATGAACTAGTTGATTAGTTTTAAGCGTTTTTATTAAATTTAAATACAATGTAGCTATGAATAAAAGAGTGGGGCTGCCGCCCAGTCTCACCGCTGGGCTTGCTGTCAGTATTTTTTAATTTTCTTTTTATATTTTTTTAATATTTTTAAAAAATATATTAATATATTTAAAATCATTAAATTTAAAAAATAAAATAATAATAATAAAGGAGGAAGAAGACCAGCGGTCAAGTAGGCGGTCAAACCCGGCAAACAAGTTTTATCCTTTGTGCGAACCAGCTAGCTTGAGTTGAGTGGTTGACGAGGAAGTCGTCTACGTTCGAGTTTTCAAACGTCCACTGACTGTCCTTCAGCTTTACAGGAAAGAAGGAAAACAGCACTAGCCCCATGCCTTAAGTTTATGACCAAGGAAATCAATTTTTCGTTAGAAATAATATTTATAACTGTGAAATATATAAGTTTCACGTAATTTTTTTTAAAAAATAAGTAAATATAAAATTTATATAATAAAAAATTAATTTATTAATAATAGACTTATTATTTTTTTAAAAAAATTATATAATACTTGTATACTCTAAAACTGTAACATTACTTTTCAAATAAGCCCAATAACAATACAATTAACTCTTTATAAATATGCATTTTTTCGTGTTGCAGAGTATTTTTATAAATCACGTGTTTTTATATAATAATAATAAATGACATACAATTTGACTATCATATCAATTTTTAATTTTTTTTAATAAAATTTATTTGTAGAAAGTATTTCTAAAAAGAAGAAGAAAATTATGAAAGAGGAACTTCTCGTTGACTCTTTAGACCTACACTTACGGAACAAAAAAAACTCACGAGCGTACTTCTGAATTTATTACTTTTTGTCAACATATCGTACTGAACTTCTAATTAGGAAACAAGAAGCAAGTGGAAATATAAAAACAAGCTGGGGTTTCTTGAAAGCTTTTCCAAGACATTTTTGCCTTATATGCCGAAACAGCTCATAGGGGGTTCCACTTCCACTGACGCTGGGGTGCGTGTGGACAAGTTGGGTGACCAACTACGCAACCCTTTAAGACCGCGCATGATTCATATTTCATGCTCATTTTCCCTTTTTTTTTTTTTTTTCTTTTATACCTACTCTTCGGAGTTCATTCATTCTTTGTTTCAGTCCCGTTTGTTTACAAAATTCACTTAAGAGTAATTTAATTCATTCTAATTTTAAGTTAAATATAATATCTAATTTTTAAATTATTAAACTCATCTCAACTCAAAATATTTTTATAAGTGAGACTCGTAATTTTTTTCTATTTAATATATCTTTATACGTAAAACCTATAACATTTTTTAATTTTTTATAAATAGTATTAAATTTATTTTAATATTTAAACACATTTAAATCATTTTAAATGAGTCTCAAGTAACTTAATATACCTACTTTAACTTATTATTATTTATAAAAAAACTCAACCAAACTCTTAGGATTGGTCCTCATTATTATTTAAATAATGATAACTTAAATAACTTATTATTATTTAAATATCCAAACGCATTGTAATGGTCCTCAAAATATGAACCTTCTTTAGGATCCTGTACAGACGCATCTTATTGCTTTTGGTTTCTGTCAATTTATTCATTTAAAGGTCTCTTGATTTTATTTTATTTTTTATTTTTTTGAAAAGAAAGGTCTTTGGACGTAAATGGAATAAACAACCCATGGGTATCCAGTGCCCACCAAGTCAACTGGTCCTACAAAATTAATGTTCCGTGTTGAAGATGATATGAGCCCACTATTCTAACGACGCATGTAAATCATATATATATATATATATTAAGTAACCCAAAAATGTTAATTTAATTAGGAAAATAAATAAAATGACCCAAAACAATTGTAGCCAAGCAAGCATGCAGTACTGTGGTTGATATCAGATGAATAAATAAAGAGCTTTCCTATTCATAAGTTCCAACACCACACATTTTATAATTTTTTTTTAATTTTTTAAAAAAATTTTATTTAGTTTTATTCTTCTTAAAATAATTAAAATTTTCTATTAATCATCCATATATTATATATTTAGTAAGAGAAAAATATTTTAAAAATAATTAAAAAAATAATATATAGTGTAACGTGTAGAAAGCTTATGAGTATAATTTTTCATTAATAAAAAGCTCCTATCCTGCGTGTCCTTCGATCGACTGACTCGATCGCATACCCGAGTTATAGCATATAGCGCGTCGTACTTCAACTTTAAAAGATATCAAATAAAGTTTACAAAATTGCAGCGTAAGTGCTCTTTTGTGTAAACAGATTCAAAAGATAGTTAGTTTCGTTTGGTTATAAAGATAAAATAACATAGAATAAAAGTTTAAAATTAAATAAAATATTATTAAAATATAATATTTAATATTTTTTTATTTTAAGAGTTTAAAAAATTAAATATTTATTATAATTTATATAAAAATTTAAAAAAATTATAATAATTATATAAAATAAAATAAGATGAGATGATTTACTGGATGGTGTAATAAAACCAGGCCTTAAAAATTATCAATTGGTAAAAAGGCAATCTCTCTCTTCTCTCCCTTCAAAAGTCTTCAGATTTGATTTTCGTCCTCCTTCTTCCTCATATTTCTTCTTCTTTTTTTTTTTTTTTTTTTCATTTATCTATCTATTCACTTTGTTTATCAAGGTAGTTATTTTTCTTTTTTGGTTTATTTTGTTTCCTTAAAGGTTGAAAAAGATAGATTTATAATTTTCTGACAACTCTTAAGAGACACACACATCACAAGAAGACACACGGGCCACAAATCGTACATAGGATAGTGACAATTTTGCAAAATCACCGTGCATGGTCCTTATGTGCCACCCCTTCTGGTAGCTCTTCTTGCTACACTTGTTGTATCACTAAAATCACCACCATCAAATATTTCAAATCTAACTTTTGTGACTGAAAAGAGACAAGAGTGTTGCCTTAACTTGCCATTATAGATTTCGAAATCTATTCGAGTTGGTCCAAACTATAATTCGTCATTTTTCACATTTACCTTACTGTTTTTCTTATTGTTTAGTAAAAATAAAGAAATGAGTTCGTCTCATAGATGTTTGTCGGAAGAGGTTGAGTCTTTGTTTATACAAAATGCGTCTCTTGGAAATTTGTCTGTATAGAGTATTAATAATAGTGAAAACTAAACCAATCACAAAATAAAATAATATATTGATAGAAGTCTAAATGTATTAATTAATTTATAAGATAATAGTTGATATAAAAGTATCTCGATATGTATCAAGGCATAAATATAAGTCATAAATTTCCTTAAAAAAAACCAGGCCTTAAAAAAATGCATGCAAATAATAAAATTAATGCAATCTATCTCTCTCTCTCTGAGTGTGTAAACTTTCATTAGTGTGGACGTCCTATTATCACCCTGATTTAGCTAGCTGTTCATCGGGAAAATATGCGATGAATGTTGATTCAAGCAAAATACCAGAACTCATCATCATCATCATAGCTTAACCTGCAAAAAAAGTCCCTCGATCCCACTCTTTAAGTAAACGTAACCCCGAGGAAAGAAAAAGAAAAAGGAAAAGTTTAAAAAAAGAAAGAGAGTAGTGATCGATAAATCGCAGTCACCAAATTGCATACATAGTATTAATCATAACATGTAACAGCTCAAGCCTGAATGTATAGAAACCGCGTATGCTTTTTGTAGTTTTGTTTCTTTTGGCGTTTATTTGTTCCTTTACCGCTTCCTTCCCCGTTCAAATGGTATAAATATGTACACCATTACAACCCCACTCTCACCATCCCCCACTGCACCCAACCAAACCAAACTCCCATCTCTTCCCTCTCTTACGCTGTCACCCCTGACACGCACGCAAACACTTACGCCTATGGCTCTCTGCAGAAGAACCATGCTTTTGTCTTTCTCTCTCTTCTTCACTTTCTTTTCCCTCTCGACGCAACAACACCAAAACCTCCAAAACAGTTCACTTTCTGTGTCTTTCCCTCTTGTTTCACTTTCTCTCCGTCCAAACGCTTCCAAAGCTCTTAACCCTTCCCTTGTTTCACTGCCAGCGTCCAGGCCCAAGCAATACCCAAGACTCAGAACCCCAGCGTACAACTACAGATCAACTTTCAAGTATTCTATGGCCCTGATCGTTTCTCTACCGATAGGGACCCCTGCGCAGACCCAACAGATGGTGTTGGATACTGGCAGCCAGCTCTCGTGGATTCAGTGCCACAAGAAGACCCCGACGAAGCCGCCTCCTTCGGCGTCGTTTGACCCTACTCTTTCTTCTTCCTTCTCCGTTCTGCCCTGCAACCACCCCATTTGTAAACCGCGAATCCCCGACTTCACCCTTCCGACTTCTTGCGACCAGAACCGTCTCTGCCACTATTCTTATTTCTATGCAGACGGCACTTTGGCCGAGGGCAATCTCGTCCGAGAAAAATTCACATTTTCCCCTTCCCTGTCGACCCTTCCTCTGGCCCTTGGCTGTGCCCAGGATTCCGTTGACAGCAAGGGAATTTTGGGAATGAATCTCGGACGCTTATCCTTCGCTTCCCAAGCTAAAATTTCGAAATTCTCGTACTGCGTGCCCACCCGCCGGAACCAACCCGGGTCCTTACCAACTGGGTCGTTTTACCTCGGAAACAACCCCAACTCTGGCGGATTCCGATACGTTGATCTACTTGCTTTTGGCCCCAGTCAACAGCGTTTGCCAAACCTTGACCCTCTTGCCTACACCGTCGCGATGCAAGGAATCAGAATCGGCGCCAAGAAACTGAACATCCCGCCGTCCACTTTCCGGCCCGACGCCAGCGGTTCGGGTCAAACCATAGTCGACTCGGGCTCCGAGTTCACGTACTTGGTGGAGGAGGCATATAATAAGGTAAGGGAAGAGATCGTGAGATTGGCGGGCCCGAAGCTTAAAAGGGGCTACGTATATGGAGGAGTGTCCGATATGTGTTTTAACGGTGACCCGATGGAGATCGGACGGCTGGTAGGCGACATGGTGTTTGAGCTCGACAAAGGTGTAGAGATTTTGGTGGAGAAAGAGAGGGTTTTAGCTGACGTGGGAGGTGGGGTCCACTGCATAGCCATCGGACGGTCAGATAGGTTAGGGGCAGCGAGCAATATAATCGGGAACTATCATCAGCAAAATGTATGGGTGGAGTTTGACCTGGTCAACCGGAGAATTGGTTTCGGTAAGACCGACTGTAGCAGATCAGTGTAGTGGATATCATAACGCTGGTGTTGCAACATGCATGTGATTTTCACTATCATGATCTGTAAAACCGTATAAACAAAACAAAAATCCCAAAAAAAATATATATATATCAGTACGTACGTATGGTCATTGTGATGATCTAATCGGACGGTCCATAATATCAACAGTCATGGCAATTTTAAAAGTGGGGCCGGACAGTGTTGTAACATAAGGTTGAGATTAATGTGTATACGAGGATGTGTACTTAGTACTATGTTTGTGCATCATTGTGAAAATTAGATATTTCTTTTCTTTGTTGGAGTATCTTATGCGTTGCTTCAAATTGTTGCCAAAGTAGCAAAAGGCCTTAAATTTTTGACTTGTAATTTGGCATGAGGTGCTGATATATGCCATGCCATTGTGTTTATGGGGGCAAAGGTGAAAGGTGGGCAGAATAATAGGGAAGTGAAGTGACCACTGACCCCTCTGGTAAGGCAGATTGTTTCGTATATTATCATCAGCTTTCTGACCAAAGTGTGATATCCTATTGGGGATCGAGCTCTGCTCTAAGAGGGTGGTGGTGGGATACAGAAGGAACCCCATATGTAAAGATTTAAACGGTACAAAGTTGGCTGCATTTTGTGCGTCTTAAAACAAACACAACACGACGACCAGACTGGGAACGACATGTGGAACGAAGAAATGAAACAAAATAGGAGAAAAGCAAAAGTGGGAGATGTAATGATTGTGAAAAAAAATGATACGGGTGTTTCTTGTTTTCGTGGTTTTTCTGTGAGAATTGGTCGTGGCTGCAGGACTGAGACTACCACCCTTGGTAAATCGAACAACCCCGAAGTGTTGTCCTTATCACAACAGCAATTTGTGACTTGGGATGTTTGGACGTTAGATTTAAGTAGATGTAGGATCTTTGCATGGTTTTCGAAATGTAAAGGAAGATGGTGAATGATCAGTATCACAGAATTTCAGAGTCCAAAATAATATGGAGGGTAATATTTTTCTTTTCTGATCTGAAGGGAAAATAAGGAGAGATCAGAGAAAATAAGGAGAAGAAAGATAGGACCCACCACGAGGACCTCTTCAAAGAGAGAAAATATGTCTGGTGGTATGCGTTAAACAACGTGGCATGAGAAAGAGGGATTTGATCATTTGAATCCGGCAGCCCTTGTGGGGTGTGTACTGTGTGCCTGTGGAGCAGTTGTAGCTGTTCCCAGGTCTTTACGAGGAGGTGGTGTGGGGCCGTGGGCTCCACCACCTTAACTTGGATGCATGGAAAGTAGACAACAGCTGCTTCGGACCCTTCCGCCGACCCAACCTCAAACTGCTTCCACATATTCCCGACACTCGCATGATTATTTTAAAACTTTTACTCCTTTGTTTACCTCGGCTCGACATGTGTTTTGATTAGGAAAAAATCTATTTATCATTTTAATTCTTATCATTTTATTATTATCTTATGATATGATATTAAATAATAGATTTATAAATAAAATATAATAAATAATTTTTAATCATTTAATATTATGTTATAAAATGATGAAAAGATGATAATAATTAAAATGATGAATAACATTATTCTTTTAACAACTATTTATTCAAATTACAGTCAGATCCAAGTGAAATAAACAAATGGAATTTGAATATTGCTTGACAGATTAATAAAAATTAATGATAAATATAAAACTATTTCATCTAATTATTATAATTTTTATATAAAATATAATAAATAATTTAATTTTTTAAATTTTAAAATAATAATAATATTAAAATAATTAAAATAATATTTTATTTAATTTTTATCTAAAATTATCTAATTGGACTATTTAAATCTCACCATATACTATGAAATTTAAAATTAAATATAAAGTTAAAGTTTTTTTTAATCTAATTATAGCTAGAGCCTAAAATCACTTTCAATATCTGCCGTGAAAATACTCTGCACATCGTGAAAAACCTTATTGACACCTTTTGTAGGCAGCCAAACAGTATTCTGTTCACTTCCCTATGAGTATCTTTCACAGCCAAAGTTGAAAATAAAGATGGTAAAACAGGTGAAAAGGTGTCTAGATATTGCCAAAACAAGTATCCGTTCTCAGTAACGCATAGTTTGGACATGGATGAAGATGGATGAGGTGATTTTAAATAATAATTAAATAATTAAATAATTTTTTTATAATAATATTATTATTATTTTAAAAAATTAAATTATTTATTGTATTTTAGATATAAATTTAAAATAATTATAGTAATGGGATTAGATAAACTCAACCTCAATTAAACGGTGGGGTCCAAATATTTAAAGAAAAGGCATGAGGGTAGCTGTCAATTACTATCTTCTTTAAACACTCGATTGAAAAGACAAACCAACAAGTACGTATAGTAATAAGTTAAACACGTGGCTGCATCGAAACAATAAAAGAAATATAAAAAGGCTTCCGAGTGAAAGTAAAGAGTAGACAGAGAAGTAAATATGGTAATGTAAGAGAGAAGAGAACAGCTGGCAAAAGAGAAAAATGTAATGGAGTGGATAGATCTCTCACTTTCAGCCCATCCTCGACAACCTAACCCCGACCCCAATGGAAACTCAACAGTCAACACAGACACGCACGCCCTCAGAATCCCACCATTTGTTTTTAAAAAAAAATTATTATTTTCGTAAGAATCCCACTCCCTGCAAGAAAAGGATCATGATCGATGCAAATTGGTTTTACCAAGGAAGGTTGGTCACCGTCTTTTTTGAATATGAGCACCAGCGATCCAACCCTTTGTTGCTGCCGATGGCTTTGTGCTCCACTTTATTGGGGCCGCTATCTTGAAAAAATTCTTTGTTTATTTACACACAAACATAAAATATATATATATATATATTTTGAAGTGTTATACATTAAAGCAGCCTTTTGTTGCTGGCTTGCTGCGTTTCTTCCCTTCCAAATAGAGAAATTTGGAAGAAAGATGGTGTGGTATGTCCATAAATTGGTTTTGTTGTGATTGTGCAGGACAAATTACAAGTCGTTTTGATGCTGTTGTGTGAGGTTGCTTCCAATAGGATATTAATGCCATAAACGGCCTTAGCTGGAGCCTGGATAGCATGTTGACACTGTTAGGCAAAGTCCAATTCTACTAGAAGCAACCTTGATAATGATACTGCCTAATCACATCACCGCGTGGCAAAATTTAGGACTGTGAATAAATTTCGTGTGTTCTTTTTTTAAAAAAATTAGGTAAATATGAGATGTGAGATTCATATAAAAAAAAATTAATATTTTAATAATAAAATTCATTATTTTTAAAATAAATATATGGAATTTACACATTCTAAAAATTATACCTAACATTATTCAAAAGAATTAGCAAGTGACACGTTAAAGCAACCAATATAGCTTCACTACGAGAACCTCTTGGTCAGTATCTCAAGGGAGAGCACGTAAGAAACCAACCCCACGATGCGTCCCTTCCAAGTATATTGCATGAAGAATAATGTTTCTTTGTCCTTCTATTTTATCTCTACGTTTTGACCGTTTACATATTTATTTTTTTAATTAATTAATTTATTTATTTATTAAGAAAGTTATTATTAATGTATTAGTATTTTTTTATATTTTTTTAAATATTTAAAAATGTTAAAAAATATAAATAAAAATTAAAAAAAATTAAAAATGTGAATTTTGTCTAGGTGGCACGCCCACTGGGCGGCACCCTATCAGCACTCATTGCATGAATTATGAGTGCGCAACTACTAAATTAGAAGGGATGTATTATATCCTTTAAAGTTTACTTAATAAATATGTTTGTTGACACATCAAATAAGCTTGTCACATAAATTAATATAAAAAAGACTATAAATTTTATATTTTTGATAACAATAATAAATATCACGATAATACCAACTTATATAACTTGCAAAGCTTTTATGTCTTAAAATGTGAATGCTTTGATTACAAGATAAATGCCCCATTTTAGTTCGAGTCCCACGAACCAAGTTTGAAGGCGTGAACAGAAGATTGGATCCCAAGACGAATCTCCAGTTAAATACATGTAAAAATATATAGAATTGGAACCATCTCCCGACATCATTCTGCCTCGCCCGTTATTTTAGAATAACACTGCTGCAACACCCTGCCTAGTCTTGGCTTTGAAAGTCTAAACTGGCTTAGAATAATCACATGTTGACAAATCTTTTATGAGGAATCATAGATAGCTCAAACCATGCCAATGGCAGAAATATAGCCGAATTATGTTTCCCTATGTTGTCAAAATGATGTACTAATTCCCAACCGAGTCCCTACGGCATCAACCAATATTATATTCATAAGAATCAACCTTCAGATATTTTTTACTCTCCATATATGTAGAAATAGAAATATATAGATTAGAAACCACATCTCTTATCTCAATGATATCAAAGGGACAGGAAATGAATGAAATGGGGGGGACATGGATGAAATACTAAAAATAGAGCTGTGGAAAGTGCATAAACGTGTAAACTAATATTTCTCAAACTTCCATTTAAAATATATATATATATATATGTTTATATATTAATATCTCTCATTACCAAAATTGAATAGCTATTTCTCTTCTTCAATGTTTCAATAAACATTTCTGTATTTTGAAAATGAATATAGTCATTGATTCATTATTTATAACCCCAACAAAGAGGAAACATATCTATGCAAGATTAGTTGGGTGTCCCTCAGCTTGATCACAAGTCATCGAGACCTTCATGGAACGTTTAGAAATTACATGCAAAATCATAAAGAAATGAAATATATATATATATGTTGGCCATAATATGGTGCAGGGATTAACTCACTGTATCGGCAGTTGTATGCTATATTAACCTGTCAATTTCAGTTTGGTGAGTTCAAATTCAACTTGCTTGAACTACTGAGCTCTTTCAAGCAAACTCACTGCACCTATTCAATAGCACTCTGTTCAATATTCAGCCAATTATCCAAGTAAATTATGAGGGTAGGGTAGGAAAGTTTTTTCTTGGAGATGTCATAGCTAAAATATACATTAACCTTCACAGATGTGGTGTCTACAATTGCTGCTGATCTTCTTCCAATTTAGAACCTGACGAATCTTTTCATGTAAATTATCCACATTAAAGAAGTAAGCAATTACCAAACTTAAATCCACTCATCAACGAGGTCAACCTACTTAAGATGATCATCATGTGACCTGAACAGCTGAATGAAATCACTTAGTAGTGGACAAGATGCCTAATTGATTTGAAAGAAGCTCCATGGCACTTTGTTATTCACCAACATCTTCTGGTTTTTCATGCTTGAAATATCCTAGTATACAGATGCATATAATGTTATTTGGAAGGACCCCTTTGTTAAGCGCAGCATACATTAGCATATTTCGACTTCCCTTGCTTGTACAAACCATTGGTAGGTATGTCATATATTAAGCTATCACCCTGCCATCTTGAGTCCTTTTCGCGATTCTGGATTCAAAGTAAGAAGTCGGAAAGCAGAATAATATTCTGCTGAAGTCATGGGACCTTGCATATTTCAAGCAAACTAAAAACCTTGACTGTCTGAAAACCCAAGCCACTTTATAACCATCCACGGCAATCCCCTTATAGGGATCAAAGGTATAATATCCAATCTCCACTTCTATCATGATTTAACCTTCAAGTTCTTTTGGTAAAAGAAATAAAAGGTAACACTACAAACTGCAGGAATTGCTCAATGTTGAGGACGAGTTCCCTTTGAGTGTCTGCAGTAACAGGCAAGGGACATATATTGAAAGGCATGGCAGTAGATGATTCTTGCTCATGCATTTTCTAGATTGCAGCTGCTCTTGCCACAAACAACTAGGTGTGAGTCAAAAGACAGCCAAATGAAAGCTATTCTCTTTTCTCTGTTTCAGAATTCTGCCATAAATATTCAAGCTATGTCCATGAGCAATGATTTGGTAGCTTCTTACTGACTGGAAACCATCCAGTGACTGGAAATCATCTTAAGTTGCTCTATTCTTCTTTGTTCTCTGAGCAGAGAAATTGTCTTAAGTATCCTTATTCAGGTACAGGTCAGGTATTCACTAGTCCATTGAGCCAGCTAACCTTCATAGTTGTAATTTTGAAGAAGGTCACAATCATCTCCTGCGGCGATCCTTTGAACTTTTACTGAATTCACTAACTAGGGCAGTATAAGAAGCATAATCTGGAATAAGTCCTTTCTCACTTCGTAATTCATCAAAATACTCTGGGTTACCATTCTTGCAATGCCCTTCTAACAGAATATTGTATGTAATATCATCTGGAATCACCCCCAAATTAAGCATGGCATCTAGGAGCATATTAGCATTTTTCATCTGCCCCTGCTTACAGAGTCCATTCATAAGCACATTATACGTTACAATTCCAGGAACATGTCCATCACCCTGCATCTCCTTGAGCAACTTAAAACTCATTTTAATATCACCCTTCTTACAAAAACCATCCATGACCATTGTATACGTTGCATCATCAGGCTTCATACCAGCATTCACCATCTCCCTCAAAGTTCTTTCTGCATCAACAACTCTTCCCTCTCTAGACAGCCCCGAAATAAGAGCCGTGAAAGCTACATTATCAAGATCAATCCCTGCTTCACTCATTTCCTTCCTAGTCTTCATGGCCGACTCTAAATCTCCTTCCTTGCAATATCCATCAATTAGTGTAGTGTATGTGATTTTGTCAGGTTTCAAACCCCGTGCACTCATCTCATCAACAAGCTTCTGAACTCTTTCCAAATCTCCAACCTTGCAAAGGCCATTGATCAGTGTATTGTATGTTATCAAATCAGGTTTCACACCTTCCCTCAACATTTGCTGATAAACTTCCAAGGCTAAATCAATTCTCCCATTCTTGCATTGACCATCAATCAAAGTTGTGAAAGTAACATCATTTGGAACCAACCCCCTCTCATGCATTTCATCGAACAACCTATTTGCATCGTCCAGCCTACTCTCCTTGCACAACCCATTAATCAACGCACTGTAAGTGAAAACATCAGAACACATGCCACTCTCCTCCATGAACCTCTTCAACCTAAACCCCACTTCTAACTCCCCAGACTTGCAATAACCATTAATCAAAGTATTGAAACTAACAACTGTAGGACGCAAAGCCCACTTCTCAATTTCATCAAATACCAGCTGAGCTTCTTTAAGCTTACCCTCTTTACACAGTTTATGCATCAAGACATTGAAATTATATACGGTAGGCGGATAACCAAAATCCAAAATCTCCATATAAAATGCCCACGCCGAAGCGGGAGAGTTTGACTTCATTATCTTATCAAGCAAATACCCACAACCACGAAATGGGACTCCAAAATTATGCTTCCTGATCAATCTAAAGCACTGAATAGCATCTGACACAAACCCATTATCCGCATACGCATACATCAAAGCATCAAACACAAAACTGGAGCAATTGGTACCTTTGGTTTCGATAACGCAATCAAAGACTGAGCACGCCGAGTCCTTGCCTTTCCGGGAGACAACGAAGCGGAGAAGGGACTGGGCTTGTGGGAGCATGTTACGGGTGGATAGGAAGTGGATCATGGTGCAGTAGGAGTGGAGGGTGTGGCGGAATGCGGGCTGGGAAGAGAGCCAGTCGAAGAAAGAGAGGAGAGAATGAGGGGGGAGAGAGTGGGGGTTGAGGTTGATGAGGTTGATTATGTGATTGGCTGTGAGGGACGGAAGGAGCTTTCTGAGAGAGGAGTCACCGGGCTTTCCTTTGGTGTTGAGAATGGCCTCAGAGATTGCTGAGAGTAGCGGGTCGTGTTGGCGAGGTGGCGGAGGGGGTGTATACTTGTACCAGGGTAGGTTGGAGGCGGACGAGGAGAAGGAAAAGGTTTTGCGGGGAAGAGAAAGGGAGACGTTCGTTCTTGAGAGTCTGAGGGTGGCCATGGCTGTGTTTCGATGCCGGCTTCGATATTAGTGGCTTTGATGGTGGAAGACAAGATGAAGAGGACCGGAGGACATCGCTATCATTGCATGAGGTTCAGAAAGAGAGGAGCGACTGAACATCCGACATCAATCATTCCATTACAGAATCTAAAATTAGAAAATATGGAAATGAATTATTACGGAGAAATATGCTTTGGGTTCGAATTCGGGATCAAAGTGTCTTGAAAGATTTTTTATTTTTTACTTAGTAATTAAGAAAATATTTTTTAAGTGATGTGGTAAATTTTAAAAAAATATATATTTAAGAATATAAAAAAAAAATTGTCTCTTTCGGTGGATATTTGGACTATATCTCGAGAGATGTAGCATTACCCATTATTATAATATATATTAAATTGATAAAAGAAAAAAAGTACTGTTATATTTTAAAAAAATTATATAAATTGTTGTAATTTTATTTGATTCGTTAAATTTATTTTATAATAAAAATAATATAATTTTACTATAAAAATAATATAATTCTTTTACGATTAGAACAATTTGAAAAATAAAAAATAAACATGCCTCAATAAGAGTTGCCGAGTATGCTAGCCTTGTCTTCACATATAGCCTATAGGAACATGAGTCCAATCAAGAAACTGGGCTGCAAGTCATCTGGCTGCTAACATATACCTTACACCATGGGCTTTTCAGGGGCTGGCCCATGGACTTAATTATCACCATGATACCATCTACTCCATACCGTTACAAGTTGTTATCATAATTAGACTCATGCATGCAAATTACTTTAGTCCATGTCACACATCTTACCAAACACAACAAAAAGCTTAGACCTACAAGAAGTTCTAATTAGCAAATATACATAGTACTAGGTAATTGAAGTTTTTCTTCGCTTTTCATCCAAGACAACAAAAAACATCATTTGTGATCCCATTTTGTCATCCTTCAAGATCATGGTACCCACCAAAACGCAATGATTTGGATCTTTGATCAATTGAGTATATGCTATTAGCAAGTTCCTTTTTGTGACAGACAATATACATCGGACATCAGCCTACAGAAACGGTACCATGCATGTGGGCTGCACCAGGAAAATTTGAAGAAAAAAACAAACGTACAAACACAAAAGTTACAACATCAAGCAGTTCTTACAGCATTTTGATGATATTCTTTTTCTTTGATCTGACATCATTTTTAAGACATACATGCACTGGACCAGACAAAAAAATAAGAAGTGAGAGAGATCAGAAGCAATTTTATTATTCTTTATTTTTACTCCCGTGGGCTAGCTATATGCTCAGACTGCGTCAATAGACCCTTATTTTTGTCTCTTCCAGACAGCAACACGGTTGACCAAATGAATTCTAACAATTTGTTGACGTTCTTTCCAAAAGCAAGCTCGATCAAAAGCCTTTTGGCCAGCCATCCATAATTTTTGTGTGCGCAGTCGCAGATCAAGAGATTTGTAGTTCAGCGATCAACACGTAAACCCCTTGGAAAAGTTACACCTAGGATGACTTAGCTAGGAGGTGCGTTGCTGTCTTGCAGATTAATAGACAGTTGACATTCAATACAATTTAATTCGATCTAACGACCAAACCGGAACCCAATATTGCAACTGTGCATGATCATCAGGCATGGCTGCCCCGTGTCCTACATGTAGCGAGTCCAGTAACGGCCACCGGTGTGCGCTTTTCATGAGGTTTCCGGCGATCTCTGAGAGCATCCACCACATGATCTTCCCTCGTGCCACATGCAACCATTGCATGCCTTTGCCAAAACCCTTTCTTTTTATTTTTATTTTTCTTCATTGCAGTACCGGTACCATTATTCAGCAATACTGTCACGTTTTCTTGGTGATGATCATGATGATCTCCGGCCATGAATTTTCTATGAAACTTGCTGCCACTGGATTCTATCAGACAGTCCAGTTGCCGGGAAATACTCTCAATCTCAAAAGCATCTAGAAGAGATCTATCAGTACAGATCGGACTAATCGACGCTTGCGAGTATCCTTCCAATATGGCTTCTTCTTCGGCCATTCTCATGGCTTCCTGCTTGAAAAGAGACGGTCCAGGTGTTCGACGAGTCCTCATAAGATCATATTCAGCCATAACCCTCCCGTCCGACCCAGGTCCACGTTGGTACCACGCCCATGCAGCCGCTTTAACCGCAGCCAACTCATCTGTGGTAGCTCTTGGCTTTTTCCTCTCCAACAACAGGCTCATCAGAAAGGGTGCAGATAGCATATTGATCAGGAATAATTTGAATCTAAGGGGGCTTTGAGTTTGGGAATGTGTGGGAAAATTAAGTTCCACGCTTTAAAAGGTAAGATAACGTAGCAGTACTGATGTTGTTGATGGTTTTTACAATGGTTGTTGAATATCAAACGAAAGGTATTTGGTCTCGTGGGGGGTTTTGTTTGGGCATCGTGGTGTTGTCAGAATTTATTTCAGCTCATTTATAATGAAATGGGCATTAGGTCCAATGGAAGCTCGATGTTAGGTGGGCGAGTTGCGGGGGGAGGGTCCCGGCCTCAGCCTCAGGACTGGTTTATCCCAGCAAAAAACTGTAATATTGTGACTTGTCTACATCGAGCAAGATTATTCGTTTGAAAAAAAAAGAAACGGGGTCCCAATCATGGGTGTTTTTTTGCAGCCGGCCCCACGGCGTGCACGGCACGAGGTTGCATGTTATCGTGCATCGTGTTCGTATTAAGTGCATGCAATTCATGTTAGTTTGTAACCACCAGTAATAATATCCCCTATAATTTCATGGTGGATGATGGTATATGCACCATGCAGAGCTTTACATCTACAGATCATGATATCGACCCTTGATGTTTCCAAACTTCACTTTTTACAGCCTTTTCGAGATTGTAGCACAAACGCACTTCGAGTTCGATATTGTAGCACAAACGCACTTCACTTTTTACAGCCTTTTCCAAACTCGAGTGCGCGGTCCCCCATCCATGGCACTGGCAGTCCCTCGCAAGTGCAGAATGTTCTTTTTTCATTTCAGTGGGTTATCAAAGGAGAAAAGATTAGTTAATGATAATTAAAAAGAATACAAATGGCATAAATAAAAATAATAATAATAATTTTATTTATAATCACTTTTATATTGTAATCATTGCATACTCTATTAATATGATTAATAGGCTGTATTTTTTTTAATATAAAATAACTCTTTTGACTAATCAAATTAGTGAAATGCCTAAGAAATACGTAAAAATAGATGTGTATATTGATACTCTGAAGGATATGTTGATTTGGATGGGGACTCGTTTCCTTTTATTTTGAGGCTTTTGTGCAGGGGACGGCAAAGCTGGAACCCTTCATAAGTTCTAATCCGCCTCCAGTTCTAAAAGGAGATAGGAAAATTTAAGCCCCGTGGGAATCCCAGCATCACAAATCAAAACTTCTAGAAATAACAAAAATCCGTCGAAGACTCAATACGGTCCATGCAATACCCCAATTCAACGATCAAAAACCCAAAATTGATTAAATAAATTTCTCATTTATTAGGATAAGAATGCCGTAGAATTCTTAATAGAGTTTGTCATCCTATAGTTGTTAAAGGTCGTAATTGTCATAGATAACAAAATCCGAACCATGCATTTAGTCACAAACAATGGTTGAGATTTCAAGAATTCCACCTTCTAGATAATCTAGAATATGTAGATTATCTTGAATAAAAGATCATTACTATGTTAATTGGTGATTTCCTACTCGAGGATGAAGCCCACGCGAGGGACACCTAGCACCAACACTGCACACACATCCAGCCATTAGGGTCAACATCGATGTGAGACAAGGTTACCACGTCAAGCTATCAATTGAGGAGACTACCGACAGAGAGAAGATATAAAATGATAAGCAATGGCATGAGATACACACACATTCACCAGCATTATTTTTTAAAATATCTAAAACTTACTAGTAATGCTAGACAAGTTGTGCAAGTCTCATATACTTTCTTAAAAATAAAAATAAAAATAAAATATATTATTAAAAAAAGAATTTTTTCATACAAGTCTCAGCTTTACCTACTTTTTTTCAAAAGGGAATACACAAAACTTGCAAACCTTAATACTTCAAATATCATTTCTCAAAACTTATATCAATGTTGGAATAAGACCGAAGGGAAGGTACAGAGCAAAAACCAAATCCTGGTCCTGTGTTCATCCAGAATCCAAGTCGCATTCTACCCATCACTTTAATAGGACAGAAAAACTGACATCCCTAAGGATTATAACCTTTATTCAGCCTATAACAATTAATCATATACATCGAACCACCTTGCTCAGTTAATAGTAGTTCAATAAAATAAACATCAATGAATTTATCTCGTCTCCAGTCAACAAGATTGAAAGTGCAATTTCAATCATACGGCATCAGGCGACCTTGTGTTGCTTCTGAAACATGATTACTATGATTCAAATCCAACTATAATAATCAGGATCTGAAATTTTTTTATTTTAAACTTCAAATTATGTTCTAAAAGTTGGCAAGCAAACAACAGATACAATTTCATGTGCCTCATGTATTAGAATCCTGTAAACTTCGCGCAAAAGTCCCACTTGCTAATAAGAAGGTATAGGTGTCTCTTGTATACTTCATGTGTACCTAGGCAGCACCTATTTTTATCACCAATAAATTATGAATTATCACAGTATAATGTAGATGAACCATTTATGTTCATTTGTGCATGGCAGGGGGCATAAGTACTGGACCTACTCCTTCAGATGATTTTCTGGCAGTAACTGCCGCTGTTGCTGCCATAATCAGCTTCCTGCTTAGCTTTTACGTTTCCTGTAAGGTGAAATTTCAGATTCAATATACTTGATTTCATCTTCCAGATTTTGTAAAGTTGCTCCTTTAAATGTTCGTGTCCCATTGGTACTGCTATTGCGCATTAATCTTGAAAGATGCTTCAAACAGGAAAGATGCTCGGCCTTTACTTCAGGGGAGTCAGAAATAGACTTCACGGTTTCAAACTGCAGAGAAACACGCCCAAACTTTAGCATTTTTCCTTCTACATTCATAAATCAAGCCAATATCTTCATTCAGTAAACAGATACTGTTTGTATCAAAATCTAAACACTTCAAAAGGCTAATTTAAGCAAAAATATCTGCAATTTAAATGCATGTTATTGGAAGGAATCTATGTTCCAAAAATTAGAACACCACAAATAAATTACTCTGAATAATGAAAAAAAAATTCACCAGCATTCTCATTTAATGCATTAGCTGTTTCCTACTACATTCATAAATCAAGCCAAAATGAGAACACCACACATAAATGAGAATTTATGTTCTCAACTAGCAAAATGACAGATTAACTTTTAACATTACACTTCTTCAGTAGGGAAAACATCACAATTGCTGGCATGGTCAAATCGTATTAGTTCCTTTCATCCAAAGTATTTAAAATGTTCAACGGTCAAAGTGTACCTCTTTGTAAGCAGAAATGCATTGGAAAAGTGCATTCTCGGCTTCAGCAACAGGTAAATGCTCCTGTTCCATGACAGAAATGTAACATTGGTTCATCCATTTGGAATAAATTACTTCAAACAAAACAATCATAGGAAGATGTTTGGCGCAACATCAAAAGGATAAAAAAATATGCCACAGTAATGACCCTTTCCCATGTCTCACTCTAAGGGAAAGCAGTCATTTCAATTTCCAATTTCCATGGATTGCTGCCAACCCAAGTCAGATAAGGCATCTATAACTTTATTCTCCACTTGCAACCTGTGGGTCATCAATTCTGGAGCAATCAAACATATGGCTGATTCATCTACTTCTCTTTCTAATTATGATCCTGTTGATTCACCTCAAAAGTGTAACCCTAGCTAATGGTTTCCTCACCAGAGTTGTCAGCTCTAGCACTATCCATCTCAGTTGTCGGCTCTAGCACTATCCATCTCAGTCCCGACATTGGCTAATTAGATATAATCGTGAAGAAAAAGAAGCTAGTCAAATAAATATTATAACACGGATGGGCAAGTATAATAAATTAAGAAAAACATGAGTGCGCACACACACACCCGTATGTGGTCATCCACAAAGATTTGCCGCATATGACTCTCTCAAGATGCAGTAACAAAATATTCATCACCAAATAATTTGGAAGTCGGGTTAAGGATAGAAGATTTGATTCTATAGGCTTTTTAATGATAGAAATAGCGAAGGAAAGTGGGATTCCTTTCCCTCCTTGAGTACACCAGCTTTCTTTTGCAAGAAGCTAATTCCTTCCTAGAATCAATAAAAATGTAAAGCCCAGATAAGTACGAGACCAATGGAAGTTGAAAGCAAACTTTCAAAGATTAAGCAATTCAATCACAATAAGGAATCACCAGTACTATCTAAAGTGAATACAGCACCATTATGTGGTCAAAGACAGTTATTGGTAGAGGGTTCTATAGCAAAGGGCAAAACTTTCTCCAATAAGCCAATCAAGATTTGATGATAATATTCTGCTCTTCTTTGACATAATGTGCTCCTAGCTGAGACAATATAGGTGGGTTACAGTGATTTGAAAGGATTCTAGAATGAGGGTGAACCTTGACAAACCATAAAATAGGTGGTTAGTGTTCCAAAAGGAAGTGATAGCATTCAACTTTGTATGTTTGACTTCCACCTTAAGCCTCTTTCAAAAGTTATGTGAGACCTGGAAAAGATTTTGCATATGGCCAACCATATGTGTCTTCATTTCCAGTTCTCTTTGCATCTTTCTGTGAGCTTCTTTTATAGATTCAGGATTTTCTGCAGTTATGCATCAATCTTTCAGAGTTGTAGCTAGCTGAATATTCAAGCAAGAGGAATTTAGCTAGAGTTTTCTTGAAAAGGAATATCCTGGCAAACCTCCTCATGAAAAGAGAGAAACCAAATTCTTCAAACAAAAGCAGTTAAAAATAAGGGCTAGGAAAAGCTGTTAAAGATTGTAAAAAGTCTTGATTACTAACCTGAGAATCCTGTGAATCTTCTTGCTTGGTAATCTGTAGGAGCCCGAGAGCATTGAGTGATTGCAACTGCAAGCAGTACAACAAATTCATCAATTTCATATTGGAAGTTCTAGCAACCATACAAGGTAATGTCACTAGTTAGAACCAAGGTATATTAAACATCCAAGATGACTACATTAATGTGTTTTATTTTTATCTTTCAATCTATTCCACAATAACAATTGATAGTGTGACATCATATATTACTTCCAGTGGCGTCAGATCCAAAAATACTAAACAACATGAACTCAAGCAAAAGCTGCAATACTCAAACAGTACCCATTCAGCATCCAAGACCACTAATTTGCGCTTTTAGCTATATTCTAGATGGCAGAATATCAGCATCACGCACATATCACTTTAATAGCAAGGGACCTCAAAAAATATATATATATATAATAACCATTCAAACCCAAGAGACAACTACAATAGTCAATCAATAAGCGTGTATATATATATATATATATAGAGAGAGAGAGAGCACTCTGGGCGGCTTTGTTTTTATCATGCGACAACATGTTTTGATATATTCATATGTTGCAGTTACATGACCCACATAATTTATGCTGTTTCAGAACTTTTTCCCATGAACGGCACCTTGAAGGTTCCCGAGTTTTATGTTCACCACCTATTGCCAGCTTGGGAGTGATTCTGAGAGGAGTTGATATTATCCAAATGATTACGGCTGCAGGTTAGGTACCCCATATCGCAATACTTGTGTATTACTTTGGTGCAGCTTTTGAATGTCGTTACAGCCTCATTCATTGTGCGCCTCTAAATCTAGCCATGCTTCTAACTTTTATGGAACTTAAATCAGTTTCTAGATTAGTGGCAGTATTAGCATTTCTGTTTGTGAATCCCCCGTTCTTGGATATAAAATGGACCTCACCAGAAAGGTAACTTAATCTGGATGAAAAGGTAATCATATAAAGGGCATATACATATATATATATAGGCGCGTGCGCATACACATACATTTATACACCTATAAAGCTTATAACAGATGTTCCCATCATATTATCTGATTTGATGGGAGTCATTACCTTGTCTACCTTGTATAAAGCAGAACCAATATGCAAAAATAAAAATATATATGAATATTAACCGATAAGAAGAATATAATGAAATCATTCTAAACAAGAGTTTCGGTAGTCAAGATTAAACAGTTACTATCAAATACAGCTTCTGGCTGCTAATCAAGAACAAGAAAAAAAAAAAAAAGGAGAATCTTGAAAACCAAAACAGAATTTCCATGAAAAAAATGTCTCCTAAAAAGTATAGAGAAACTGACCAGTATGATCAATGCCACACGAGCATCCTTCCTTGTTTCTCCAGGTGCACCATAACTCCTCAAGTTGCCTTTCTGTTTACTCAATTTATCTAAAACTCGCCTTGCTATCCTATCATGAAAACAAAGCAGCATGACTAACCAATCTGTAAGAATCAGCATGACCAACCAATCTGTAAGAATCAACACAACAGGAGGGAATCTAGGGAAAAAGATATGAGCAAATTTACAAGATTTGACAACATGCTGATTTTTTCAAAAAGAAAAAAAGAGTGAAGCGTGCTGGAAATTTACATCACAGTCAAAAATAGCAGTATTTTCTCAGGAACTCGCTGGCATATGCAAGTGAAGGATAAACAGCTTATGATATCAAAAGTAAAGTCTCTCCATAGATAGTGACGTTTTTGTACTAGAAGATATATAATTGACTTCTTGAAGAGACTGTAAATTTTAAAGCTGGGACTTGGGGCACAGGTTGCTCATCCTCAAGCAAAAATGTTAATTTATAAAGCAAAAATGTTAAAATTAAAAAATTATGGTTTTGACATCTGGAAATTATTGGATATTCTTGAAATAAAGTTAAAGAAACTCCCATTCTTAGTAATCTATGAATGGAGCAGATTTACCACCGCCAAGATGTAAAATATCAAAGAAAAGGTGTGCCAAATGGCAAATCACGTGCACTTACATTGCTTATCCCATAGATTGCAAATTCTAATTCCATGAGATTCTCGAGCTCAAGTGCTATAACAAACGTATCAATTTCAAAGAGCTTGAAAACTTACACAATCCTATCAAAACATTAGGCAAAAAATACTACATTGCAAGGTATGTAAGCACTACAGATGTTATATTTTTTCCCATTTCCCCCTTCCTTTTGCTCACTTTGTACCAAATTGTTGGTCCTCTATTCCTTTCTAGGATGTCCAAAAAGCTTTTCCACTCAAAAAGTCAATGGAAATATAACTTTAATAATTTTCATAATTTCACTTTTGACTCAATTAAAAAATCATGCCTTTTTTCATTTGATTTATTTAAGTTCAAATAAGGAGGGTAGCTTTGGAAAATTATACCCTTTTCTTTTAAATATGATACAATTAATGGCGTACCTTAGATTTTCTAAACATGACAAACAATATGGGACAGAGGAACAGGTATTGATGAAATTAGCAACGTTAGCATGTTTTTCCCCTTCTTGAGTTAACATATTATCAAACACAACTTAGGTTGTGTTGTTTAAATCCTATATAAAAAATGAAACTGAAGCATGTATTTTTTTTTTCAAGTAGCAATTTCATATTTTCAAACGACATGGAGGATGAATATCTTATATAATTTTTCTAATTTAGTACAAAGCCTTCTCTCTCTCTCTCTCTCTCTCTCTCTCTCTCTCTCTCTCTCTCATTATTATGAACATCACGAGAATCAATCCCCTTCTGTTTTCTCTATTACACATAATTACAAAACCAATAAGAAGTAAACTCCATGGTAATAGGCAGTGAAGCCTTCAGCAGGAAAAATGTACAAATGAGGAAGTTTGAAAAGAATAGTAGTAATCATGGTACTATTAAAACAATTCAAAGAACGATTAGCAGCTTAACTTTGATACTACCCTAACCTGAGATATACTTATATAGTGGGAAAAGAACACAAACCTTATCGAATTGTCTAAAAGATCCTTTGCCTTTTCAAGCTCCTCGCTCGCTCCAGAAATACCCAATTTCCTCAATTGGTTGGAATTAAGCATTGCCACCCTAGCAATGTGAAGCATGTTGGCACCAATCTGCCGATAAAGGAAGAGAGAAAGCCTCATTCAAGACGTATGATATATTTTTCTCATAGCATTCGTATTATCAACAAACAGGAGAAAATAGAGAATAGGTAGTGGTTCAAATAATAACTAAATGAAACAAATGAGTTTAGGCATAAGTTTGGATGTCAACATAGAAAGAAAATCACCAAACTGCTGAATTTCATATAATCATCGATACATTCACAGTCTAAAGTGGTCAACGTTAGTTAAATTTTTCATGTGGGAACTTAAGTAATAGTCAAAAGAAATCAGAGTTGGTCATCATATAGAACCCAAAGCAAATGCTGTCAAAGAGTTTATGGAGTCATTTCCCACTGTATGCATAGCAACCACCAGCAAGAGCAAAACCAGACAGAGTGATGCAAATTGCTGGTAGAAATTAGCAGAAGAAACAATGTAGAGAATCTGCTGCTTATGAACATAGAAAAGGGAAACATTTTCGTTAGTAAAATCGAAATGTAGTCATTCCAGTAGGCAGTAAGTACAAAGTCAAACTTAATTTTTTCAACCATAAGTGCACAACTCCTTGAAACTCTCAAAACAACAAAACAAATCTCAATGCTATCTTTTAAGGAAAATGCTAGTTTAAAATCTTAGGTATAATAGATCCACCTTCTCTTCAGTGAGATCAGTTAGCACTGTTAGTGTTAACTGGCAAAACTAAGTTGGGTTTCATGAAAACACATTCAACTTTGGAAGCTTGATCATTTTGATTGTAAAACAATCAAGTAATCATGTTTTTAAAATTCAGTCTCTCTATATTGACCGCATTTCTCCCACTTTCTTCCTCGCAACCCCACTTCTCTCTCTATACCTCTTAAAATTGCACAATTGGTCACAGCTAGCAGGCACATAATGCCAGCTCTCTGCTCATGAAAAACAATCCTAAAGCTTGATAATTTTCTAAACTTGTACAATTAACAAATTGTAACAAATTCCCATAAGTAAACAAAATTTGCATCATTCCTTTGCACAAAAATCAGTAGATTTGTGTCTTGATACCAGGTTGTTTTAACACGTGGTTGCATATATTTTGCCCCCGATAGATTTGATTAATCATTTATAGCCTTACCTTGCCATTTACATAAGTCTTTATCTTCTTCTTTTTCAATTTTTTTCGTGGAACCAGATGCATTGCGGAACATTTCTGGCAAGTGTTCATCCTTTTTAATAAACAGGAATCATTCTTGAAACATGGCAAGACATGATGAGATATAGATAAAGTGGATCCACAAGAAATATATAAATAAATGCATAGACGTGTATTGTTTCTTTATTTAGAACTAATAATTAAAGATGACCTTGTCTATACATCAAGAAAGAAAACTATAGATACAACGACAAGAAGTCTATGAATCGCTTAAATTGTGCAAATTACAAAAATCCAAGTTTGACAACATATTATATGAACTCAAGCTGTAAAAACAGCAGACCTGAATATGGTCTTCTGAAAGTAATGTCTTACGGGCATCTAAACACCTACAAGCATAAGAAACTTGTATCATTTGGAATCATCAGGAAATTACTGTTTTGGATCGTTATGTACTTAACTATTGACCTTTCAAGTAGCTCCCTTGCTTCCTTTAAGTTCCCAACAGATTGTAGGGTCAGGGCCAGCCCTTCAGCTGCAACAATAGTGTCCAACGAATTCCATCCCTGTCTTACATGAACAATAACAAGGTTAAAAATTATCAAAACAAGTAAAGTTAGAATAGACTTAAATCTCACACGCATACTCACACATGTATATTTAAATACAAAAATATCTACATATATGCACCCATGGATGCAAAGATACATATGTAGAACGCAGCTATTTGTGCTTTTAGACAAACCAACTTCACACAGGCATGAAAGGTTATAACACAATTTTCCAATAAAAGATATCTCATCCCATTGTATGAAGCAATTGAAGGCACCAGTAATCAAAATGATAGGGCTATGGAAGGAACTTAAGAATCATTGCTTAAATATAATCATTATTGTTCTGATCACAATTGCTTGCTCCTTTCTTTCTGTGTGTATCCTATTTATATCTCATGTACCAGGGGTATGCCCTTTTGTTTTTCTATAGAATCTTATTACTAATAAAAAAGAGAGATTTCCAGCAAAACATCAACCGAGGCACACAGCATCAACAAGACAAAATATAGCATATTTAGGAGGAAAAGAAAATTAATTAAACCTTTGATAATTCCATTATGTGCAGAATCTTTCTCTGCACATTCTCAGCCTCTGCAGGATGATTAGACTTCAGATATACCTAAATACAATTAAAAAAAAAATCATAAGACATAAATAGACTTCTGCAGAAGATTGAGAAGTAAAGAAACCAAACAAGGTGGAGAGTATAAACTGGATGAACAAAAGTTTCACATGGGTGTAAAAATAAAAAAGCACAAATGATTACATTAAGATAAGGGATTGGTTTGTTTCTAGAAACATCCAAGAGGCTAATACTAGTGCACATAGAACAAATACAAAAGGTTCACCACGGAATTTTTATTTATTTTTACGAGTGCAAAAGGTTCCACCTCAGAATTACAACGTAATATTTAATTATCACTTATAACAGAGTAGAAATAGGAATACAGCCAAAGGCATACAAAAGATATCAGAAATAAAATTTTAAGCTCAAATATAGGTATCTCAATATGTTTAATCTTGATTGTTCCTCTTTCACCAAATCGTCAACATAAACCAAAAGGGGACTGCATTCTTTATGAAGAAAAACACACCTTTCCAACTGATACAGACCTGAACCAATTGAACCCCAACTCCCCCCTACGTTTGCACATGAAACATCAATAAAGCATAAATCGTATCATCTTTGTCCTCAGTTTTTTTTTAATAAGCGCATCTTTATCCTCAGGTATCAAGGGCAAATCTGGAGCAGCTCCATTATGGCATCATCCCTACGCCACTCACCAAGCCATACCCCTACCACATACTCAACAAAACCAGAAAACCTCTCCCAATCAGCTTAATGCATTGCCAATGACTACCCAAAATGCCTTCTCACTATTTAAGACATCCAATGAATCACACTGCATATAAATTGTCTGATATTACAAAATTCTTATAGGACTAGGACTATAATATTAAAAACAATAAGGATTAGAAACTGACTAGTAGAATCAAGTTAAAGGCCATAAGAAACCAGCAAGAAGACAACCAAAACCATCTCTCAGCAAATTAATCCATGAATGACTTTCTATGTCCAGAAAATCGAGACCCTGACTCTGGAAAACAGTTGTAATAAAACAAAACCACCAGCTTACAAGTAAAATTAAACTAGAAGATAAACCTGGATTGTACTTAGACTAGACCAATCTACAGAGGATCCCAACAACCTTACATCTCAAGTTGCCTCAATCTAGGAGTTAAAATGTGCCTATAAGAAACCAATTCTCCTCAATTCCCAACAAAATTATCATATGCACATTCTTAAACCCTTCATGAGACAACAATGAAACCCCACCTTCAATTGATAGTTTCAATGTGATAGATACAACATCCTCTAATATTTATATTCGTCACTTAACATCACAAACACTCTGTCTCAAATAAGACATCTTTGGTCCAAATAACATGAATAATAATGAACAATAATAAGAATAATATCTTCCTTGAATGCTCTTTAATGCATGTTGGAGGTAGACGCAGATTCTAATGAAACTTTACTTTTTAAAAAGATAAAAGTAATATAAGAAATTGGAGAATTGTGCTTGGATAGTGGACACTTATTTGGACGTCTTGGGAAGGAAGAAATTATTTTTGGGAGGCAGGGAATATTATCTAATACAGTTAGTTTCATGTACAGAAGAGATCTACAATAGGTCTGTACGTCTGTCCAAAAAGTCACAAGAATGAAGGTGAGGACAACCTGGGACAGATACCGCAATCTCTTAAGACATATTGAAGATTCCCCTTGGCCACCTTCCTACATATTCAAACAAAACTTCATGATAAGAATGAGAGCAGTGAATCCGAAACAGAAAATGCCCATGATTACTGCTAGTTTCAAGAAAAATAATGATGCACCTCCAGTATCCTTATGGAATTCTGAATCAGAGCCTCAGAATCCTTCTCTTTTCCTTGAAGATATAGTACCTGTACTTAAAATTACATTGCATTCATGTCACTCATATACACTTAAAACATACATTAAAGAAGAAAAGATTAACAAAATAAAAATGTACAGGAAACCAGAAGCTACGGGTTTAGATTTAAGGGTCAACATGGCATGAAAATGAAATATTTCATTTTGTTTACCATGCACCTTTGATCCCATAATTGTAATTAAAGAACCACTTATAACTAGACCCATAACTCAATGTCAGCAAGATATGGTTGTTTGTCTCCTGGCTCCATATGCTAAACAAGTCTTTGTGTTGGGGACAACACCTGAGAGAATTGTTAGAAAATCCCAAATTGATTTGGTGTCATTTGTGCAGATGCTTTAACAAACTTGTTCAAACTAAATTTACTTAGAAAGTATGCAAAATAATATGACAGTATCATGCCTTCGTAAAAATCCTTTTTTTGTTTTAGTGTAAAGAGCCTTATTTTGGAGCAAATTGTTTTAAAATGTATCGATGCAACTGAATATAGGGAGAAACATGGTAAGTTCGATAACTATATGGACTTATTAAAAAAATAGTTCAATAACTATAAGGCTGTATCATCTTCTACACAATAGGAAGGTCTCATGCTTCACCCCCAAGGATCCAATGTGCAGTAAGCATATAATTAAAAGGATTTTTGGCAAATCGTTAAAAAAGTTCTTGTCAGACATGGTATTCAAATTTATTTACTCAAACAGTAGACTTATTAAACATTCCAAAACTGCATACATGAAAATTTGAAGTTACATACCCTCAACATCTATCATTACCTTGAATCTAAAGCAACCAAAATATCAAAATACACAGTATATGTGGAAAAGGATAAAAACTGCATTGAAATCTATCAACTTGGATCCCTCTCTTACAGCAGAGGACATCAGAGCAGCGAAATGAACCTAACTTGATAATTTTATTCATCTGTTAAAAAGTATAACATAAGACGCCAATAGAAGCAACAGTATGACCCAAAGCTTTAAAATGTACCGTTCCAAGATGATACATAGTATCTGAATAGTCTGCATGGTCATGTCCCAGAACACGCCCCTGTATCTGAATGATTATAAGATCATATTGACATGACATGTTAACCATGAGCCTAAAACACTAACAATATATATGGGAAAAACAGAATAGGAATTTGATGAGGAAAAAAGACTTTTAAGTTGCAATTGTCACAGAATATATTTATGATTCGTACCTTTAGAGCACGCTGTTGACAGAAACATCACACGACCAAAGAAAAACAGCAGCACAAGTTGTCAGTAAAAAACAATACTAAATCTTAGCAGTCATAAATGAAAACATTATAAATGTATCTGTCTGAGAGATTACGTGGGTGGCATTTCAGAAACATATGCATGGGAAAAATAAATTAACATATATATCCAATAAATGTGTAGGATAACTAAATCAGAGCAGTCAACTTCTTAAACCAAAGAAAGACTGCCACAAAATGCATAAATTCAATGCAAATCTCCCAAAAGATCTGAGCCTGTGATGATTGCAATTATTTCATTACCTCATAGCAGACATGAGCTTCGTCCAGCTTCCGCTGCATCAGATAAAACTGCCCAAGGTTACGAAAAGCAGCTCCCACACTATATCATTGATAACAGGTTCAGTGCTCAGCTGAGCATTCAACGATACAACATATTGAAAAAGATAATAGTTTTATTATCTAGCATATCTGGGTAAATACTGTTGATCATAGAGAAGGTATTGTCAAACTGCGTTCATGGGCATTGAAACAAAGTAGATGAAAAAAGCCACAACTATACATTATTCGCATTATTACACGTATGTGTAACTACATTCATGCATGCATACATAGATATATGAGGGTAACTCGTATCACTTTTAAGAACCTAACTGCCTATAGAACAAAACTCAACATAAAAACATGAGCACGAGCAGCTAACTGCCCTAGTAATGTCATTGATATGACAAACCTAGAATCGTAAGGCAGAGATTTAAATACTTGACATGAAATCATTAGGATCAATTAAAAAAAAAGTAGAAATAACAATGGCATTGCCTAGAATAGTGACACCCAAAGTTCAATTTTGAGCTCTATACATCAAGGACCTGTGGTGGTTTAGGAATACTGATGATACCACTTTGCACTCAGTAATATTCTGGTCCATCTAATTAATTTTAATAAAATGCATAGTCACACAATTGGCCTTTTTGAATTAAAAAGAGAATCCTTCATTACAATCAAAGTAACAATGATGTGGATTATTCCATAATCAAAGTGGTTTGTGTAGACCATGAAATTAGAACATAGTCAACTCAATTTCATACTCTCCGTAGAGGACAGTTCCGCTAAGTACCAAACCCAGCAAATGTACATCCTTTTCCTCCATTATGTATTCCCTTTACATCCTTTTTCAGTAAGTGATAATCATAAATGCAACCAGGGCATACCGAATATCCTCAGAACCAAATGATTCCTCCAGTATCTTTATGGCCTCCAAATACAATGGTTCTGCTTTAACAAATTCCTTCTTAACTCTGTACAGCTCTGCCTGAAACAATGACAAAGAACGGTGACTTTTTGTCAAAGAGGCCCACCAAAGTTGTCACCAGATGCATTCCTCACAACTTCTACTATTTTACATATCATTTAACAAAGGAAACACAACTAGATGAATTGAAGCATCTCAATAGCAAACCCACCAGATTGTTGCATGCAGATGCAACATGAGGATCCCTCTCCCCAAAACCTTCTTTAGCTTCTTGTAGCGCAGAAAAAAAGTACCTTTCAGCGTCATCTAGCTTTCCCTAATGAATATGAACCAAACAAATAAACAAACAAAATCATGGGATTGTCCACCAAACCACATTGAATAGCAAACAAAATATTGTAAATAGATTAAATTATATGTTCGATACCTAATCAAATACTTTCTATCAGTTTAGCCCTGGCATTTTCTCAAATGATTCAGTTTAGCCTTTTGGCATTATGACACACATGGTATGATGAAAATATAAACGTTTGATGACAGAAAAATAAGAATTGGACACAAGTCAATTTAAACCCTTAAAATATGTGCAGACTTCTGAGTACCAAACCAACCCTCCAAACTTTCAAAAATCATTGTTGTTGACCCCAAGTTTCAAGCATCATATAATTTCATAGCTGCTTAAGGATTTTGATGACAAAAAACAAGTTCAAACATAAAGGAGTCTCAAGTTGATCGCATCATAAAGTGTTCAAGATCAAAGACATCAACAAATCAAGCAAGAGCAAGAAATGCACAAGTCTACCAATGAAGCTCTAAGAATATCTTTTTGTACATCTCTTACTAATTTGAAAAAGTTTTGAGGCTCAAAAATATCTTTTAAGAACTCACGAAAAATCAATTTGCAATCTTTTTCACATGTGCATGATATGTTTGAAAATTCAGAAATTTGAAAAATAAATTGTCTTTTTTCACATGCATGATATGTTTGAAAATTTGAAAGATGATTGATTGTCCTTTTCACATGTGCATGATATAATAGAAAGTTTGAAATTTGAAAGTGATTGATTGTCCTCTTCAACAAATGCATGATATGTTTGAAAGTTTAAAACTTGAAAATTTGAGAATTGATTGATTGACCTTTTCACACATGCATGATATGTTTGAAAGTTAAATAATTGATTGTCCTTTTCATGTGTATGATACATTTTGTTGAAGTTACAAGCATCATACAATTATATATCTATATATGAACTTTGATGATAACAAACAAGTCTAAGCATAAATAAGTCTCAAGCTCAAGTTATACACATAATGGAGCCAAGCACATCAACGTATCAAGCATGAGCAAGAAAGGGAACAAGCTTACAAATAAAGCCCTTAGAGTAAATTTTGTACATCTCTTTCAAAACTTGAAAAAGGGTTAAAGCTCAAAAACAATCTTTTCTCATAAAGCATCAAGTTGCATTTTCCACATGTACACAATATATTTGAAAATTAAAAGTTTGATTTTTTTTTTTTTGATAGGTAAAAGAGATTTTATTGATCCACGTAAATAGGCAAAACCCGAGTACACAGGAAGTATACAAAAAAGAGTCTAGTTACAAACTAAGTGCAACGGATAGTAGCATAAAAGTCATTAAGACTCGTTCTATTCAATACAATAGAAGATGCCCAAAGTAATAAAGTATGAAAGAAAAATGCCCTGAAACCATCCGGAGAGCGTTCCCTATTCTTAAAACAGCATCCATTTCTTTCGATTAGGGGTGTAATCGGTCCGGTTTTGGACAAAATTAAAATTTAGAACCAAATTGGTACGTACCGGTTTTGTATTTTCAAAAACAGATTACACACCAATTACCCCCCTAAACCGGTACGTCTGGTTTTACGGGTTCCGGTCTAGTTTTGTCCGGTTTTGTATTACGTCTGGTTTTACGAGTTCAGTCTAGTTTTCCGGTTTTAATATATTAAATATATTAGTATTACTAATGTATTTATCAAAAAAAATATATTGAGAATTTATTAGGCAATAAAATGTGTTTAATATATATTTTATATTTAAAACATATGATTAAATAAATATTCATGTTTAATATTAAAATGTTATGTTATAAATTATAATATATTATTTCATACATAATTATATATAAAAAATTATATATAATATAAAATATATTATATATAATATTAAAAATTAATAAAATATATATATAATATGTGAACCGGTCCGGTTCGGTGTTGGAAAATGTAAAACCGATTCCGGACCAGATTTGACCGGTTTTTAAAATAAAGGAATCGATTCCAGATGAAACTAGTTGAAAACCGAACCAAACCAACCGGTTTTCCGGTTTATTTTTACACCCCTACTTTCGATCCATGTGCACCACATTAAACATAAAGGTATCATCTTACAAACAGCAGCTATCTGGCGATTGCCCCTTATCCCTTGCCAACAAGACAATAAATTAATCACCCTCCTAGGCATAGCCCATGCGATACCAAGCTCTGAGAGGATTTCATCCCACAATACCTTAACTACTTTGCAGTGAAGAAGAAGGTGGTCCACAAATTCACTGTTGTGTTTGCACATGAAGCACCAATCCATTAAGTAGAGTCCACGCTTTCATAACTTGTCTATAGTTAGTATTTTGCCATAGGAAGCCACCCATCCGAAGAAAGCTATCTTGAGGGGAACATTGCTCCTCCAAATGCTCTTCCACGGGAAGACATTGAAGGAGTGGGTCGTCAACGCCTTGTAGTAAGAACGAACTGAGAATTTCTTGTTCCCTGTGCATGTCCAAAGTAAGCTGTCCTCCCCTCCAGCCCTTACCTTCATTGCATATAACACGCTGTAGAAGTCAGTGATGACTCTCACCTCCTAATCCTAGGCAGCTCTAGAGAATCTCACAGACCAATGAATGGAATTAGCAGTACTGCACATATTATCAGCTACCGAGGAACCCTGATCAAACGCGATCCTAAAAAAAGAGGGGAAATCGTTTTTTAGAGCGACATCCCCACACCAAATATCATGCCAAAACCTTATGCACGTGCCCCTTCCCACCACAAACTTGCAGTTACCGAGAAGGTTATCCCATCCATTCCGGATAAGTTTCCAAACTCCCATGCCATAAGCCCCTTTTACTTCTTTAGTGCACCAACCTCCCCAGACACTTAACATATTTGACATATAAGATATTCCTCCAAAAAGCGTCTCCCTCAAGATGGAACCGCCATAACCATTTTCCAAGAAGTGCCTTGTTGAAGGTTCGCAATTTTCTTAAGCTCAACCCACCGCAAGACAACGGGGTGTATACTTTATCCAATTTGATCAAGTGGAATTTCTTTGCATCCTCTAACCCACCCCATAAGAAATCATGGAAAATCTTCTCCAGTCTATTCGCCACCCCTGCAGGCACAAGGAATAAAGAAAGGAAGTACGTTTGAAGATTAAATAACGTTAATAAGTGTGATTCTCCCCCCCTTAGACAAGTAAATTCTCTTCCACCCTGCCAATTTGCCTTCAATTTTCTCAACCATCCATTCCCACATTACCTTAGATTTATGAGGGGTCCCCAAGGGGAGTCCAAGATATTTCATAGGCAAGGATAAGACCTTGTAGCCCAAGATGGCAGCCACCTCTCTTAAGTTAGTGACCGAGCCAACGGGAACTACTTCCGACTTTGCTAAATTCACCTTAAGGCCAGATACAACTTCGAAGCAAAGTAGAAGTTCTTATAGGGAGCGAATCTGGTCCAGATCCAGGTCATAGAAAATCAAAGTATCATCGGCAAAGAGAAGATGGTAGACTGTCAAGCTTCCATGAGGAGAACCGCCCACCGAGAAACCCAAGATGAAACCCCTATCCACTACCCCTTCCAGCATTCTACTCAACACATCCATTACAAGAATAAATAAGATTGGGGAGAGAGGATTCCCTTGTCTCAAACCTCAAGAACTGTTGAAGAAACCTTCTGGAGTTCCATTGACCAAGACAGAGAGTTTGACAGTTGAGATACAAGGCTTTATCTACTGGTACCATCTTTCCCCAAAACCATACCTACCAAGGATATACAACAAGAAATCCCAGTTCACATGATCAAAAGCCTTTTCCATATCCAATTTACACAAGATACCCGAAATGCCAGATTTGACTCTGCTCTCCGAGCATTCATTGGCGATGAGGACCGAGTCTAGAATTTGCCTTCCTTTCACAAAAGCATTTTGGGACTTCAAGATGATCTTCCCCATGACTCCACTTAACCGCTTCGCTAAAACTTTGGAGATGATCTTGTAAACCCCACATACCAGGCTTATGGGGCGAAAATCATTCACTTCCACCGACCTCGCCCTCTTGGGAACAAGGGCAATGAAAGATACATTAAGGCTCTTCTCAAATTTCATAAAGGAGTGAAATTCGATAAAAACCTTCATGAGATCCTCTTTAATAATATCCTAGCAGGCGTGAAAGAAAGCCATTGGAAAGCCATCTAGTCTTGGGGCTTTAGCTTTGCTCATAGCTTTTAGCACACCAAGCACCTCATCTTTGTCAAAAGGCTTCTCTAACCAAGCCGCACTTGTGTGGTCAATGGAATCAAAGACTAGTCCGTCTACCTTGGGTCTCCAAATGTACTATTCTGTCAAAAGCTTATCATAAAAGTGGACAATATGATTCTTAATCACATCTCTACCCACTATGCCCTCCTCATGAAGGACCTCTATGGCGTTGTTTCTACGATGAGAGTTGGCAACTCTATGAAAAAACTTTGCAATCCCATCCCCTTCCTTCAACCAAAAAGTCCGTGATTTCGCCTCCATGAAATCTCTTCCATACGAGTAATTTTCTCCAGTTCAACAACAACAGTCAATCTTCTTGCCCTATCATCAATCGACAATGCCCTTGCCGCCTCTTTTGCATCAAGTTGTTCCAACTCCAAAAATAATTTGTTTCGCTGGTCGTTGATGTTCCCGAAGACTTCCAAATTCCATTTCCTTAGATCATGCTTCAAAACTTTTAGTTTCCCCGCAAGAACAAAACTAGGAGTACCTGTGAGCTGATAAGAGGCCCACCACGCACTGACTTTCTCAATGAACCCATCTAACTTCAACCACATGTTCTCGAACTTAAAGTATCTCCGTCCCTCATGCAAGTTGTACAAAGAGAATTTTTAATTTTTGAACGATGCTAACTGTCATCTCTCACATGTACATTATAAGTTTGAAAATTTTGAAAAGTGATTGATACTCTTTTTTACATATGCAAAAGGTAGTTGATTTGTTTGAAATTTTTTAAAAGTGATTGATGTTTTTTTTTTATATATGTAGAAAGTCAAAGATTTGCTTTGAAAATTTTGAAAAATGAATAAAGTTGTCTTTGACAATCGCAAAAAAGAGAAAATTTTATTTGAAATATTTGAAAAATGAGTGATGCTCCTTTTTTACATTTGAATATTTTAAAATTTGTAAAGAAAGTCTCATAAGTCTATAAATAGCTCATTTGAGATATTCAAAATAACACACTACACATCAACTACAAGCTTTATAATATTCATTCATCAAAAGCTTTGAATCTCTTTTCTCTTCTCTTCTGTACTGTTTTCATTTCACTCATTAAGGAGTGTACTATGATAACCTACCACTATCAGCTTTTGTATAAACAGTAAAATGGTATGTGTAATCCTTGTGAGTATAGTAGGAGTTCTACACGGGGAATAGTTGAATCACCACTCGTAAGGTGATTGTAAGTGTAGAAGGTGTTCTAAACGAATTCTTTGAAGCGGTATTGCTCAAATGTGTAATAGATTTTTATCTCTACGTGAAGGAGGTTGAATAATAAATTTGAGAATCCTCAAGGGGTAACTTGAGGCGAGGACGTAGGCAGTTGGGCTGAATCTCGTTAAAATACTGAATTTGCATCTCTCATACTCTTACTCCTTTTATTTATTGCTATTTCTACTTAGTATTTTATTCACATTTTACATTGTATAATTGATTTGTAATTGTTAATTTTTTAAAACAACCAAATTCACCCCCCCTCTTGGGTTAGTTATCTAGGCAACAATTGGTATCAGAGCAATGAATCTTTTGTTGGATTAATTATCTTTTGAGTCAAGGATCTTATGGCTAACATTTCAGTTACGTTTGGTGAAGATCAATCCAATGGTTGGACTCCACTATTTTATGGAGAAAATTAAACATTCTAAAAAGCCAGAATGGGAATATTCCTTCAAGTTCAAGATTGAGAAATTTGAAAAAGTGTTGTAAAAGAACCTTATATCCCAACAAAAGTAGTTAATAGAGTAAAGGTCACAAAAGAAGAAAAAGAGTTGGATCCTGAAGATGAGAAATCTCTAACATTGAATGCAATAGCTACAAATTTGTTATATTGTGCTCTTGACGGAAATAAATTTAACAGAATAATGATTTGCAAGTCGGCATTGGAAGAAAATTGTTCCACCATAAAAATTGTTTTGGATAAACAAAAACTAGGTCGCGAAACAAGGTGGAAAAAATAATTCCTGTGAGAATCTTATGGGTAAGGACAACTATATAGGTGAACGGAAAATGAGAGTGTAGGTGACAACAATACAAGTGTGTGGGGAAGAAGTTTTTCCAACTAGGCTAAATGTCCAATTAGTTATATGTCATGTACTAGTACTACGAAACCATGTCAAACATTTTGTGTATTCTATGTGATGTTGTGGTGCCAAAAGACTGAAATCACTCATTTGAGATAACATACATACTAATTGACACAAAATGTTTTTTGGATCAATAAACAAAATTTCATTGATCATAAGAATAGGCAAGAGCCCAATTGACACAAAATATTTTTTTATAATTAATAAGAGTTTTATTACCATAAATAGGCATAGCCCAAGTACACAGGAAGTATACAAGAGGAATTAAAACAAAATATTTTAAAGGAACAAGAATGAAACTTTAATAATCTTCTAAGAATTAAAGATATATTATAACCAGGAAAAAAATAAGTCACTTAGGTTAGAAATACTTGCCTGCAAGTATAAATCCCTCCCATTATCTGTAAAAACTCTCCACTTAGATGTATGTATGTTTGATATGACAGAGCCATCTTCAACCTTTCGTAATCCAGTTAAACCAGCCCCCTCAATGTCATTTTCAGAACTCGATTGAGTTGGCATATCTTTTGCAAAGACAGGGTTGGCATTTATCCCGAGAAGTATTCCTTTGAGCAAATCGACATAACATACATATTAGTGTTTTTTTCTCATCAACAATTCTATCAGCAAGTTGTCATGTTTTAATAGGATTCATTGTTGTTATGCTTCCATGGAAAAGTATATGGGGTGTTAAAGAGCATCAGGAAGTTGCATTCTTCATATGGAAAGCAGCTTTAGGGAAGATTTTGACAAGGGAGAATCTGTGAAAAGGGGAGAAGGTTATTGTTGATTGGAGTTGCATTCTTCAATATGTTCAGCTTCCTTTAAATTCGCTTAAGTCAATGTTCTTAACATCTTTTGTATGGATATAGAAATGTTTTAGGCAGTCTACAGTGAATTTTTTTTTTTTGGCTTCATTGATCTGATTGATTTTAGATTGAAACTTTTGAGATCCACTTGTCATAATTGTACCTTGTTACTAATGAATTTATTTCTTGCTAAAAAACAAACAAAGAACAAAAAGATTCACTAACCTAAATCACTCTAGAGTATGTAAAATCATTTGAAGGAAACCATGCCCAAATCCAAGCTTTAGCTTAGTATACAACTTGTGCATAAAATTACAAAGCCAATAGCACAAAAACATATATCTATCATTACTCTATGCCGAGAACAAAAGGTCTGTTCTTGAGAATGATTCTAATTGAAGTTTCAGCCAAATTGCAAAGTCTAAAGAATAACCAGAAAACTATTACTAAAAGTCCATAATGAATAATCATACAGTTTTCTGACCATAAGCAGGGAAAAAAAAAAACATACCGGCATGCCCACAAAGAAGAATCCATAGACAAGGGTTCCTCTGGCTCATCCTCCGAGTATAACCTCCAGAACCATATTGATGAGAAAATTTCATTTCTTCTGCAATAAAAAAGGCTGATGAACAAAGCCAGAATGCTTTCAGAAAACTTGATTGCAATGTTCTCTGTTTTTACTTATAAAAATGTTTTGTATTTGTGCGTATATGAATTATAAAGTATGCACGAATATATGTCTGAACTACATAGACCAGGAATATTAGAGAACAAAATAGTCTTCGGCATTTGCATGTACAAAATGTATGCAGCTGGAGACGTAGACATAAGAAAAAATGAAAATAAAAAATGGGTACATTACGCATGCACCAGATGGATCTTGAACCCACCAATTCTATTTTCACTCTATCATCATAAGAAATGAACCAGATGAATTTTGTATCATCACAAGCCTTTGACTATGCTTCTTTAAGAAAAACCACTTCATTCATATAGTAGGAAGTTTATTTCTAACCAAAAGAAGTCCAACAGCACCGAATCAGGGATATATAGAGGACAATCCTCAAGGCATACAGACCCTTCCAGCATTTTTCTTCTTTAATTTTTTTTTTTTTTTTTTTGGGGGGGGGGGGGGGGGGGGGGGGGGGGGGGGGGGGGGGGTTTTTGTCGGGAGGTGGGTTAGGGAAGTGATCGTAAACATTGCTGGAATGGGCCAACTAAAGTGCATATTCCGGCAAAAAAGAAACGCAGCGTAAAACTAAAATAGGATCCCTGAGTACACGGAAAGCGGTCTCACATTAACAAAATTTCTAATCAAATCTTCTTCTAGTCCAAAATCCATCCAAATTTTGACAGGCTTCCGTTATTTAAGGGCAACACAGTCACTGATACCACTGGGGATTAAGGTATTCATCTCAGAGTTCCATTAGACCATTCGACATGGTCTAATTGGCCTCCTAGTGTATATACAACTATATAATATATATTTCGAAACAACCAATGAAACGAGAAGTTACGATCAAAGTGAACGCGAACATCCCAAGTGAACCCAATGCCAAAACTAGGCAATCACACTATTGAATTTTACATGATATTCTTCCAATTTTTAAACATCCGCGTGCAAATATAACCGCGTCAAATTAACTAACTGGCAATCGGAGCTATGTGTCTAGAAAAGCAGGGTAGAAACAAAAAATTAAAGTAAAGAGAGGAGGATTAAATTCTTACCGGAGACTGAAAAGGGGAAGACATTACGGGTTGTTCGGTAAGCAGGGGCGGTGGTTTGAGAAGGGAAGCGAATTCTTCTGAGCAATCTAGTAGCGGCTTGTCCGAGCAACATTTCTCTCAATTCCACAGAAGTGGTGGAGGAGCAAAGAAATACTTACCGTTGTCTTTCTTGACTTAAAACTCTCTACTGTTAACAACTTCACAGAGCTGTTTGGGGGGAAGGTGGAAAGGCTTTGGTTCCATGCGTCCGGCCGAAGCGGTGATGCGTAATGGCGATTCAGCCAACCCAGATCCGGACCTGATTATTTGTAGAAGCCCATTTTGTCACGGTCCACGTGGCAATTTTCCTTAGACGCTAGGCCCATTTCACTATGGATCTAAAGTCTTTTTTGCATGACACTAGTCCGTAAATGTATAGCCGCACTTTTTGCTGGCTCTACCGCTTGAGTAACATATTAGATTTTGAAATTTTATTTTTTTATTTTTTAATATATTTAAAAAATACATTTAAATATTTTTAAAAAATAAAAAATATATCAATATATTAAAAATAACTTCTTTAATCATTAAATTTAAAAAAAAAAATTTACTGAGTGATATACTTTAATGGGCAAGCTAACTTTATTCTTTCTATAAACATCTATATGGGTGTAAACAAATTCTAAAAATCGGTCAATTCGGTCTAGTATTTCTATATTTTTTCATATTTTGAAAATCGATTTGAGTGAGATTATTATATATATTTTTAATTTTTTATATTAAATATAAAATATTTTTTATATTATATATAAAATATTTTTTATATAATTCTTTATATTATATTATATATTATATGCTAAACTGTTCATTAATAAAACATACAAGCTTAATATTATTCTTCATACCTATTAATTTATTAGTTATAATTAATAACTGAATCTCACTACTTATATTATACTAGCATAATTAGACACTTACGTATTAGTAATCGTTAGAAATAAATACTAAATTCTAACAATTAAATCTAGAGTTGAAAAAATTATAATATTAAACTTATGTAATGCCTACACGTATAAACGGTAAACTTAAAAAAATTGAAAGTTTTGGTTTCAGTGATGAATCAATCCGTATCAATTCTTAAACTTTCAAAACTAGTGTATACCAATTCAATTCCAAAATTTATCCAAAATCAAGCTAAACTTAACCGGTTATATCCCTAATTATTTGTATCTACCATGCAAATGGAACCAAACTGGCCTAAATAAAAGAAAATTGATATTTGCAATATGTTTAAAGTCCATGTTCTCTTTTTTAAAAAGTAAAATGAGTGTGCAGGAATTACATATCATAAAACTGTATTTAGTATTAATTTAAATGAAATTACCTTTTTGGGCTAATTGAGAAATATGTAACTCTCTTCTACAAGTTTTCTTTTTGGTAAAATGCAAGGCCACGTATTTATGTTATTGCTCCATATTATTCTATCGTACATGAATATACCAATTCATCTTTGAGTTCTAAAGGGCGGATACTGGCGGTGGCACTGGAATCAGGACCGGGTTCACAGGTTTCTTCTCAATGAATTGGAACATTCATTTATGATAGAATAATAAGGAGGAATTACAATAGAAATGTGGCTTGGCTGAGTGGTACACGACTACATCCATCATCCATGTTGTCTTGGGAACATGATCGGTTGCAGAAGAATGTCAGCAACAGAATTATTCCCTTGTTCAAGAAGAAACAAAATGGTGACCGAGCCACATCCGGAGTAGGAAGTAGAAACCCCATTTTCTTCCAATTTCGTATGTCTGTGACTTTGCCAGATATTGGGGTGGGGGGTGGGGTTCAAGAAGAAACAGAACGGGGGAAACTCGACAAAACTCAAATGAATGGGACCGCAATGGCCTCCAAAAAAACTCAGCCATAAAGATACAATCTATTTAGGATATTAGCCTTGATATTGAACCGAGTGTCAACAAGCTGGCATGTCACGGGTATAACAGGACAAATGACCTTTTACATGATGAAAATTGAAAGCCCCAACCTTCAACTCAGAATCCAAGACTGTGATCACTTACATCATCGTCTTCACGAAAATCGCCTAATGAGACTGATAATAACTCAAACAAGTTGCAAGGCAAGTGCATTTTCATTAACAGAATCAAGATAAGATTAGCAGCATGTGATAGGAAGCGCTGTGCAAATAGTGCGAACCAAGATAGCCCAAATAACGCTGGGATGTGTTTGCTGATGTGATGGGAATGGATTCTAAGATGAACAAGAAGTTTGCTACATTCTAGATCTTGGAGGAATACAGATAGGAAGCTTCCCTATGGTGGGGATGTTTTACTTCTTCTTCTTTACATATAACCATGCAAGCAACCATAATTTAGAAGGAATAGACGGAGAAGGCCAAGCACAGTAATGATAACAATATAACCATTTAAACAGTGAAGACCAGCCCTTTCATTCTTCATTTGGTTGTTAATACAAAACCCATTATTTAACAAAAGAGACAGAATCATGAAGCAATTAAGCGATAAGCTCATTTCGCTGCCTCGTGCACAAGGGCAAACGACAGAAAGTATAACAGGACAAAGCTATTCTAGGGGAAAGCACATGCTAAAATCATACTCAAACACATCTTTCCTGTGTCATGGAAAGACTAACAATGTTTGCCAAAGGCGGGGGGGTGTAGCTGGTGACTCATGGCTTCCACAGGATGGTGGTTTCTGCGATCATGGAGGTGACCACATATGGGTCCATGTTAGAGGCAGGCCTCCTGTCCTCAAAATAGCCTTTGCCTTCTTTTTCGGTGTCTCTGCCAACTCGAATAGATGCCCCACGATTGGCAACACCCTATCCAACAGAAAAACAAAGTGTGAGCAAACTGAACCCTTATATTCTGCATCAGTAAAATAGGTTGCAATATTGTGGACCCAAAATGCACTCTAATCAGGTCAATCTGTATCAACTGGGTGCAGCATGGAACTTCCAGTCCACAAAATATGATATTCTCTTGTCCAACAATACCTGAATCACCTAACTTGATACGTTGAGTAAATAGTTTTGGTAGGACTTTGCTGATTCAGTTTAGTTGTTCATTTTAATTTAAAATGGTTGATTGAACAAGATTGATTGTCATGATCAATTATCACTCCTACAATATTCCCAAGAAACAGGTAGAACTTAATAACTGCACCCCTTAGGCAGCGAAAGAAAAGTGTGTGCAGTAATGTGAAACTATCTATCTCGGTAACTTGTAATATTTTTACCCATAAGAAAGTGTTGATATCAGCCGTTTCATGTCGGCCAGTGAGACGGCGCTCATTGCCTTCTCCATATGCAGCAATGTGTTCTTTGTGCCTCAGGCCAAGCTTGTCAATTGCTTTCTTGATGACCTCATAGCCTCCGTTATTTCTCATGGACTTGGTACTGAAAAAAAAATACCAAAAAGGTTTATGTGAGAACGGGGGGAGGAGAGAATCTTAACAACTTTTTTTTTTTGTTTTTATTGACATCGGATGTCCAAGAACAACATCCTGACTAATCCTAGGAGTGCGCATGCCCTTGGCAAGTAGTTTCCCGCATGTGCACCTCGGATAATTCAAAGAGAAAATCTTCTAGTCCGATGGCCCCTAGAGATTATCTACACCCAAGAGATTTAAACCTTAGACCAGGGGGAGCATACCCCCAAGTCCAAGGCCTTTACTACTTGAGCCAACTCCTAGGAGTTGAATCTTAACAACTTCTAGTCCAAACACTATAGAGAATTGTCCAAGAATATTTTATAATTAAAGATGTTACAAATGACATCAATTACCTGTAGTTTGTGTGAGCCCCAGCTCCATTCCAATCACCCTTTTGAGACAAGTGGGATACAATATGTCAATAATCAAAACAAGGTCCAGTATTGAACAGGAAAATGAAGATCATCCAAGTTAAAAGGAACAAAATTAAATGAAATGAGGTGAAGAAGAATCCTGACCTGAATTGGCTTGGGATCTAAGGAAAGCACCACCCCAGCAATCTCTGTAATCCTCTGTCCATATCAAAGAAGGAAAAACAAATTAAGAAAACATGTATTTAGTGGTAGTTATAGTGGTAGTAGTATCTTCTTATTTTGATTTTGTAAAATTACCTCCAAAATATAACGAGCAGCCCACACCTCATCTCCAGCAGAGATGCCAACTGAAGGACCAACTTGGAATTCCCACTGCATAATACAAACAATTTAAAGATTAAGACATTACATAAAGCAATAGAAAAAGAAAAGAAGAAGGCATGGAATTTGTTATTTTACCTGGCCTGGCATCACTTCCCCATTGATGCCACTAATGTTGATGCCTGCATATAGACAGGCCTTGTAATGAGAGTCCACTATATCACGGCCCCAGGCTTTGTCAGCACCAACACCACAGTAATATGGTCCCTGTTGAGCAACAACTAAAACTTCATATCACACGGCTATGATCAATTTTAAAAAAAATCATTTATTTAATAATGGGGCAGAAAAAGGGCACCAAAATTGTTGACAGTGAGGACCATAAAATAATATTTAAAAATCTCAGTGACGGAATAGACGTGTGAAAACGAATAGAAGTGGTATTATTATATAGATCCATTACCTGAGGGCCAGGATAACCACCAACAGGCCATCCAAGAGGCCATTTGACATCTTTCTGCAACAGTGTGTACTCCTGCTCAATACCGTACCTGATTTTCATTGCAAGTAAAACCACATGGTTAATACAAATATTAATCATGTATGGTACTCAAAACGATTTTAATATGGAGATGAGATGAAAGTTACCATGGTACTTCAGCTACAACATCAGGATGGCTAAATATCTTTGCAGCGTTATGTCTCTTGTTTGTTGGAATTGGCTCTCCCGCAGGAGTGTAAGTATCACAGATGACCTAAGTCAACCATCATAGAAAATAAACAAGTTATGATATATGTGTGGAGAGAGAGAGAGAGAGAGAGAGAGTAGATAAAAAGCACTCACTAAAATGTTCTTGCCTCTCCTGAATGGATCCCTGAAAATTGCCTGAGGACTGTTTCAATAAATCAACGACATATTTAATAGACGGATATATAAGCATGAATAAGTAAACAAAGAAGGACCAGACAACAAAAATCACTAGCAATAGTATAGGCTGTTAAAAGAACTTACTACAAGATCACTTCACTATCTTTACCAGGGGCTTGACCCGTACTGGAACCATCATAATTCCACTTGGGAAGCTTTGAAGGATCGCTAACAGGTCCTGGGAGGGTCTTTGTATGCGCAAAAGTACGTTTGAACAAATTAATACCATCAAACAAGAATGACAACGACAACAGCAAGGCTTTCTGTTTTTATTTTTCAGAAGGAGATGAATAATTACCCTTGCTTTGCTTCTGAGGTCCGTACCAGATCCACCAATCCTGTTCAAAAAATTATAAATAATAAAAGAAACTCAGAGGAAGAAAATTTTGAAGCTTTTCCCAGACGGAAAGAGAGAGATATTAAGACAAAAAAAATAGATAAACAATCCTTAAAGATGATACGTTGCAAAATCATAAGACACCCCTCACTGCCATAATTAACATTGAAATTAGTAGTTATATGTCTTGATTTTGAAATGTTGAGCACAACAAGGATAAGGACAGAAAGGTGCCACATGAATTGGCCTAATACAACTTTTCGGCTATGATTTCTCTCTCTTTTTGGGGCCTAGAGAAATGAAAATACATAGATTAATTGAACTCAGCCTTTCAATTTTCTGCAATATCCCATTTTCTCAGCAAACAACCAGACAAACGATATCAGAAAAAGGGGGAAAAACAGCAAGAGTTTATTTTATATATATGAAGAACCGCACAAAAGTAAATCTTACAAACCAGGGGTTTATCACAACGAAGCCATAAAGAAAAAAACAACCACCTTTAAAATGAAGAACTTTAAAAGAGCCTTAAACGTGGAAAACAAGGGACTTATAGACACCCCATATAATAATAATCTTAAAAAAAAACAAACAAACTTGTCAAGAACAGGATATGACAGAATAATAAGTAACAAAACAGAAACAAAAAGTCCCGATCCACCATGAAGAAACTCGTGATATCAGATGATTCAAAAATCATAATTCCTTTCTTTTCCACTATCCGAAAACAAGGCAAATTCATTATCATATTCCCAAAAAACTTATACCAGCAAACAAACGTACAAACAAGTAACAACACGTAAAAATACGTAACGAAAACAGAGGAAGAAGAGTACGTGCAGGTAAGAGAGACTCACCATATGTACTCAGCGATCACCTTCTCAGTGGTTTCTGAGAGGTCGAGGTTGATGAAATCTGAGAGCAGCGACATTTTCTGGAGAAAACACAGAGCACGAAAGCAGTGATTTCGAAACGAAGAATCTTAGTTATAGAATGAATACGGAGTCGGGAACGGAGCAGCCGGTTGTTGGGTTTTTATAGTGCAGAGTTGGTGTTGGAAATTTAAAGATAAGAATAAAATAAAAATAAAAATAAAGTACCCATGACGCGACGTTTATTGTCAACTTTAAACCTCGAATAATAAATTAAATTAAATAATCCTCAGATTTTCAGAGCCAATAATTAGTAAAGTTTTCATAATTTATGGGATATTATTTTACGGAAGGAGCCGTTTCGGAAATGGTGGCTGTGGCTCGTGCCTCGTGTCGGGTAGAGGAGAATCTTCTCGGTGGTCTCCACTCTACCGGCTACTCGTCCTGCCGGTTTTTTGTGGAAAGCATTATAGAGTTTGTATTTAACATTATAAAAATTCAAATTCAGATAATGGAATACTTGAAATTATGCGGCTAAAAAACACTCCTGTAAATGCTATGAATAATTGAGAGTTAAGTCAGTAACCAACAATCTCTACGTCTCCTAACAATATATTATAATATTTTCATTAGATCCATAAGATATTGTCAACGATTGACCAAATGGTTAATGATGTTGATGGAGATTCCATTTAGTGAACAAAAAGCGAAAAAAAAATTCTGGTTAGCCGGTAAGAGCAAAATGGGTTAGGAGAACATGGCTTCGAAACATCGGAATGCGCTTTGTTTTTACCTACAGTGTCGGGGAAAACCAGTACACAAATTGAGACTTCAGACTCATTAGAATGGGCCCACCCTCGTCTCGAAACTCCTAATCACCTCATCTTGCGGGTGTTTAGGATAAGGAAGAGATAAGATAATTTCTTATTTACAATTTCTCTACGACCTCTCAAAAAAATAATATTTTTTTAAATATTTATTTTAATTTTGATTTTGATTGATGTATTTGAAATTTAAAAAAATATTATTTTATTAATAAATTATAAATAAATTGTAAGGCTATCATCTTCCTAAGATAAGATTTTTCCTAATTTTAAAATTTCAAGGCCTTCTTCCATACTTGTAGTATAATATATTTATTTTAAAAAAAATATTTTAATTATAAATAAATTCCGTAAAAGTAAACGTTGTAGTATATTAATTTCTAAAATTATTTTTATTATAAAATAAATTTAAATTTTTTTATAAAATTACATTAATTTGTATGTTTATTTTATATAATCTATTTAATTATTCTATTATTTTAAATTACTTTAGCTTTTTGCCCACTAAATATTAAACAAATTAAATTAATTATAAGTGGTTTACGTTATGATCTATTTAAATGAAACAAGAAATGATCATGATGAATCATTGAATATACAGGTAAAGTATCCTTATTAGCGCGAACCAAAAATGAAAGAATTTTAAATTATGAATGTGTTCATGATTTATTAAAAAGTGCCGGAAATATAAGAAAGAATATATTGCTGGGACTTTGGTTTGCATGGAAAACCATAAACAGTTGCATCAAAGAAAACATTACTTACCCAACAAATCAAATATAACTCTAGTTTGTTTTGACAGATTAGATAAAATGAAAATTAAAAGTTTAATAAAATATTATTAAAATATATATTCTAATCTTATTTTTATTTTAAAATATTTTTAAAAAAATAATTATTTATTATATTTAATATATAAATTTTAAAAAATTATAATAATTAAATAAAATAAAATAAGAAAAATTTAGATGAGTTGTAAAATATTTCTTTATTCTTGTTTTTTTTATTCCTTTTGTTTTGTAGTTTACAAATTTGACCCAAATAAATAAACAAAAAGCATAAAAATCTTTCAAAGTCCAACACGCGGAAGAGTATGTCAGATGCTATCGGCCTCTCAATCTCTGATAAGGTAGGTTTGACTTTTTGGCCCAAAAAGAATTGCAAAAATTTATGTACCACAGGATTTTGCATGCAGTCAATTGACTCAATTGTCACCGGAAGATCGTTTATTCTTGGTTAAAGATTAGCAAAACTGCCAAAAATAAATAAATAAATAAATTCATGTTTTAATTAGATCCAATCAAAATTTCAAGATTTTCTATTGCGCGAGCTTTTCAATTTCATCTGACTGTCTCGGTCAAATGTCCCGATCTGGACGTAGAAATTTTGGGCTAAGATGGGCATGGAATATTATCATATCTTTTTATCGAATATCTTTTGGAAGAATTATGTTTCTTTAATGGATATATTAGAAGATGAAATTGAAATCAATAACACATTACATAAACGGGGAAGCTGAACACACCGGGCATTAAGTCAAATAAATCAGGCCATTAATTATTTTACACACTACCGTAACATGCATAAATATCGCGTAATTTTTTTTAAAAAAAATATGATTCATTATTAAAAAATTAATTTTTTTTATATAAATCTCATGTTTTATTTATTTTTTTAAAACGATTATGCGACAATTGTACAATTCACAATTACAAATATTTTTTCTCAAAATCAAATGCCAAAATAAATATGAAAAAAGCTAAAACTGAAATATATCATCCAAATAAATCAATACACTTGCTCAACCATGCATAGAATCATAGATGCATCCACCAACTTCTTTAAATTCATTTATTTTCTTGCCCAGCAAAGCTTGATGATGCTTCTGTCACCAATCATCAAACTTTGTTGTTGGATCAATTCATTAAGCTTTTTGCCAACAAACCCTGGACCAATATATAAGAAAATCAAAGCTAATTAACATGGTAACTATGATCCATCGATTCATAAAAAAGACAAATATAACATTGTACCTATCAATTGATGGCATTGCTACTGTAAAAATCCTCATCTCTCGACTTTCTTGTTGGATCAATCATTAAGCTAAAGATAGAAGAATGATTTCATCTAAAGGTCTTTCGATTTTCATTACGAATCTCCATTTTTCAATTGGACCAAGGACGCAAACAATCCCAGAAAAACATCACAAGCCAAGGATGTTAAAGAATCAAATCCACACATGCATTCAACAAATTAAAAGAAAAACAGAAAATAAAACAGAGAGACCTCGGACCTAACCCAATCCCTGCCCTCCCACAATACAGCCAATACTACGAATGGCGGACACATGTTCTATGATAATCACAAACTTAACAGCAATTAAATGGAATGAACAAATCAAATAAAAAAACTCTGAATTAGAAACCACATTCCATAATTCAATTTCCTAGAAAAAAACCGAGAAAGAGAAACAAAAATAAATAAATAAAAGAGGCGACGATAGTGTGGCTTATTAGGAGGTGTTTGGCGGCAACGACGGGAGACGACAACGATGTGACTTACGAGTAAACGTTCAGATGCTGGTAACTTGGGTGAAATAGTTGAGTTTGGCCGAAATGGTTGAGTTAGGGATTTTGGGAGAAATGAGCTCCGTGTTTTTGAGAAATTGCCTTTTGTTGGAATTGTGGAGCTCGCGCAAATACTGAGCGAGAAGAAGAATATTTTATGCCCAAAATAAAATTTGGCAAGCCAAAGTTAACCAATGGAAATTACAGAAAATACTATAGATATATTGAATCTACTGCAGTGAGTTTTTATGCAACTTAACTAAACGTTTGCCAAAATTTAACTAAGTTGTTCTAGCTATCACTCTTAAAAGATACTTAGTTACAGGTTAATTATGAATGCTGTAGTAGCAATCATTATTTTAATCCGTAATTTCTTTGTGTAATTCTCAATCTATGCATCATGGTTCATTAATATTTGGTGCTAGCTTGAATTTTGATATTTGTTTTTCCAACCCCTGCAAATGGAGAGAGAAAAAGGTAACACTCTCTCTCTCTGTTTTTTTTTTTTTTGGTCTTTATTACCCTATTTCATCCCCATTTAATTATTTAAAGATAAATTAGTTTTGTTTGAAATCATCCAATATATATATATATATATATATATTTGCAAAGTGCTAAAGTATATATAGTTTATAGTTCCTCAGGTCGTCGTCAACTTCGATGGATTAATCGGAGCACGGACGGTAGAAGTCGACGTTTTATTTCATTGTTTCAATGATCATGACCATTATTAATACTAATACTACATATTTTTCTTTTATTGTGACGATTCAGAGCCCCAAAAGGTCACAAGAAAACTCGTTTCGTTCTTCGAAGAATCAATTTAGAGGGGGAAAAAAAGGGGAACAAGTGCCCGGGTCATGTTGAAGAGAATAAGATATTAAAAAATGACCAATTCAATCGCTACCAATACATGAGTCAATTAGGGAACTGATTAATGGCCGATTTGCTACGTCTAATTCTAGCATCCCGTGCGTTCTCCGTAATCAAGCCGCGGCATTTACAAATAATTCCGATTAATTCAAATAATTTCGTATCATTTCATCTCATCTAATTATTATAATTTTTTAAAAATTTTCATATAAAATATAATAAATAATTCAACTTTTTTAAATTTCAATACAAAATTAATATTAATAAATTATATTATAATAACATTTTATTTATTATTATTTAAAATATTTCATCTTATCTCATCTGAATTACATAACCAAATCAAAAATTAAGAAAGTAATTATAGAATTCTACCGATCGATCCACAACAATATTAAGTGATGGAGACATTTGGTCGCAACGTTGCCAACATGCATGTATATATAAACCTTTTGTTGGCCATCTACCTCATGTACCTTAGAGGCCGGCCGATCGAAGCAACTTTAGCAAATTTGGTAGCAAGTTGCAGCTATCATTAATGTTTTATACATTAATTTACTTGTGCGCGCATGCGTGACGTACAAGTGCATTTTGCTTACATTTATATGTGCATGGACCTTAGCTTCTCTTCATCTACGTCATGGATCTCAATTTCAAATGTCAAACATCTAATCATGAACTATATATATGATAGTAACGGTCTAAACTAAAATATAATTAATTCTCAAATACTTATTAAGGATCTGTTGATGATGTAACGAGTCATTTTTTTAAGCTCTTTCAAGGCTACCTAAGTCGTCCCTTTTTTTTTTTGTCGTCTTAATTATTTGCTGGGTGATATGGGCCAGCAGCTAGCAAGCCTGAGGGGTCGAAGGGTTTGATCTTATATGATCTCCAAAGGACAAATACTTTTTAAGTTATTTTATTCGATCACTTTGATGTTAATATGTATAGAATTATGGCTGCAGCCAGCCCAATATCTTATATAAGCATCACACGGCCAGTCGTATAGAGTATAAATATATATATAGAAAGATAAATATTCTAATAATAAAGTAATTATATAAAATTAATCATATAAACTAATGTGATTCGATATAATTTGTCAAATTATAAAATTATTTTTAATATTATAAAAACAGATTTAACGAATCACATTAAATCACGTCAATTTGTAAAATTACTTTTATATAATTATTTTTGTGACTATAACACTTCATATATATATATATAAGGGCAATTATGTCATTAATCGCATATTCGCGGTTATGATTTTAAGTTGAGTGATTGAAGAGGAAGAAAGTGAAATATTTTTGATATATATGATGCTATTAGCCAGAGTCTGGTCAAGTACACGGATTTAAACTAAAGGGTTAGTTTGGACACCGATTCTCAGATATTCCGATCAAATATTTATTTTTCTAAATATCACTTAAACTCAAGAGTCAAAACACTAATTAATTTCAAATTTTTAATATTTTTATTTAATTATTACTTAATTATTATTTACATACAAAATCATATACAACTTTCTTAAATTTCTAAATCAAACATAAAAAATAATATAATTTTGTCAAATTTTAAAACAAAAAAAATATTTAAATAATTTTTTAATATTTGTATTCAATTTTTTATTTTTTATTTCTTAAAATTCAATAAAAATATATATTTATAAATTATTTTATTATTATTTATAAATATTTTAAAATATTACAAGTTTCCAAACAAGAGATAAAGTAACTTTCATTAGAATTTTGAAAAAAGAAAGGCCCTCTCGTGTCTCCATTTTCGCATATTACTAACTACTATTTGATTATATAGACGAGGTTAAATGTTTTAAATAATAATAAATAAAATATTATTATAATATAATTTATTAATATTAATTTTATATTAAAATTAAAAAAATTTAAATTATTTATTATATTTTATATATAAATTTTAAAAAATTATAATAATAAATTGAAATGATAAAAAATGTAATTTTTAATTTCGATTAACAAGGTGGGTAAATTTCTTACGAAGATGCACGAACCTCCAAGAACCGACGATCGTCAAACTATTTGTCAGGGACTAGCTAGCTGGCTAACAGTTCTCCAGATACGAGCTGCGTTCTTTACCACTTATCTTAATTTCTTGGACGATATAGATAACTCTAACTTGTCGTTACTCATGTAGGTGCCAACTGCCCATAAGAGTACCTTTCCAAGGTCTGGCTCGCTTGATGATCCTATCCATAAAGGACGGTGCACCGCTGGTGGCTCCTGCTGGAGTCACCGTCAGGTATTTTTTTTTTAAAAAAATAAATTATTTTTTAATATTTTTAAATGTTTTAAAAAAATATAAAAAATTTATAATAATATTAAACAAATTTTTTCTTAATCATTAAAAAAAAAAAAAAAAGAATTGGCCAACGGTAACCTTAGTGTTTTCCATCCATAAATTACCCTTTCCTTGTCATGAATGAAATATCGGTGGACGGTAGGGAAGATATCACGTCGATTTTTATATATTTTTTATTTTGTACTCGTCGCTCAAAAGTTGCAGAAAATTTTATTAGTTGCAAGCCGTACAGATGGGTTTTTCTTGTTTTTTTTTGGATAATTAGAGAGGGATTTATAAAATGGAAATAATTTAACTTCCGTTTGAATGTTAAATTGATGATAAATAATCTGTAAATAATAATTAAAAAATTCTAAATAATTTACGATAAATAATAAATAATTTGTAAATAATAATAAATACTATAATAATGAAATAATCACTTATCAAAAACAATCTTATACAATAACTTCTCATGAGTACGCAGGCCAAGATATAGGCAGGTTATATTAATTTTCGCCTGTCGAAAGGAATCCAATTCCCATAGTTCTCTGATCAGTTTCATGAGAACAAATTAAGGTCATGACCTACACGACGAGGTCATGCTTGTGGACAAACATCAACACAGGTAGACGTGTGGGCCATTTGCTTGTGGACAGTTGATGCTCGAGGAAGATGCACTACTACCTTAGAGACATGCAAATTTGTGTGGATAAGGTGATCATAGGATAAGCCATTTGTTTCACTATCCTAGGGTTGTCTTTTTATTCGATCGCTGGCCTGTACATGAGATGCATGGCATCTGATGCGTAGTAATATATTTGCAGCCTTTGTACGTCTAATCTACAGTGCTAAATAATTGTGACAGCTGACAAGAATGTTCACGAGTACCTGGGTGGTCTAGAAGCACTTGCATCTGCACTGCATGCAGCATGCTGCAATATTCCAAAGAACATATTCTACTGAAATTTGCCCAACTATGATCCAAGAAAAAAGGTAACAACGATGCTCTTAAGACTTGTTTCAGAGAAAAAGAAAGCTTCTTTTTATGTCAAGTGAAAAGGCAAAACTAGTGACTTGTGCCTGCAGATTTGGTTGCAAGCCACTACCAAAACTAGTGACTTGGTGCGGTATGGAGTCTAGTAGGAAACCAACTGCAATCATGCAGATCGACCACGTGGAAAGGCACAGGGCATAACATGTAGTACTGCCGACATAGACTCCCACTTCGTTTCCCATTTGCAGGAAAATTAAAAAACGATTTCTCTCTTTATCGAACCATGAAATCGTATTTTTGAGCATTTGAATTGAATATACAATCATTAGAAGGGATTTACATATCAACAAAGTCTTTTATCGACCATCAATTGTCAAATTATTTAAAATTAATTAATGTTAAGGTCTTAAGGAGCCAGGAACTTTAGACCAATTGGTAACACCTTGATTTCTCATTAAGAAAATCAAGGTTTGAATCCCCCTCTCCTTTATATCAAAAATTAATTAATGTTAAGGACTATATATTCAAATTTTGTATGACATTCGACATTGTATCTAAGATATTTGTATTTGAGTATATATATTGAGAGAGGCATTGTGGATATACCCATCACTTGTATATTTCAAAATCTCATCCGCACTTACTCTAAGAAGTGTAATGATAATATGTTTTCGATGTTATAAATTGGGCCAATTGAGAATGGCAAATTTTTGTTTGTTTAGAAGTTTTTCCGGTGCGACATTTCGATTTGGTAGGATCATAGGCCTAAAACTAGGAAAGCCCATGATCACAAAGAAAAAGGAATGTAGCGTGCATTGTAGCCCATAAAAAGTAAGAGACCCAGCCCATGTGGTAGTCATCCGCCTCTTCGAACTTTGAAGTCCCGCTCGAATTCAAAACGAAAACAGACGGCAACATGTCAACTAGACCCTCAGATCCAATTTGATATTGGCGAAGGGAGGGAGGGAGAGAGAGAGAGAGAGAGAGTAATGGCCGGAGAGACAGAGGAAGAGAATCGACTGAAACTTAAAATTGCGAAAATCTTGGACGAGGCCCGGACCTCCTTCGCCACCCACAACCGAAAGCTCAAGGAGCTCTCAGCCGTCCGGTCGAAATCTTCGTCCCCACTCCACTTCTTTTCTGCCTTCTCCAAAATCCTGATCCCCCTATTCACGTTCCAGCGCCGCATCGCCTCCACCGAGCGTATCGTACGCTTCGTTTCTGTCTTTGCCGGCACCCGTGACCCCAATAATGCCTCCGATTGCGACGCGTTTCTGGCGGAGTTTCTCAGGTTCCTTCTAAATGCTGCCGCAGCGGCCAACAGGACCGCGAGGTTTCGTGCCTGCCAAATTGTTTCGGAGGTATGGTGTAGATTTTGGGTGCCTTTTGGTTTCTGGAAATGTGTAGTAAGAGAAATTATGATATTTTTTGCCTTGGGGTGTTCTTCCTCTTTGATGAAAATTGCTTTCAGAAAGTTCCTCAAATGGGTATTAATCGGTCGACTGGAATTGCAGCTAGAGTATAATATTAATGATGTCTCTCCCTACTTGTAATTGCCTATGCTAGTCTCTCGTTAAAATCCTACTTTGAGAAAGTGAAACCAGTCTTGCTTTTTCTAGTGACATTAGAATTAACTGCTTTAGGTATTGCACAGTATTTAAGGATGTGAGTTATACATCTGTTTGGCGAGCCGAAAATATGCTTCTTACCAGAGCTTTCATTGTAACTTCGTGGAGCATTAGTAGTGAGTCCAATAAAATTAAAATTTAGCCAATATGTGATTAGGAAGCGTAAAAAGGGCTACAGTGGACTCAATAAAATTACAGTGATTTTAATTTTTATTAATTCCATTAACAAAATTTGTTGAGGCTCAACTGGCTAAATATTATTTTGTTGTAAGAAATTCCCTCTCCCTTTTGCTTTTAGATTCTTATTTACTGCATTTCCTAAGTTTTGTTTCTTAAACATATTTAATCATTTGTGTAGCTTTTTATTTTAATTTACATTTATACTATACTTGAAAAAAATATGATCATTGAAAAAATATATTAGTTAAAAAAATATGAGTGTTATAAAAAAAAGACTCTGAAAAAACTATATTTGTTAGAATAATATAAACATTTTTTAATAATAAATAAATATCTAAATTACAATTAGAATTAAAATAAATAAAAATGTCAAAATTAATATTTTAATAGAATAATGATTGATTTGTTAAATTTATTATTAGGTATTATTAAAATGTGACTAGCTAAATTCGTAAAAATGAGTTTTCTAATCAAATTTTGATGAAATTTTATTGAGGCAATTGCTTTAGCTCTTAGTAACTCAATTTTGTCCTTGTATTGGATGAAATCCCTGCACTCGTAGATTATCATGCGGTTGCCAGATGATGCTGAAGTGAGCGATGAACTATGGGACGAGGTGATAGAATGCATGATGTTGCGCGTGAGGGACAAGGTCCCCGTTATCCGTACATTTGCAGTCAGGGCTCTTTCCCGCTTTGCAAATGATGGTGAGAACAGCGATATTCTAGATTTATTTCTTGAGGTGCTTCCCCTAGAACAGAATGCGGTGAGTTCCCATAATGTTCCAATAAATACTTTTGCTGGTGCTGACATAGTTGAAAATTAGGTCTCTTGCAGCATGTTGGTTTAAGAATGATTCTATAAATTTCCTGCTTGCGGAAAGCGTGATAACCGGTGTCTCTGCACTTTTAGGTTTTGGCTCTTGATCTACCCTTATATGCTTTAAATATGTGCACACGAGGATGCAATACATTTTTTATTTTATGTCGATATTATTACAAAAGCCTTCTGTTTGTTGGAATTTAAGCGCTTCTTCTGTCCCATATTAATTGTCTATTATATCTCCTTCTCTAGAGATTCTAAAATATTCGAGTATTGGAAAATTCATAGCATGTTCTTGTTTAACTTTGAACAATACTCTATTCTATTCGTGTGTGTTTGGCGCCTTCTGTCTATAATGCCATGGCATGTTTGCAGGAAGTTCGTAAGACAATAGTACTATCATTGCCTCCGTCAAATGCGACATCACAAGTAATAGTTGATTGCACTGTGGATGTGAGTGAGTCAGTTCGCAAGGCAGCATACTGTATTCTCGCTAATAAATTTCCTCTTCAAAGCCTAAGGTAAATAAATCTATGGTGTAAATCGTAACTCTTATGTACCTTTCTCTCATTTCTTTACCTCAAGGAAACCATTTACGTTGACTAGTTATAGACCGTCTTCGGTATAGATACTCTGTGTTTCCATTCTATTGCAGTAATTTATAGTCTTTGAGTACTCTGACAATGGAATATATATACTTAGTACCTAGTTTGTGCGTTTTAGCTTTTACATCTGTTTGGTGCTTCGGTTATCTCTTCTCACCAGAACACTACAAAAGTTTGGAGTCTTTACTTATTTTCTTTTATCAATTTCGTTTGCTTTGATTTGTAGTATAAAGCTCCGAACGATAATTCTTCAGAGAGGACTTGGTGATCGTTCTCTAGCAGTCTCAAATGAGTGTTTAAAGTTAATGAAAGATGAATGGCTTATTAAATGCTGCAATGGAGACCCTGCAGAACTTCTCAAGTATCTCGATGTTGAAACCTATGAATTGGTTGGGGATGCTGTGATGGGGGCTTTGTTAAGAGCTGGTTTAGTTAATCTACGTGATGGTGGAAGTATTCAGCAATACATATCAACGGTTGATGGAATGGAAGGTTGATCTTTGTCTTATTTATACTTAACTAATCAGAAGCGTATGACTTTGTATAATTGGTTGATTTAGAGTGCCAGTTTGCTGGACGAAGCAGTTGTGGCTCCTGACATGAGATTGTTAGTATAAGCACATATCTTCACCAGACCCTTTACTTCCACACCAATTTGAAGAATTAATTTGGCATCTACAAAAAAATAGAATTTCAGGTTTGGAGAACCGTCCATGAAGAAAATATCCTTAATGCTCTTGAAACCTACGTGGTTTGAAAGATGGAATATGAGGAAGCCTTTTGGATTTTCATTTAACTGAAATAGATGGCCTAGGGACAGGGGTAAAGTGGCTAGAGTTTTTGCTTTATATTCTAAAGAGATTTGTTGAACATATCAGAATCTACCAATCTGCCGTAGTGGTGTCCTATGGCTACCAGAACTGCTCAAGTCAAAATATTCACTGTTTTATGGCTTATGATTTGATAGCATTATAAGTCAACTCGTCAATTATATTATCCTTATGCTTTCCCATATTGGTTTTAGGGGACTCGGTGGGTCGCATCCCAAGCATCCAGCTAATGGAAGCAGAGGTTGCACTTTATTGGAGGACTGTCTGCAGACACTTGCAAACTGAAGCACACGTGAGTCTATGCTTCATGTTTCAAAACAATTCTATCTTTTGTTGACATAATTTTCTCATTTCTTTGGGGGAACTAGGGAAGTGAGTGTGAGACTATGAGGTTTACAACAAGGGTACAAATCGGATAGGTTGCAGAGGGAAAGAGTTTAATCTGGCTAAGCTGAGAAAAAACACTCGGCCAACTTCTAAGGCTTACACATGGGCTCTACCTGTGCTAATGTTTCTGAGCTTAAGGCCTTTCTGTATATGTTAAATCATTTCAAGTATTCTCTTGCTGAAACGGCTGGTATTTGTGTTCATATTATTGGTTGGAATGTCCTAGTTTACTTGGGAAGAGAAATTTCTAGGGCAAAAATACTACTAGCGGTACCAATAAAAGTCTTCATAAAAATAAAGCGGCTGGAGTTACCAGATTTTGGTGTTTGTTGCATTTCTCGTGGTTACAAAATTGTGATCAATTTTGAAATTAGATGTGCCAAGTATGCTATACTTCTATCCGATCGTGTATGAATTATTACTGTGTTTCAACAGACAAAAGGCTCTGATGCTGCTGCCACAATGGGCACTGAAGCAGCAGTATATGCAGCAGAAGCTTCGGACAATAATGACCTTCTCGAGAGAGTTCTTCCCGCAACAGTTTCTGATTTTATAGATTTGGTGAAAGCTCATATTGATGCTGGTGGGTGTAAGTTTATCTGGTTGACATGAGAGTGAATCACATCCGTCTTAATTGGACCTACTTTATGCAGGACCGAATTATCGCTTTGCATCTCGGCAGCTGCTATTGCTTGGTGCAATGCTTGATTTTTCTGATGCCACAAACAGGAAGGTTGCTGGTACATTTGTGCAGGAACTGCTGCACAAACCTCTTGAGCATGAAGTGGATGATGATGGGAACATTGTTGTCATCGGAGATGGAATAAATCTTGGTGGAGATAGAGAATGGGCTGATTCAGTGTCTGGGCTGGCAAAGAAAGTCCATGCTGTCGATGGTGAATTTGAAGCTGTTGTTCTTGGGGTTGTGGAAGAACTTGCTCGGCCTTGCAGGGAGCGAACAGCAGATGTTATGCAGTGGATACACAGCCTTGCTGTGACTGGCCTTCTCTTGGAAAATGCTAAATCTTTCCGCTGGCTTCGAGGACAGTCTATCGAACCTGCTGAACTACTGCGATCTTTATTGCTTCCTGGGGTAATGCATTTATCTTGTTGGTATTCTATTTTTTCACCTACTTACAAAAATTGTTGGTTACCTTTTAGGGACGAAAGCTACCGCCTCACCCAAACTCCGATGGTCCAAAATACCCAAATTTGGATTCTGGTTTGAAAATTCGGACCCAGTTCATGTCCATTTTAATTATCCTAATAGCATTCCCTTTCCCAAAATTTAAGAATTGGTATCCGATCGAGACACTTCCAAAATTGAAACTTTCAATTTTTTTTGTTTCGATCGGATTTTCCAATTTTATGAACTATCTATATTAGTAGTAATATGATGCTTACATATACTAAACTAATTGTCTATTTATATTATAGTATAAGTACATTATTTTATAAAACACATATTAGTATAGTATTGAATTTAATTATAACCTATATAAGTTTTAGACTTTTTATGTTAGTATACATGATCAAATGTGTAAAAATGCATTTACAAAAAGATATATTATAATTTATCATGCCAAAAATGTATTTATTATTGATATATATATAGTTTATATTAATAATTTAATATTAATATTTATGTTTAATATTAAGATTAAAATTTTATGTTATATTAATTTTTAGATTATAAGATTAAAACTTATATGTAATATCAAATGTTAAATAAAAATTATAAGATTAATTTTATGTTATAAGATTAATAGACTTGAGTAATAAAATTAGAATTTCATATTATATTAATTAACAATTTAGTATATAATATAAAAAATTATAAATATATATGCCGATCCGATTTGGTTTAAACTGATTTTTTATTTTAAAAAACCGATAATGCACCGATTTAGAGAGTAAAATGGATTCTACAAAGATAAATATAAAAGATTAATATTACTTATGATCTCTTTATTTATTATCTTCGAATTATTTCATGATGTGTTATTGATTGATTGGAAAATTATTTGTTATATTTAGTTGTCAAGTAATCATTTAATATTTTACATCATGAATGTTTAAATATGCGATTAAATGAACTCTTTGTTATTTAAATATCTATTCATTTTAAGAAATAAAGAATAAATATCACATTGGGCTAAAAGGAAGGAACTTATTCCATTTTCTTAATGTGACAATTAGTCTCCCCAGAATTTTTTTTTTGGTACAATTGTACCTACCGTCGTATGCTTTCAATGCAGTTGCTCCAGACCTTATAGTGTCCCTATAACATACTCAAGGGTTTTTTTTTGTGCAGGCAAAGCATGTTCACTTCGATGTGCAGAGGATTGCTGTCAGGTGTCTTGGGCTTTTTGGTTTGTTAGAAAAGAAGCCAAGTGAGGAACTAGTAAAGCAGTTGACACTTTCTTTTGTTAATGGTCCAGCTTCAGTTAGTGTCGCAGCTAGTAAGGCGTTAATCGATCTTGGGTTGTGGCATGAACCACATGAAGTTGATAGGGCCTTGGGGAAGGATTTTTCATACCCAGATGATAAGAAGGCCTTTGTTCCCGTGAATTTATCTGATATAGATGAAGTTTTAAACGTTCAAATGCTTGATCTTTTATATGCTGGAATTGAAAAGGATGACTGGGACAACTCGTTATCAAGTGATGAATATGAGTCTGTTCAAGCTATTATTGGGGAGGGATTTGCGAAGATTCTTCTGCTAAGTGAGAACTATCCGAGCATACCAGCTTCCTTACATCCCCTCCTCTTGGCGAAGCTCATTAATTTGTATTTTAGCAATGAAAGAAAAGACCTGCAGAGGTAGGCGAGTTATGTGCCTATGCATTTTTAATTCCTTTTTTCTGCTTTATGGGATAACCATGTGTCTTAAATTACTTGGCTTCTTGACCAGGTTGAAGCAATGTTTATCTGTTTTCTTTGAGCATTATCCTTCTCTCTCTGCTGCTCACAAGGCAAGTAACACAAATATTCTAGATATGATGTGTATGATATATGCATTGCTAATAATTATGGATGAAGTCTTTAATATTTACGGCCCACATATTTGGTTCTGTAAATGCAGAAATGTTTATCCAAGGCTTTCATTCCTGCCATGCGTTCAATGTGGCCAGGCATCAATGGAAATGCTGGGGGTCCTACATTGATGGTGTCTAATATGCGTAAGCGTGCAGTACAAGCATCACGTTTCATGCTGCAGATGATGCAGGCTGCATTATATGAACGGGAAACTCCAAATGTGGATGACAATGGGAATAGGGAACTGCCGGAAGTACTAAATGGTTCCCTAGAACCTCCACTTGAGTGTGGTGAAGAGGGGCTTGCAATTCGCATTGCTGTTGAGGTAAAATTTTTTACAAACTATTAGATTTAGACTCTACAAGGTTAGATTTGACCTTGTTTAAGCTCCCACTAATTGTTATGGATATCTTTTAGGGTTGTGAGTGGGCTGTATCTGGATGGAGTTTATGTTATACTATGTATCTTGTAGTCATTGATCCAAACGTGCAAGTTATATCAAGCTTCTAAGGTAGATGGATGTTTGGGAATGCCTTTCTCTAATGGCACGTTTGGTATGCAGAATCAAAATAAGAAAAAAGAATTGCTATTCATCTGCTTGGTTGCGGAAATGGATAACCCTGAAGCAGTAAATAATTTCTTATAGTATGTAGAGTATAACTACGTTAGTCGGTCCATGTGCAAATCCGTCGGTATGGATGTCCTTGGAAAGAATCCTTCAATTGGATCTTTGCAGGCTTCAAACTAATAGATTTTTTTAATATTTTGTTTAGGCGACAGGCTTCCAAATGAAGAAGACAGCTGCTGAGAGATCATATGTTTCAGCACTATGTAGAATACTGGTCTTGCTCCGTTTTCGGTCATCAGAACAGGGGGCAATAAAGTTAATGAGGAGGCTTCTAAGTCATGTGGCTGGATCTGTCTCCGCAGAGAAGGATCTTGTGAAGGAACTGAAGCGAATAGCTGAACACCTAAAGTCAGTAGATACAGACCCAGATCAGGAGTTGTTGCAAGATGAAGCTAATCTTATCTTGGGTAAAAACACTTAATTTTCTGTAGAAGAGCTAGGGAAGAAAAGTTCTTTATTAATATTTCGTCTCTTATGGTAACTTAACTTTTCTATCGGGGAAATTATTCCAAAAATTTATAACAAAGTAGAAGGGTGCCTTTAATGGGTATGACTTTCTGAGTTTTTCCACATTGATATAGATTATATATGCCAACGTTCACCATCAGTACTCTCACTTGCTTTATATGTTAGTATACTTGCTGTAAGCCTAACGTGGAAATGGTGGGAACAAATTTTATCCGTCCAGTTCACTTACCTTGTAGTTTAAAGTTTAACGTGTTAGCTATATTTTCTGACCCATATTGGAACATGATCCATATGGTAAACATCTATATGATTCTTTAACCCCTTGTGTTGTAGATAGGTTAGACTTGGTCTTAAACCTGGACATTGCTGTTTCAATGCCACAAACTCCAGCCCCACGCTCAACCAGACCACCTCGTTCCAGGAGACGGGTACGGCTTGAAGAGGCCTCTTCTGATGAAGAAGTTCAATCCAGTTCTGTTCCTACTGTTGCTGCCACAATAAGCACGCGCTCACAGAGGGCAAGTAAAACTGCAGCTTTGACCAAGATGATTGCCAGCAGATCCATCAGGATGAATGCTGATGACGAAGAAGGCTCTGAAGTGACATCCGAGGAAGATTCTGACGAGTCTGGTGATTAAATCGCGAATGTGTAGCTCGACACGACAGTTCCCTCTCCCAATGAGATGTATCTGTTGACCAAAAGTAACATATGTAGTTGTATGATTGGTATTTAGGCTGCTGTTTTTGTAGTTTGTACAGATGGTACATTGTACTTAATATGCAAGCGTGTTTCTGAAGTTGGGGTCGGGATTCGGGAATGGTACGTTCGGCAACGCCTTAAAAGATTGGTCTTTTGCCCCTGTACATGCTAGGTCGTGAGCTCCTAGATTATCCCGTTCTTTTTCTTCGGGGGTGTGATGTATTTTAGCAGCGTGCTGAATTTCTTTGAATGTTTTGACGACGACCTCTTGGGGGTCCATTGATTAACTTGGTTAAAACTGAAATGAGTGATCAGCAGGCTTTCATTTTGTAGTCTGCAACACTGAAGGCCCATTGCTCTCTCCCTCATGCTTGTCCAATTGTAAATCGAAAAAAAAAAAAAATGAAGCTGTTTTTGTCACATTGGACATCATATAAAATTTAGCACAACCACGGGCTAATAAACCTATAAAACATAACAAGTACCAGCCAAGCTTGCAGAATTTCGTATTTACCATTATGACGTGTTCTTTCAACTATGGAGGGGATACTTTTTTATTTGGGGATGAGTTCTCAATTCTATTTGGGTAGAAGTGGTTCTCAAACTGTTTGGGATCCATCCCTCCATTCGTTTCTGATTGGATAATGTGTACTTGTGTGGTAGGATATCCTTCCTCAAACCTCAACACCTACGTATAAATTGTACTGATATATGCTACATGAATGGACAATCGAAACCAATAACACCATTTTGAAGGCCTGACATGGGTGGGTTTTACATAATTAACATTAGAAGTACTAGAAAAAAACTATTTATTTGTTATCAATTATTTTTTACATAAAATAATTATATTCTTATCACAAATAATAATTTTCTTTGCAAATAATTTGTCATAAAATATTTATTATACTGAGAGTAGGGGTCTATATCAGTTGAAAACCGACCAAATCGTTAATGCAAATCATTTGAGTATGAAAGCCGTTGATTTTGAGCTACAAGCAAAGTCACCAATTAAGTTGGATTTTGAAGTTAGGTATCTATGGGGACCTCTCCCACCACCCAAGCAATAAGAGTCGACCGACGCAACAAAATTTGGTCCGCCGAAAGAGCGAAGGGACAACAACCCTTTTATAATTTAATTTAGTTTGTAATAGAAGTCGTGAAAATCATCAAATTAACGAAACCCATCTCCCTCAGTCTTTGCATTAATACGAGGACAAGTAGTGGTCCTAGTGGATGTCACGTAAAGGCACAAGTGCATGAGTGCGACAAATTAAGCATGCAAATGGCCATTTTGCCAACACTTGGTCGCAATTCTCTTATCACCGCTCACCTCGATCGCCACTCAAAAGGATAAATATAGCTCTATCTTGAGTTAGGTTTCAAAATATTATATGGTTCTAAACAACGGTACTAGTGGAAAATCTTTTAAAAAGATATCCCAAATGATGTGGCCGCACCATTTTGTCTCATCTCTAAGGTCCTAATACTCTGTCGTCCATGACGTACGACATCACGTTTGGCATTTGTCTGACTAACTAGTTTCTAGTTATGGGCCATGGCCCATGCATAGTGTTTTAACAGTACTACTGCCTGGGCATATGCATTATTTTGTCATGTAATAATATGGTAAAAGTGTTGTGTTACGTCAAGTTAGAGATCACTGAACACGTGGACACATATAACACGATATTAATTTCCTGCCAGAATATACATGTTACTGGGAATTAATTAGGTCAACCACCTTCATTTGATGATGATGGGGGCCGGGGGCAATGTTCTTTGTATATAAAGTCATTTTCTTTGTATCAAGTACGTACATTACGGCCGATACTTTGACGAACCGTACATGAACATATGAATTTCACTGAATTTAACGTAGAGATTCATGCTGCATATGAACAAAACCAAAACCTAACAGAAGTACTATATATATAAAATAATATGAATAATTGGCAGGCATGCTGTGTTTTCCTCATTTTTTTAATAAAACAAGTTTGGAACATTTACTAGTTATTTTTCAAATCATTGCATTCGCCAAATCAAGCATTTCAATTCATGTACGTTTCTTTTCGACGCGCAAACTAATTTGACGACTATTGGGCACAAATTTATTAATGTGATTAATTGCGTAAATTTTATTTTAATATACAATCAATAACATTAATAAAATATGTAAAAAAATACGTAAAAATAATTATAAATAAAATTTTTGATATAATTAACTACATTGAACTACTAGCCAGCTGCTGCTACTTGTTCATGATTCATGCATGTGAAATCTCATGTCCTCCTCTTCTTTATGGGAAAACGGGGAAAGAAAGATATAGGGCGATATGAATTTCTTGTCAAACAAGAGACTAATGCAATATTAAATAATATATATAATACAATGTTAGGAACCTGCATAAAAAATAGTGCAGTGAAGGGAAACAACGGGCTGAAACAAACCAAATTAAACAACTGTGTGCATTACTTATTAAATATACGTACGCACCTTATAATGTGCGACCACGACAAAAGATTCATTTTCTAAGTTTTTTTTTTTTTTAAATTTTAATTTTAATTTTTTAATAATTTAATGGTGTAATTAATGTAAGATAAATATATAAAATAAAGCAAATACTTTAATTCCAAAATAATTATATAAAAGTAAATCCATAAACTGATGTGATTATGGGTGTAAAAAAAAAACCGATAAACCAGATCCAACCAGACCAAACTGGTGGGATCGGACCGATCCCGAGTTTGGTTTGGTCGGGTACCGGTTTTATTTTTTTTAAAACCAGTCAAAATCGGTTCGGTTCCAATTTTTCTTTGTGTAAGACCGGCTCCGACCGGTTTATATATATTTTAAATTTTTATATTATATATAATATATAACTATATATAAAATAGTTTTGTATTATATGATAAATTACTAATTAATATAATTTTAAAATTTAAAATCTTATATCATTTTATTTATTGTATTAATAATTATTCTAATATTATATAGTGCACTTTAATAGTTATACTTATATTATAATATACTATAATATATCATTATAGTCTATAATAAAATTATAATATAAATTATAATATACTATAATATATTATCATTATAGTATTATATATTATATTATATAATATAGTACATTAAAATTGAAAAAATCGGACCGAACTGGACCTGAAACCGGTAAAATCGGAGTACTGGTTCAAGACGGTAACCGGTGTATAATCGGTTTTGAAAAATGCAAAACCGGTACATATTGGTTCGGTTTTAAATTTTGTTCAAAACCATACTGGTTACACCCTTAGATGTGACTAATTGATGTGGTACGTCAGATTGTAAAATTATTTTTGTTATAAAGTTATAAATCTAACGGATTCTATTAAATCACATTAATTTATAAATTTACTTCATATGTATATATATTTTATCTGTAGCAATTTTTTCTAAAATATTATCTCAACCATTATGCTCTATATTCAATATTCAAAAGAGATCTTTTTTTTTTTTTTTTTTAACTGTTTTGGACGGACAAACGTTGAAGTCTTAATAGCTAGTGTGATAGAATCCCACCTCGATACGACTGATAACTAAAGAAGAATGATTAATGTTACATGAGGTTGGTCGACCAACAATGTTGGTAGGCCCAAAAACACACACATATTATATATATATATATATTGGAGATAAATATTTTAATGTAGTGTTTCAACCTATTTCTCAAAGACTTTCTTAATTAATAAATTAATTGGCGATCACTTCTGGTGTAGATGATAGAAATTATGAAGGAGAGGAATACGGTTGTTGCGTAGCTTTACATGTGACGAGCATATGCTTGGCTCTCGATGGTCAATATCGAATACGAATAATAAAAATAAAATGTAATAATGTTTCGCTTTTGTCATATTTTTCTGTGTGTACGTATGTGTGTATATATATAGAACTTCAACCAACACATGAAAGAGATTATGTAAAAGTAAACTCACAAATTGACTTGACTTCATAATATTAGTTAGATCTACGTTACAATAAAAATAATTTTACAATCTGATGTACTACATCAAGTCACGTCAGTTTGTGAATTTATTTTTGTATAATTTCTATGTGATTAAAAAGTATTTTTCATATATATATATATTATATTCCTTGAGAAGGGAGAAGCTAAAGTACTTTATAATTTAATAGGATGCATAACTAATTTTCTAATAACTTACAACTACAAGATATTAGCATTTTTTTTAATCAGGATTCCCTAGCTTCAATTATATGCTATAATCATTTTTCTTTTTAATAACTGAGACAGATACAGTAGGAGATCAACATATATTATTTCAGGGAATCTTAATCCCATTGATAAAAAATAAACCTTTATATATATATCAATCATATTTAAATCTTATAGGACTTTAGCGTGGAAATTTGAGCCTAATTAAACATGTACTCAGTACTTTGATATATATGCAACATATATATTATCGAAATAAACGAATTATTTGCATTAAGAACAATTATTTACATAAAGAATGAATTTATTTTTGTAGAAAATGACTATTTTTACAATATATAACTGACCACAAATAAACGTATTTTAAAGTGTCTGCAAGCTTTCGTGAATTATAAGTTTTCTAGAAGTACTTCCTATATATATAGAAAATGTGTATGATTTTCTTGGCTTCACATTCAACGAATGCTAGATAAATGCATGGTATGAGGAAGTTTTGTGGCATGCAACGAGTCTTTTATTATCATGTCAACGATAACATAATCAACTAGTTCACATTTATAGATATTGAATCGGTGTACATATAATAGCCAACATCCTATATATATATATATATAAATCAATATTAATTAAAACCCACCGACCAATCGTGCATCTTAAAAAAGGCTTTTTTTAACGCGCGATAAAATAAAATATTTATACCAATAAAGGACGCCTTCTACATTTGACATCTACAGTGATTTGAGAATTATACAAATAATAAAAGAGGGAAAAAAAAACAAACTTCTCATAAATTTCTCAATGGGTGGGCGGGGCGTTGAAACTGTGCGCGCATGGCCATGCTTTTCCATGTTAGCCTGTTAGGCGTCAGCCCATCCTTTTCGGTGCAAAGGTTGAAACAGCTAACCCCCTATTCATGACTTAGAAGATAACTCAGTTTCATGACAAATGGAAGGAAGGTTCTTCTCTTTCTAATAGGGTTTGACTCATATAATTTCATTAATCCTAAAATACAGAAAAATTAATATACCGCGATTTACTGTTTATTTATCAGATAGATTTACCAAAACTTTGAATAATTAAAGAAACAACGACGGTAATAATATTATATATAGAAAAGTAAAGAAATAATTATATCTTTTATTACTTCGAACATTAATTTTTTTTTATTTTATATTTTACGACATTTTGTGCTTGCTGCCTATAAAAAGCATTTAGTTTCTAGAAGTTAGAGGAATTACTACTCCTAAATGTTTTTTTACAGCTTTCATTCTCACGTACGTTGTTGAATTATAGGTCATTGTTCATGAATGTCAAACTAATTACACTTGGTTGATATATATATATATATATGGTTTGAGGATGACTTTAATTGTTTCTGAGTTGTTCTTGGCATCGCCGAAATCCAACGAAAAGTATATATGAAAATGATCATCGTGGAAAACAAGTACATGAATTCGAGATGCATCTGCGCACAGATTCCATGCACTGTCGTTTTTATTTTTGTTTTATTTTTTCAGTTTTCCATTTAATGCTGATTTTCTCCTCCTTCCCTGGATTACTTATTCACTCAGCTGCATACATCGACCGTCCTCTCATGTCGGCAATGCTCCTCATGTAGATTTAATAACCATTCCTATATCGGGCTGTTAAATTAACCATTCAAATCAAGTACTGGCGGCAGACCCATGATCGCCCATGTGCTTTCAATTTATTATTATTATTTTTTTTTTCATTTTTCTTTGCTCCAAAAATCGGTTTATTATAAATATAACAACACTCAAATCTAACTCAACTCATGATTGAATTAAATCTAAGTTGAGTATTTGTAATTATCTTAAAATTGTGTGGATATTTTTATCTATTGACAGTCTTTTTAAAATTAGAATTACTTTTCGCGTTATCCAAAAAAACACCTTTGAGAAAATAGAACTGCTACAGACACAAACAGATTACATAAAAATAAATCTACAAACTGATGTGGCTTTATATGATCTGTTAGATCTACTTTATACTAAAAGTAACTTTACAATCTGATGTATTGTATCAAGCCACATCAGTTTGTGGATTCACTTTTGTGTAATTCCTTTGTGGCTAAAGTATTTCTCTTGAGAAAATTCCTCAAATGTATTTTTTAACTTATTTAAGATTAAAAGTGCTTTAATATGTAATATTCAAATGACTTAATTTTTTCATTAAAGAGTTTTTAAAAATATTTAAGCACTCTTAAGACCCATAACGCAACCCCAAACAGACCCTTAATGTAATTGACTTTAAAAGTGCTTTAGATACATGTATTTATCAAACAATAAACAGTTTTTGAACAATAGAGTTTATAATTTAAGTTATAAGCTACCCTAAAGTTATATTTCCTATCACAATCCCAAACACGCATTTAATGTCATTTTTCTGATATATTAGTGCATTTTCCTTTTGATCTATTAGAGAATGCGTGTCCCTCATCCTTTAGATTTAATTTAAAACTAAACTCAAATCATTTCGGCCAATACATATATATATATATATTAATGTCATCTCTCTCTCAAAAAAAGAAAAGAAAAGAAAAAGAAAAGATTACATTACATTACATATACTACCATACTTAATTACTAGCCGATCAGACACTATCCCATTTGAAAAATATTCCAATAGCCAAGAACTAGTGTAAATATCTCATTTTCATGCGATCGCTATCAATATTTTCGATACCATGCTCATGATCATGAACAACTTTTGGGATACGATATCTGATGCATCGTAAGTAATGAAAACTGTCTTGATCAGAAATTTCGTGTCTCCCGCTTAATTTTGAGGTATATATATATATACATACACGATCAGTACTAGCTAGCAAATGAATAAGCTGTGGCAGATGGCCTATTATTATTATTACGCACACGTCGGCAACAAGCGTCTGATCATGCATGACCACCGATCGATGGGAACATTAATTTTATCACGTGAAAATTGTGCAAAGAATTGTTCCATTGTCGACGATGCATCGATCATGACTTTCATGCATGTGAATAATTAATTAATTGGCAATGAGAACTGTCAAGACTTTGCATTTTGTCAATTTGCTGTTAATGGTACGTACCGGTCAAGATGGGAGTCGAAGTTGATAATTTCTTTTAGAAAGCGGGCATTAATCAATTTGCTTTTACACTCAATTTTCATACATGCATGCATATCCGCTTCATGAGTCACACGACTACGGTCCTTCTATCTAATTCTAGATTCAAAGGACGTACCGTGACGCTTGTTTACGATAGGCTAGCTAGCTCCAGCTAGCTAGGCCTATACAATTAAACAAGTGATCTGTCTGCATGCATGGGGTTATAAATGTTCCCCATTCTCAATTCAAGGTTTAATTTACTCCATGCATCATGTCATACATACATACATATATACACATAATCAACAATCTCGTTCTTCTCCCAATAATTGCGGAGGATTCGATAAACGACAGACGACATGCATGATATCATGTAAAATGACTATTTTTTTTAAGTCTTTTATGCATGTTTAAATAATTAGGGTTTTGGTCTTTAAATATCTTTAATTTCTAGTTTGTACTCCAATATTGCACCAACCACAATTGTTATGTATATGTACTACTAGAACATAATTATATATGTTATTCAATTATTAAGTCGATGTATAGAGTATATCTTCCACCTCATTTTAATGTTAATATTTAATTCATATGATTTAAATTTTAAAATTTATCTTTTAAATCAAATTATATCATATAAATATTTTATTGATTGTGTTCTACGCACTGCCTTACTAACATAGTTTTACAATATATAATATACTCACACATGTACATGACACACTCATTCATGTGCATCTTATTTTATATTTTTTGAAAAACTCATTGCATATAATACAGATGTAACCTTTCAAGACTTTCATAATTTGCAGGCCTGCCCCGGCTATTAAAAATCCGAACCTTCTTGTCTCTTCCAGCGTTTTCTTTCTCCCCATTTTATACCCTACTTCCTGTCTTGCATGGTAAGAGTTATGCTATAATGGCTTTTATATATTTTTTTATGTATTTTATTTAATTAGTTAAAATAACTATTTTTTATTAAGAAATGTAATACAATCAATTACGTATATTAGTGGAGTACGTAAAGATTACGTAAAAGTAATTATATATAAATTTTTTAATAGATAATATTACGTACAGTCGTGGAATGCATAAGTATCGTATAGTCGCTTTGAAAAAGAGTGGGATCTATTATTAAAAAATTAACTTTTTTTATTTGAGTCTCATATTTATTCACTATTTTTAAAATGCTTATATAGCGCTTACATAGTCACAACTATAACTATTATTTTTCTTTTTGAATATATTAATCCTCCAATTCAATTGGGTGGGAATATTGGATGAATTCAAATGGTGGGAGGATGCGTGCTTACCACCTGCCATCTTATGTGGCTTAATTCACGGTGGAAGAAGGTTTGTTAAAATTAGGAAAAATCTAGTTGCAAGCATAACTGCACACTAATATGTACATCAATCTGATATGATTGGTTAAAAATAGATTTTATTAAAAACAGTACTAATTTAAATTTTGAATATAAAGAAATTAGTATTAGCATGTAAATTAGTACTTGATTTTACTTATACATAGCAAAACTCCTTAAATTATACCCGTGTGTGAAAAGATAGACAACTTGTTCAGACTACATCATATAAAAGTGGCAAGAAAAAACGGTGACAAATTAATGGAAGAAAACTAGTGGTATTTAAAGATCTTTACACCACATATCGTAATTTGATTTATAAAAGTTAAATTTTAAAATTTATTTTTTAAACCAAATTATATTACATAGAGAGTGTACGTGTAGCATAAAAATATTCAAATAGAATTATCTATGAGGGAATGAAACCTAATATGTGAGTATGTATGTAAATAGTAGTGTTATTTAAATGTTTTTTTACCATACATTATGTATATAATTTAATTTAATTTATAAGATTTAAATTTTAAAATTTATTTTTTAAATTAAATTATGTTCCGAGTAAACCTTTAAATAAATTATTTTTAAAAGTAATGAGATGAAAGATGTATATAGGTTTCATCCCAAAAAAAGAAAGAAAACCAAACGAATCGACATCGCCGTAGGGTTGAAGAAGGTGTGTACAATGTACATTAATGGCATATATAAATGCTGAGGAGAAAAAATTAGCAATGCCATAAATGCTTTCGTTTCATTTCTTCGATTGGCACATGGCTTCAACTGTCGCAATAAAGAATCAAAATACCATTTCGGACAAAAGTTTCAATTTTACATCTTATTTATCTTGAAATCTTTGGATATTGTGAGATTCATGCAGGATTTAGGTAGTGAAATGAAATAAATGATTTAGATAAAAATTAAAAATTAAATAAAATATTATTAAAATATTTTTTTATATTTTAAAATATTAAATTATTTATTATATTTTATATAAAAATTATAATAATAAAATAAAATAAAATTAGATGATTTTATTATCCAACTCAGTAATTGATCGTATCTCACCAATCATGTCAGCTGAAATTGAAATGTGTGTTGGAATCTAATTTTTTATTCATCTTATTTTATTTGAATTGCGGTGGAAAAATAATAGCCCGGCCAATAGCATTTCTTTCTTTCTTTCTTTCTTTCGTGGCGTTGGATTTTGACAACCATGTACAAAAGTTTTGGCGAGGAGTCGGCGACACGTGTACCTTAGATACATGATGCAAGCAGCAATTCCCAAACTCTCTCTCTCTCTCCCTCCCTCATCCTTATTTAAAGGGGTAGTTCGGCTGTCCCTTTTCCCTCAGAATATCGACGAATAGCAGAAGCAAGACCGTCGTCACTCAAAAGTTTTTCTTCCGATTGTTATAAATATAGCGAGCGAGCTAGGATTCATAGGAGCAATCCCAGCTTCTTTCTAATTAAGAGGGCTTTGTGATTTGAAAAAAAGTTCTATTTTTCTCTGCTTCCTCCTTCTATTTTCTAGAATTTAGATATCTATACACAAAACTCAAGAAAATATGGTTACTGTGTCTCAAGAAAATATGGTTGCTTTGGTTTCTCGCACTGGAAGGCATTTGCAGCGGTACAACAAGGGCCGTCGCCAAGTTGTTGGGTTAGTCTCTCTCTCTCTCTCTCTCTTGTAAATTAAAGGAAATGGTATTCAAGAATTTGGTAATCTTTCAAGTTTCTTACTTTGCTTCACCGTCATGAAATGGAAAAATACAAGCTGCAAAGCGTTCTTCTCCCAAATATATGGATACATACCGTTAAGTCCTTCATTGAATTCTTTGTTTTTTCTTTTCTTTTTGGTCCGTTTGGCCTTCTGATTGCAACGATTTATTCTCTCAAATGGCAAGAAAATGCACGGATTCCAAATCTCATACGAATGGGAAATTCGAGGTTTTTTCCTGAGTACTGTGTAAACCATAATGCAGAGCCATTTCCTTTTCACGGGATGTCCCTTTTCATTTTGTTGACATTATTTCTTAGTTGAAGTGGTCACTGGTCAAAGCATACCGTGTCGGCACTAAAATGCGGCCACTAGGCGACATTTATTTCTCTTGCCTTCTGGTTTTCAGCTCTATCATCGAATTAGAAATAAGATCCTCCAAGATTTACGGCACAGCGTTATTTAGAGTTCGTTAAAGTGTTAACTTCTATTCATAAGTTAAATATTGTAAATTTTATTGCTTAATATTTATGGGCAATGGAGAAAAAAATCTATTTATTATTTATTTTTTTATGATCATTTCATCATTTTATAATATAATATTAAATGATAAATTTATAATAAAATATAATAAATAGTCTTCAATTATCTAATGCCATATTAAAAAATAATAAAAGAGATGAAAATTGAGCTGATGAATAGTAATAGTATTACTGTAAAAAAAAACGTTATATTTTGTTGAGTCAACTAATTTATTGTCTTAGAAACCGAATTTAACTTACCGTAATACTCTATTCTCGTGTAGATGTATTCCATACAGATACGATGCAGGAGAATTAGAAGTTCTTGTCATCAGTTCACAGAAAGGGAAAAAATTGTTGTTCCCAAAGGTACCCAGATCATTGTTTTTTAGTTGAAAGAAAATTATTCGATATTTTTATTGAGTTTGTTTATTGTATTAATTAAAATGTATTTTAACATGATCTCTTTAATTATGTCATTACCAGGGAGGTTGGGAAAAAGATGAATCCAAAAAAGAGGCAGCTTTACGAGAGACCCTAGAGGAAGCAGGGGTACGAGGCATTCTCGAGGTCAGTGAAAAATACCTTTACTGGATTTTCGAAAGGACGAGATTGTTTAAGCTGTATTTTTTTTTTCTCTTGATTATTTAGTATTTGATTCCGTAACGTTCTTGACATACGAACGATCTTCCTGCAGCGTGAATTGGGTAAGTGGAGTTTCAAGAGCAAATCCAATGATACTTACTATGAAGGATACATGTTCCCTTTGCTTGTTGAAGAGCAGTTAGATTTTTGGCCAGAGAAAGACGTCCGCCAAAGAAAATGGGTATGCAAAGATAGCTCTTTTGAAACTGAATGGCTTGCCTAAAACTGGCATCATTAAAAATTTAAACTGCCTTTTTTTTTGTTTAAAACAATTCCTGATGTTAAATTGTTATTCATTTTTGTGTATAGATGAGTGTGCAAGAAGCGAAAGAAGTTTGTCAATATATATGGATGAAGGAAGCCCTAGATAAATTTGTTAGTCGCCTCGCATCTCAACAACATGCTGCCGAGAAAACAATGAACAAGTAGTAGTACTACCAGTCTACCATGTTCGGTAGAGCATGTCTGGCTTGTAAATAGGAAATTGTTGTAGCGAGACCAGATGAGCAAAGGAGATCGAGGTTGGATCCAAACAGACAAGAAAGAGAAGTGACAACTTTGGAAAAGCCATTGCGGGAGTTGGCATTTGTGGTTCTTGTTTTGCTTTGTTGGAATTTCAATGATCCAAAATCTTAGCCAAAAACAAAAACAAAAACAAAAACATTTGATCTTTCTTGGGATTAAGCTGGTGGAAACACTACGAAAGTAGCAGAGGATTAGAAACATGTTCACAATATTTGTAAGCATGGTTTCTGATAAAGTTTTGTTTCAGAATCCATCTTCTTAGCTTGTATCATTATAATCATAATGGTAGTTTATGATTCAGAGGTCGGCTTTCTATCATGTCAACACCAACATCTTTGTTATTTGATACGTATCATGATTGCCATTTGCCGGGAAGACTTTGGTAGAAAGAAGAAATGTGACAGGAAGGGGGCTGTGATTTCTGGTTAAAGGATTCTATCTTTTTGTTTCTTTTCCTTTTTCTGGCAATAGCAAGCAATCATTTTTATAAGAATGTCCCATATACAAGGCTGAACAATTTGGCTGGACACGCCAACTTTGCTAAGCTGATGTGCCAAAATAAGACAATCAAATGATTTTATAACCCAGCCATCACTATGAATACGACGTTTCTCTATTTATTTATTTTTCGCTCAAAGAAATATGAACAACGAAAGTAAAACCAGGTTTTGCTTGCATTGAAGTCTATTCTACGAAAGCTACCCAAAAAAAAAAAAAAAATTTGTAGTGTTTTAGGTTGTTTCTTCTTGTTTTCAGTGGTTAGGCTACACAATTGGGGGTTTTAGGTCGGCTAGAATATAGAAATCTCGCATGATTGATATGGTGTAGGTCCGGAATTTGAGCAAGTTTCTTTTCCAAATTGATTACACAAAACCATGCCTCGTTTTTTTCTCCGGGGGGATTGGGGTTGAGGAGGTTCCAGGCCTTATGGAGTGTGGGCCATGAAGCCCAACGCTGATTCTTTTGCTGCTAGCGAACCTACATAGATATATATCTATGTAGGCCGTGTTTGGATCCGGTCTTTCGTGAATAATATAGTTCAAATAAATAACGGACTAATGGAGATTATTTGTAGGTAGACTATACAAGGCATAATCTCTGTAGGCCCACAAACTTAAGTTTAAAAGAAAATTAATATTTGTAAGCATTTTAATCATCTTTCATCACCCTTTAATTGGGCTAAAACGTTTCTTTCGTAGCACCATAGAGAGAGTTATGGGCTGCCCATGATAAAGCAGGAATGAAAATGACAGTTGATTGGTCGGATTTTGTACACCATTTAAGCAGTTCTATCACTTTGAGACACAGACAAACGTCATAAAATTAAAACGACAGTGATGAATGCGACACTTTTCCCTCCCATCACCTTCCGCTTTTGTTTCCAGTCTTTTCTCCTCCAATCTATAAATTAGTGGCTAACGTACCCTCGAAAGCAGCGAAGTTTGGGACACAAAAGGAGAGAGACCACAATGTCAGTCTTGTTTTGGAGCGAGAGGAGCAACTCTGAGCAATAAATTTCGGCTGCCCCATTGTTTACGTGTTGTCGATCGTAGGACAACGTGAGCCCAAAAACAATTGCCTCGTGACACTTGGACGACTGAAGAAGAAACCATACCAACTTATCATAATCTGCAGAGGCCAGGAAGACAAGCATGGACAGCAGCCAGCTTGCCTGTTTTACAGGAAATTTCATCCAAGGACAATTCCATGATGGCATATTCATCAATCATGCATCATGAACCACCGAAGCCCGGGAACCACAAAAATGTTGTGGCATTGGCATTTTGAAGTGCTTCAGTATGTATATCTATATTGTTTGAGCTAGGGTGCATCAAGAAGTGGCCTTTTGATACTTTGGTGCTTGCCAGGAAACTAATTAAATGCATGCAGATGCATTTTCTTACGATTTGCTATCAAAAACTGCATTATCATCCGCTTGTTTCATACTAGGATGAAGGCATTCATTACTGGCAATCTAACAAAAACCAATATATTGGAGCATAATAAATAAAGCGAAGGCAGTGAACATAAGAGTACTTCCTCTGCTCATGTACCTATAATAAGGGACAGATATTTGTGCACAGCATTCGTTTCAGAAGTTCGATCTTATGTATGTAGGGAATTAGATGAATCGATCGTGATAATATGTCTACAAATTGTAATAAATCTGCCTTCATCTGACAAATTATAGAATTTATCAGATCAAGGATTTAAGAAACTATCACATGTACAGTAGTTTCGATTATTATGGCCCAAAAATCTTACCTGAAACTCACATGATATGGTTGACTACTGTGGCATTGAGGGGACCATTAGGTATGCTAACAGAAATGAATGAATTATAGAGAGAACAAGGGTAGTTTCCATGTAACTTCGATATCAGGTTGTGTTTGGGAAATTTAGGAGCAAAACCTTCCCGTGAGCAAGTAATATGTGGCGTTTAGGCGGCCACTTCGATTCTCTCATAATTCACATGAACATGTACCATTCATGCACCACAGAGTGAAAATTACGTACCCACTGATCAGTTCTTCTTATTTTCATGCAATCCTAGTGTTATTGCTGATGCAAAGGTAACCAGGTGGCTGGATGGAACCCAATGCACTCGAACAGATCATCATCTGCTCACATTTTCCTTAACTTAAGCTGCCTAAAGTAGGATAAAAGTAGGATAGTGCGATGGGTACAGTTGTTTGTTTTGTGTGTACGACTTCGTCACTCAAGAAGGTTTGAAATAGAAAACCACCGACAAAATACCTCACAAATTGAATAAGAGCACAGGGCCTTTTGTGCATGCACGAAGTCTTCATCCACAACTGTAAAGTACAGTAAAAGCAAGAAAAAAAGAATGATTTTTAGACATGATAGAGGACATATATAGCAACGAATCCTATGAATCTCAGTTCGCATACTGTCTGGTATTAAAACCGTGGATTATCTTTCTACCCGAAAGACCAAGCGCCGTTGTGATCTTTGGACAAAAAACCAGTCATATTCACTTCAGCATTCTCATATAAATACCAGATTGAAGAAAAAGATTTCTTGTCTAAAAAAAATTGAAGGGCCTGTTCAAAACAAAATTAGGAAGGAATTAAGTTTTTGGGGTCCCTGAAAATCGAAGTTCATCCATGCCCCCCTTCCCTTAATACATCCTCAGATTAACAACTAATCTTGTCAAACTGGTAACCGGATAATTAAATTGATAATAAATTCAGACAGAAAAGCTGGTTATCATGAAACAGCTTGTCTCATGAACAGGTAACCTTTTGAGCAACCTTAATTTATTGGTAGTACTCACTAACAAACCGCTAGCTTGAGATTCTCCATTACTAAAATCTAAAAAGAATTGCTTGAAATTAATGATGCACGTCCTTGCAATATATGAATCTCCTCATCTCCATTTTAAACACTTAATTCCGTTCGTTTTTCACTTATACTTCATATACGTCGTTCATAATTAAGATCCCCCCTTCTGTATCAGCCTTATCACAACTCTACTAGCAAAGTTGCAGTAGCCCTCAACTCATCAATCTATCCTTTTTATGTCAAAAAAGTACAAGAAGAGTCGAATATTCTCTCTATTCCTAAAAATTACATCTTTCTTTCTTTCTAGATCTAGATGGTATTTTTATTAGATTTTGTTTTACCATGCTACTCTTCTCTTGTAAAATTAAAAACAAATAAATTTCGTATCAAAACTTCCTGTCAAATGTTAACTTATCAAGTGAAGGACTGTTAATAATAATATTGTACTTATTATCTATACGTGGGGTGGGCCCTACCTTTATCAGACATGATTATATTAACTTTGATGAACGATTAAATGGAATCAAGATTCAAGCCTTTTTAAGTCCTTTTTTTTCTTTTCTATGCAGCTCTGTTGCCAAGCAATTATCAGAAAGCTGGTTTCACCAACCGAAGCTTTAGAGCTTCGAAGTTCTCGCTCAATGCTGATCGATAAAGCAACAAATTAAGCTTGAGAATTGAGATCCACCGCTCATAGATAAACCCCTGCTGAAGTTTCCTGCTAAGTGCTAACCCTATAGTTTGCTTATATATCCAGTACTCTCTCTCTCTCTCTCCACGGAAACTATTCCAAACATGGGAAGAAGCAGTCCATTCCTCATGTCACTCTTCGCCTTCCTTGTCTCTTTCTCTTCTCTTCCCATTCAATCACTCTCTTCCACAGACTCCTTTGTCTTCGTCGGCTGCACTCAGCAGAGATATGCTCCAAACTCACCTTACGAGTCCAACATCAACTCGCTTCTCACCTCCCTGGTTAACTCAGCCACCTACTCGTCCTACAACAACTACACCATCATGGGCTCCAGCCCCCAAGACGTGGTTTACGGACTCTACCAATGCCGGGGGGACCTTTCCTTGCCAGATTGCGCCACCTGCGTCACTCGCTCGGTGAGCCAACTCGGCATGTTGTGCTCCCAAGCATGCGGTGGAGCGCTGCAACTTCAGGGGTGCTACGTCAAATACGATAACGCCACCTTTCTCGGTGTTGAGGACAAGACCGTGGTCCTGAAGAAATGCGGACCGTCGATCGGGTATGATACAGACGCCATGAGCCGTAGAGATGCCGTGTTGGGGGCGTTGGTGACCACCGGTGGGCCATATAGGGTGGGTGGCTCCGGTGATGTACAGGGTGTGGCGCAGTGCGTCGGGGATTTAAGTTTGGTAGAGTGTCAGGATTGTGTATCGGAGGCGATCGGGCGGTTGAAAAGCGATTGCGGCGGGGCAGTCGAGGGTGATATGTTCTTGGCCAAGTGTTATGCAAGATACCAAAGCGGTGCTTCTCACATGTACTCCAACTCCAAGAATCACGCTGCAGGTACGGGTTCTCACCATTTTTATCAATTTTACTGCCACTACTGCATGCTATTTCTGGCAAACTACTTCTCCCTCAAATTAACCCGGCTTCCTTTTGTAATCAAATTATCTCCCATAGAATTATATATATATATATATCTGTGTGTGTGATCGAGTTGAATTCTTCAATTCCAGATCAGAGAAATACACGCTTTATGTATTTAATATATTACATGAATATTTAATATTATGTTTATATTATTAACTTTTTTAATTTAATCAAATAGATCATCTCAATTGATTGCGAATGATATACTAGCCAGCTGCATGCAGCTACTGGTATTAAATCTTTAAATATTTTGCCATGTTAAACTCTCGAGAAAGATGTACTTTTTCCTTGAACGAAGAAGCATAAAATGTGGACAGAAAAGCAAGCACGTGGGTTTTTACAGTTTTGTGATCAACTAATCATTACAGTCGATTGGGCTCCATTATTTCTTAATTTGCAGGCAAATCTAGCAATGATGGTGAGAAGACATTCGCAATAATCGTTGGATTATTAGCCGGAGTAGCTCTACTTATTATTTTCTTAACGTTCGTAAGAAAGGTGTTAGAAGGACCTGGAGGTAAGATCTTGATCATCTCTCTGCTAGCTGCATGCCTTTAATTTAACCTTCAAGTTCAATAATTCTAAGCATCATTTCAATCAGCATTAGAACCGAGAAAGCAGAGAGCACTGACTATTAATCCATATCATTTCGAACTTTGATCGACGTTTGGTTGTTACTTTCTATAATGCAGGTAAATAGAATTATGCATTCCTGAAAGTTATTGGGCACATGAGTCCCAACTTCAAGTTCCTCAGGTGATTTGCTTTTGGACCTTGGTGGCTCTTCGATCTGCGTCCTTTAAAAAAAAAAAAAAAGACGTTTCGTGCTTTTCTTGATCTCTCCCCTCCTTTTCTTTCGATTTACTTCATGAGATTTCTTGCCTAGCGAGGGATCGGAGGATGAAAAGTTGTGTAATGAGTCAAACAGCCAAAAAACAAAGTTGTAAAAAAGTGGGTATAAAAGGAGGCTAAGATTCCACTCTTTTTTTTCCACTTGACAAAGTTTTTTTGTCTAATACGAAAAATAGCATGTTCTTTATTAAAAGCTGCAGATAATGTTTGGTCGGTCTTTTTAATCAAGTTGTTTTGTCACCCTGGCCGTGAGCTGGCCGGGACGTTCAATCCTCGCGCGGCAACGACGAGTCTATCTACTTAATTGATTTATCCAACCAAAAAAAGAAAGAAAAATTCTCAGTCTTTTTAGTAATGTATTAGTTATAGATGATCTTATTTTGCGTATATGGTACCCTAACTACGATTTCCATATAATTTCTCTTAATTCGTTGGTTGCTCGTATTTACATTTACAATGCCTACGTACACTGTTAAAAAAAACCATTGTTGTAATATTTAAAATAAAAACAACACTCAAACATAGCATGCATATAAATATATACACACACACTAGGAAACGGACCAGGTGCGTTAGCCTTAGGGTGCTGACATAGTGATTTAAATAAAAAATAAAAAATAAAAAGTCATTAACTTATTTGTCTAAGAAAAGAAAATAGAAGGTTAAAAAATCTAAATTTTAACGAAGTATAAGCATTGGTCTGCATCCATATTGGATTATCTATTTACTTTCTATATAATAATAAAATATTATTAATTTAATAATTTTTATTTTTATCACATTTTATAGTTCTACTAATTAAAGTATAATTATTAAAATATTAATAATAATTAATATTATATATTGACTGTTTTAAGTATTTGATTAGTTTAATTTACTCAAAGTTAAATTTTACAATGTGAATGCTCTAAAGCATTTATATTCTTAAGAGTAAAGTCATTTTAATTTTTTATTTAAAAGAATTGAAATAAAAAGAAAGGAAAATGAGTACACAATCAGAACAAAAAAGACAGAAAAAAGAGACATCAATTTATGTGCTCCATGACACAATCAGAACAAAAAAGACAAAAAAAGAGACATCAATTTATGTGTTCCGTGGGACTAAGGGCCTTTTGGTAAGGGCTTTTTGGTAAAATAAGGGAGTTCATGTACTAGGCCTTTTGATAAAATAAGATTCTTTATTAAATTTTATAAGGGAGTTACACGAAGGGTAATGACATTTCGGTAAAATATGATCCTTCATTAAATTCTACAATGAAACTGTATGTCAAATGGTCAAAAATCTTAAATGCATTTTAGTAAAACAGGACTTAACGGATTTAATAAAAAAATAAAAAAAATTAACAAAAAATAAAAAAAATTAATATTTATAATTAAATAATTATTTATTATAATAGAATAGATATATACATACGGGTGCATGAATATGCAGATGCAATATTTCCTCCCGTGATTAATGCGTAAAAGGGCCGGAGCTCAGCTCTCAGCAATATGTGGACCATTTTTTCTCCTTTTTGGTTAATATTGCTGCAATCCGCCATCATTTAGTGGATTATACGTTGGCATGCACATTTTATATATAAAGAAAAGAAAAGGCTCATTGATCTCTCGAATCCTCGATCTCTTAAAAAAAAAGAATCACACCGTATATCGACCTCCGGCCACCAGCAGTACTTATATATAGTCTATAGAACTTTTGGGAGGAGAAAAAAAGAGGTCATATTTATAAAGTTGGAGATCAAGGCAGCTACAATTCATGACATCACATTGCCACAGAGAGAGAGAGAGAGAGAGAGAGAGAGAGAGTAAATTAATGTAACAAAATGCAGCAGAACTCACTGTGATCTTCCTGCAGGAAATTAATTAAGAAACAAAGGATCACTACATCATGCCCGGGAAAGAAAAAGTGCCAATACTGAATTTATAACCACGCACACACGTATTCATATATACAGACAGTTTTATATATTTCGCATTAATAAAATACACACTCACATATATACTGTTAGAAACCAAGTTCAAATTGTATTGTATGACCACATTTAGCCATCAATGGTAATCTTAGGTACACCTACCCCCCAATAGTGATTTTAGGTACACCTAACCTCCTTTGTACTCTTTACCATTGGATTGATGACAAGTGTAACAATCCTAACCATCCTTTGTACCAAGAAATCCCTATAAATAGAGGGAGTCCTCATTTGTGTAAGACCCCAAGAAATAAGAGAAAACAAAGTTCTCTAAACATCTCTCTCTCTTTTGCTCTCTATCTTTTCATTAGTTTCATAACACGTTATCAGCACGAAGTCTCTGACGGTTTTGAAGCTAGTAGTCTTCTACTTCAAGTAAGTTTTTCAATATATTATTTGTAATTCTCAATATGAATATGAAATGTTATATTACTTGATGAAACTCTATGTTTATTCTCATAATTTTGTAAATGTATTTCTTAATATAAACATACTTATGTTCCTGATTTATATATGTAGAAAATGTCAAATCTTACGAAATTGGAATTCGTTGCTCTTGACATTTCTGGGAAAAATTATTTATCTTGGATCCTTGATGCTGAGATCCATCTAGATGCGATGAACCTGGGAGATACAATTAAAGAAGGAAATCAAGGGTCCCGGCAGGACCGTGCTAAGGCAATGATTTTCCTTAGGCACCATCTCCATGAAGAATTAAAAACTGAGTATCTCACGGTGAAAAATCCCCTTATTTTGTGGAATGATTTAAGGGAGAGATATGAGCACCAGAAAACTGTGATCCTCCCAAAAGCTCGTCATGATTGGATGCACCTGAGGTTGCAAGATTTCAAGAGTGTTAGTGAGTATAACTCTGCACTCTTTAAAATTAGCTCAGTATTAAAATTATGTGGTGAAAAAGTCACTGATGATGACTTGTTAGAGAAGACATATACCACTTTTCATGCCTCGAATGTGCTCCTGCAGCAGCAGTATCGAGAGCGAAAGTTCAAAAAATATTCTGAACTTATATCTTGTCTTCTTGTAGCTGAGCAAAATAATGAGCTTTTATTAAGAAATCATCAGTCACGTCCTACTGGTTCTATATCATTCCCTGAAGTGAATGATACTAGATTTACACCATTTCCAGAAGCAAATGGTGCATATTTTCAAAGAAACCGAGGACGAGGACGTGGTAGAAAAGATTACAGAAGTGGAGGTCCTAGAAGAGACCACACTAAAAGGGATAATAGAAGATATACACCGTACCACCAGAAGTGGTTCAACTCAGAGAAGGGCAAAGGTCCTCAAAATAAATCTTTAAAGAAAGATGAAGATGGATGCCATAGATGTGGTATGACTGGACATTGGGCTCGTACCTGTCGTACAGCTAAGCATTTGGTTGACTTATATCAAACTTCTATAAAAGAAAAAACAAAAAAGTTTGAAACAAATTTTGCTGAATCATCAGATGCTTTAGATAGAGAAGATATTACAAATCTTGATGTTTCTGATTTCTTTGAAAATTCTAGTGATAGAATAGATCACTTGATTGGTGATGGAAGTGTTCCTTTTTGATTAATGTATTTTCTTTATTTATATTTTGCAATGTTTTAATGAAAGTTTTATATATTTTGTAGAATCATGAGTATTACTGATGAACTTGAGATGAATAATAGAGATGTATGTCTGGCTGACAGTGCTACAACTCACACAATTCTTAAAGACAAAAAATATTTTCAAAATATAACATTGAGTAGAGCCTACGTTCATACCATATCTGGTTCATCGAATCTAATTGAAGGCTCCGGAAGAGCTTATATTGTGTTGCCTAATGGCACCAAATTTTGCATCGATGATGCTCTATTTTCTTCACGATCAAGAAGAAATTTATTGAGTTTTAAGGATATACGTCGTAATGGTTGTCATATTGAAACCACCGACGAAGACAATAAAGAGCATCTTCTCATTACTAAAATAATTTCGAGCCAGAAGCTCGTATTAGAAAAACTGCCTGCCCTCTCATCTGGATTGTATTATACAGAAATGAAAACAATCGAATCACATGTGGTAATGCACCAGAAGTGCATTGACCCCAAAGTCTTTATGACTTGGCATGATCGCCTTGGACATCCGGGAGCAATAATGATGAGACGAATACTTGATAATTCGTATGGGCATCCCCTAAAGAATCAGAGGATTATCTTACCCAATGAATATCCATGCTCTGCATGTTCTCAGGGTAAATTGATTATCAAACCATCTATCTCAAAAATTGTTTTTGAATCTCCGTCTTTTTTACAAAGAATTCATGGGGATATATGTGGGCCTATTCAACCATCAAGTGGACCGTTCAGATACTTTATGGTTTTAATTGATGCATCAAGTCGATGGTCACATGTTTGTCTTCTTTCCACTAGAAATATTGCATTTGCTAAACTTCTTGCCCAAATAATTAAACTTAGAGCACAATTTCCTGATTATCCAATTAAAACTATTCGATTGGATAATGCAGGTGAATTTACATCTCAAGCTTTTGATAACTATTGCATGTCAATAGGCATAGATGTTGAACATCCAGTTGCCCACACACACACTCAAAATGGTTTAGCTGAATCATTAATTAAAAGGCTTCAGTTAATCGCTAGACCTTTACTTATGAAATCAAAACTTCCTATTTCTGCCTGGGGACATGCTATACTTCATGCAGCATCATTGATTCGTGTTAGGCCATCAGCATATCACAAATATTCTCCATTACAGCTTGCATTTGGTCAACAACCAAATATTACTCATCTTCGTATTTTTGGATGTGCGGTATATGTTCCAATTGCACCTCCACAACGTACAAAGATGGGTCCTCAACGTAGACTTGGAATATATATTGGGTTTGATTCTCCATCTATTATTAGATACCTTGAGCCTCTTACAGGGGATATGTTTAAGGCACGTTTTGAGGATTGTCATTTTGACGAATCCATTTTCCCAACATTGGGTAATGAGAAGTCGGTGCCTGAAGCACGACAGGAAATTACTTGGAAAAATAAAGCTCTTTCCCAATTTGATCCTCGTACAAATGAATGTCAACTAGAGGTTCAAAAGATTATTCATTTGCAAAGTATTGCAAATCAATTACCGGATGCATTTACTGACACTAAAGGTGTGGTAAAATCATATATTCCTGCTGTTAATATTCCAGCAAGGATTGCAGTCCCTGAAGGACAAATTGCCAAAACAGCAACAGGTGAGTCCAAGATACGCCTGAAGCGTGGACGGCCTATTGGTGCAAAGGATAAAATTCCTCGGAAGAGAAAAATACAAAATGAATTTGGTACTCCTGAAGAGTCCATACCCACAACACAGGCCATAAGAGTAATTGATACTCCTGAAGAGAATAAATCTCCTGAAAAAGAACCTCCTGAAGAGGTATTTAATGAAATGTCTTCCCTTGAAGAGGGACAGGTACCTGAAAATAACGAGATCTCGATACATTTCATGAATACTGGAGAAATTCTGGATAGAAATAAAACCGTTGTGGACAACATATTTTCATATAAAATGGCCCTTGACATTACCAGAAGTAATGAAGAAATTGAGCCAAGAACTGTCGAAGAATGTCGACGTAGAAATGACTGGCCAAAATGGAAATCAGCTATTGAAGCTGAATTAAACTCGCTAGCAAAGCGAGAGGTCTTTGGACCAATTGTACAAACACCAAAGGGTGTAATGCCTGTTGGATATAAATGGGTATTTATGCGTAAGCGTAATGAGAAAAATGAAATTGTGCGATATAAAGCACGACTTGTTGCACAAGGTTTCCTGCAGAAACCAGGGATTAATTATGAGGAAACATACTCTCCTGTTATGGATGCAATCACATTCAGATTTTTGATTGGTTTGGTAGTTACAAAAGGATTAGATATGCAGTTAATGGATGTGGTTACTGCATACTTATATGGATCATTGGATCATGACATATATATGAAAATCCCTGAAGGATATAGAATGCCTGAAGCTTCTAATTTGAGTACATCTAAAAGTATGTACTCTATTAAACTTCAAAGATCCTTATATGGATTAAAACAATCCGGACGCATGTGGTATAAACGCCTTAGCGAATATTTATTGAAAGAAGGATTTGAGAATAATCCAATATGCCCATGTGTTTTCATTAAAAAATCAGACTCTGGATTTGTTATTATTGCGGTTTATGTTGATGATCTAAATCTTGTTGGAACTCCTGAAGAGATAAGAAGAACCGCTACATATTTAAAGAATGAATTTGAAATGAAAGACCTTGGCAAAACGAAATTTTGTCTCGGCCTGCAGCTCGAGCATTTACAAAATGGAATTCTCATTCATCAGTCAACTTATACAGAGAAAGTCTTGAAGCACTTTTACATGGACAATGCTCATCCTCTGAGTACTCCAATGGTTGTTCGATCACTTGATGTGCAAAAAGATCCATTTCGTCCTTGTGAAGATGATGAAGAAATTCTTGGTCCTGAAGTACCTTATCTCAGTGCAATTGGAGCCCTGATGTATCTTGCAAATTGCACTCGGCCTGATATTGCATTTTCAGTTAATTTACTTGCAAGATATAGTTCCGCACCAACTCGAAGACATTGGAATGGCATTAAACATGTCCTTCGATATCTCCGAGGTACAGTTGATATGGGATTATTTTATCAACATGGATCAAGTCCACAATTAGTTGGATATGCGGATGCAGGTTATCTTTCAGATCCACACAGAGGTAGATCTCAAACTGGATATGTATTTACTTATGGAAATTCTGCTATATCATGGAGATCTGTCAAGCAAACAATATCTGCTACCTCTTCAAATCACTCAGAGATAATTGCAATTCATGAGGCAAGTCGAGAATGTGTTTGGCTAAGATCAGTGATTCAACATATTCAAGAAAAGTGTGGTCTTCCAGTGATTAATGATAGTCCAACAATTTTATACGAAGATAATGCTGCTTGTATTACTCAAATTAGAGGAGGATATATCAAAGGTGATAGAACCAAACACATTTCACCTAAATTCTTTTATACTCATGAACTTCAGGAGAAAGGTGAAATTAATGTCAAGCAGATACGGTCAAGTGATAATCTGGCAGATTTATTCACTAAAGCATTACCAACTGCAACATTTAAGAAACTTGTGCAGAAGATTGGAATGCGAAGACTTGAAGACCTATTATCATGCACTTTTCAGGGGGAGTAAATGTCTTGAAGATTTGTGCTGATTGTACTCTTTTCCCTTCGCTAAGGTTTTATCCCACTGGGTTTTCCTTTGCAAGGTTTTAATGAGGCAATCTTAAAGCACTTGACGATATACAGAATATTGTACTCTTTTTCCTTCGTCATTGGTTTTTTCCCACTGGGTTTTTCCTTGACAAGGTTTTAACGAGGCATATTCTTTATATGTGGTCATCCAAAGGGGGAGTGTTAGAAACCAAGTTCAAATTGTATTGTATGACCACATTTAGCCATCAATGGTAATCTTAGGTACACCTACCCCCCAATAGTGATTTTAGGTACACCTAACCTCCTTTGTACTCTTTACCATTGGATTGATGACAAGTGTAACAATCCTAACCATCCTTTGTACCAAGAAATCCCTATAAATAGAGGGAGTCCTCATTTGTGTAAGACCCCAAGAAATAAGAGAAAACAAAGTTATCTAAACATCTCTCTCTCTTTTGCTCTCTATCTTTTCATTAGTTTCATAACATATACATATATATATATATGTGGTACATGCATCCTCTTTTATCTGGGACAATATTTTTTATTTGAAAATTATTATATATAATTGATATTGTATATATAGCTATATGTGTGTGTGTGTGTGACCATTAACTTGTCAACTTAACACATATTAAATATAAAGATGCCAATTTTTAAGTGTACTTAAACCAGATTTTCATGTGCACGACGAGCATGCATAAAAAAGGATCTCAACCATTACATGTTCAGATAAAGATATAAACTTTTTAGTGTCCTTAAAAGATTTGCATGTACAGGAGCATTAGAGGATCTAAAGTACTACTGAAAGTAAGAAACAATATTCAAGATTCATCATTACGATGATCAGTAAATGTATAGGAAAAATAAAGGCAATTATCATCTATGTGTTTTTTCCTTAAAAAACCCAGTAATTAATTATGAGCAATAATACATCAATGTAATGTAATGAGAATAGAATGAGTAATACTATATATCATACTCTTATCTTATTATATAAACTATGTTACATTTAATTATATTTGTATCGATATTTGTTTTTTTAAAAGAAAACGTCAAAGTTTGATATACAATATCACCACATCCTAATAGGATAAAAATAGTATAAGAGTGCGGCATGTATAATTTTTAGAGTGCAATATAATAAGTGTAGTATATATAAAATCTAATTCTTTATATAAATATTAGGATCAAGATGCTTTAGAGTTTAAACATCAAGGTCTAGAGTGAAAAAAAGATAAATTTATAGACGTATGAAGTGAGTTTTACGATATATTAAAAAGTTAGTGATGTTGCTCACTGAATACAGAGTAAATGTTATGAAATAGGTGACTCGCTCTTTAAATCATAAAATTCGAACAAAAATTATATTAAAAAAAATCTTTTGAGGATAAGAAGAAGAAAATTTTATACATCACATTACTATCTTACTCTCATTTTACTATATAAGATATGACACATTTATCACTATTAAATGATCATTTATTGAATGATTTTTTATTATCTAATGATGATAAATATATTACATCTTATATAATAAGATGAAAATCAAATAAAAATAAGATGGAAATATGGAGGATAGCATAACTCTAAAAAGTACAGAATTGAGAGGAAAAAATAAAAAACACTTTCGGTGCCCGTAATAAAGTTGTCCAAGTCCAAAGTACATTAAAAAACTTGTTATTGGGCCCATACTGTCGAGCATGCGTCGGTCGAGCCATTCGCTTACTGTCCAGGAAAAGCCCAAACACACAGATGTACGTATAAATCTTTTTTTTTTTTTTTTTTTAGGTATAAATCTTGAATATTAAAAACAGAGCTGTTCTTTTCTTTTTGCAGGTAACAATTCAGGTCCAGGATATTAGTAGAATATACACGTGGCACATATAAACTAGAGAAAAAGTCATCTCAATACTCTCTTTGGAAAGAAAAGCAAGAACCATACAGTATATTCTCACACTCGTTAGGAGGACTTTCGGCAATGCATATATAAACTAAAAGAGAACCGGAGCAGGCCAGGCAGCTCATTCTTCATAGAATATTCTCAATCGTATAACCAAAAGGGATTGCCAAATCATGGAGCATGCAAGCGTAATTAATGGCTACAACTTTTGTACTTTATTCCAATCATGCTTGCATGTAGCCATAACTTTATTATATATACACTTCAGCAACCCTTTATTCCAATCATAGTCGCATAAAAAGAAAATAACATAAACAAAGAGATGGCTAAGTTATTGGACACAAAAAAAAATCGTTTAAGAACTGTAGCTCATAACTAAAGTTAGATTACTATACATGCCTAATCTAATGAAAATTGATGATTACACAAATTTAGGCAATTATCATCGTAATTTAGCAAGGCCACGGTCCAACTCTCTCCTGAACTACAACCCCTACGGGCAGTCTTGGGCTTGAGGCCGGCCTTGCCAGCACTGGATCTTATTTTGCCTACAGCAGGAAGTGATGAAAATACGGGACCAAAAACCCAAATCCAACCAAACCTGTTCAACTCGCTCAATCTACGCGCAGCATCAGGTGAGGTATTACACGTTTCTTGAGTTGCGGAAGATGTTTCTACAGACACCGGCGATACCACTCTCCCGAATGTCCTAGACCAGTGTAAGTCCGACGTAAACAAGGCAATATCAGTGAAAAGCATGCATACAATTGGATGTCGGTGAAAAAACAAATATAACAAAAAAGACACAGGATAAGCCCTTACTCAAGTTTCTGGATTCTCTTCGATCTCTCTCTCTCTCTCTTCCTGAGCTTCTGGATTTTCCCCGATCACTGGCAGAATATTAATAACCAAACCGCAAACGGTTCGAAGCAGCTGCAAGAGAGCAAACAAACATCATAGTCCATATTCCATATGGCTGATAGTGTAGTTGGGCACCCTTCTAGGCGCTTCTTCTGGAGCCCTCCGATCTTCCAAGAATGGTCTGTACCAACGGCCTTAGTTGACTGGCTCGAATCCCCCACTGCTCACATCTTCAAGATCAGCGTCCCAGGTACCACGCCCGCACGCCGTCTCTCTGTCTGTCTCTCAATTGAATTGATTGATGCTCTCTGTTAATCGGTTATCTTATTGTTTGCTCTCATATGCTACGAAGTTGACTAGGTGAATGGTTTATCTTGTATAAGCAGCTCTCCCCCTCTCTCTTAATCTTTAAATTTTTAGTGTGAAATTGTGAATCTTTTGTGGGTTATCTTAAATGGTTTTCTGGCATATATAGTTTCGACGAGATTGTATATATAGAGTTTGCTCTGGTGGCTTTTCTCAGTTGAGCAAGTTTATGTGAATAGGTTTCAGCAAAGATGACATACAGGTGCAGGTAGAGGACGGGAACATCTTGCGCATAGAAGGAGAAAGCGGGAGAGTGGAGGATCCGCATGAAAAAGACGCAATTTGGCATGTAGCCGAGAGAGGCACCGGCAAAGGGGGCTTCTCCCGGGACATTGAATTACCCGAAAATGTGAAGGTGGATCAGATTAAGGTGAGGGTGGAGAATGGCATTCTCACTATTGTTGTCCCAAAGAATACAACCCAAAAGTCATCCAGAGTTAGAAACATCAATATCACTAGCAAACTCTGAGCTCCAAGCTTCTAGCTTAATACGGTTTGAATAGCATGTATTATACATGTGTGAATAATGGTGCATGTGTATTGTATAAGATGCACCGCCGCCCCCCAACCCCCTCCCTCCCTCCCTCCCTCCTCCTCCTCCTCCTCCTAATTGGATCTCTTTTTTGTAATATGTAAATCTTCACTGTTTTCTCCTTTCTTCTCTGTTTTGTCACCAAAACTAGCTTGAGATGGTTTGACTAGATTTTCATCCCACTGATCACCATTAATGGACCTAACCTACCAAGCAAGCCGGCCGGCAAAGTTGTTATTCCTTCCGCCCGCAATCTCGTTGGATGATTTCTGTAGCATTTATTTTATGGCAAGGTTTGTCCCCATAAGAATCTTCCAACTCAATCTACCTATCGATTAAACCCAAGAGTTTGTTGACGAGACTAAAACCTATGGCGTCATTTTCCCAAAAGACATCATAGCACAAGTTGACCAGATTCTTGTAGAGTTCAGACTTAAGAGCGACACAAGTTGGAAGACCAATACGATTGAGATCCTCCAGAATTCTGAAAGAACTATATATAGAACTTCGATACCTCAGAAGTTGGTTTACAATTTTGTTTTTCTTTTTAGAATCCTTAAATTAAGATCCTCATGAGTTGAATGGTTTGGGACAACATGGTTGGAGTCCATAGTGGGGGCAATTAGCTCTTGCTTTTGGAAGGACGGCCTTCGCTGCAACGATATCTGGTCCCTCGATCTCTATGGAAAAAACAGAGCCCTAGCTGAGTGGTCCATGCATAAAACTTGAATATGTGCTTCTGGATCAACATTTTAACATAGTGGGACTGAATTAAGTGGGCTAGGGATGGTTATTAATTAAATTGGGCTGGGCCTCAGTGGAAAAAAATATTCAAAGGCAATACCATTCCCATTATATGTGTTGAGAGTCTTTTGAGGGTTCAAACTTCAAACACCATAAAATTGACAGCAAGAGTTATTATTTTAATTAAAGAAATACTTTAATTATAAAGAAGTTATATAAAACTAAACTCACAACACACGTCGTGACATCTTTATGTCTGTAATACTTTTATTTCAATTATTAGGAGGACCAGAACTTAAATATTTATTATGATTAAAGAAATAGACACAATGTATAATATGAAATGTTATCCTTACAATATTCATAGACAGCATCAACTGTTATGTCCATCTCTGGAATTGTAGACAGGTTTTGGGAGCACAGAATCTCTATGGGTCCAAGTATCTCGCTCAATTCTTGTTGATCCACAGCAACAAGTGTAGACTGGAATATATTGTTATTTCTTTCCTTTCCTTGGGAAAACAAGTGGTTACTAAAATCTCTGAGTTGGTCCAGCAACTCGGCCCTTTCATTAATTCATCCCAAGACTGATAGAAAGAAAGCAGTTGAAGAAACGGTAGGTGACCCAATCAATGTACAAAGGCACGGGTACTTGACATTCTGCCAACAATCTGTTGACACGTCGCATCCCTGTCTGTATGTATATTGTTTCTTCAAGAGCATTTAAAATGTTGGTTTTTCCTTCCCTGAATTGCTAATGGCCCACAAACATGTCGCATTAACCGACCAGTCGAAGCTTTACTTTTGCAACAGTCGGTGACTGCTTTCGCATTCTTCTTTCCACCACTCAATCATTCGGCTGTCTGATTCTCCGATCGGAAAACCTTCGAGACCTGCTTATCTTTTTAAGGAAATACATGCTGGTGACAAAGTTTTTAAAAATGGTGGATTATTTTATACTCATATTATTGGTTTGGTGTCGTAATATTTAATAAATTCTGGATTATTCCTTAATTAAAAATAATAACAAAAACATGATTATTATGTTTTACAATCATTACATCATTTCTTGCACATAGAGACAAATGGTTGAATTTTTGTCATATTATCAGTGACGTAACTAGCAATTATGTTGAGGAGAGTTAACTTTTATACTGTTATATATTTATGGAAAGAGTAATAATAGATATAATTGTAGGGTTGTAAATATTAAGTACTTTTTTTTTTTAAAAGAGTGAGGTTTATTATTAAAAAATAATTTTTTTGTGTGACTTATAAATTTACCTACTTTTTTTAAAGGGAGTGGGCGGAGCTTGCACATCTTAAAATTACTAACATAATTTCTCTTATTTAAATTAAAAATAGATTGAAAAATCATAAAAAAATAGCTATATATAAAAGTATATCTCAGTAATTTGCTACGTACACGTAGAAATAAAATTATAAAAACACAACTTAATATATGTTTCAGATTCTCACGATAATATTTCATAGAATAATATTCATTCATTGTTATTTTTGTAATGAAATATTTTGAATTTATTTTATTCATATAAACTATCAATAGATATTTTAAAATGTCATCTTTTATTCTAGTATGTAAACTACTTTATCAGATTTCATGTAAACTCTAGATATTTTCGTATTACATTAAATATATAATTCTATAATTAAAAGTTTACATAAATTCTTTTCTTACTCAGTGAAGTCTGGAAGATAAAATTTTGCAACTATTTTTCATATAGGTCATCGACTTTAAATCATTTTTATTGTATTTTCACTTTGAATTTCATATGAAGAAACCTAATATTGTATAACAAAAAATTTTCAGATTCATATATATTAATAAGCTTATTATTTCTCATAAACTTAGTTTTAAGTTTAATTTCGAAGAGGCCACATCCTTAAAAATAAATAATATATATAAATTAAACAAAATTTTGGGACTATAAGAAAAAAAATTAGAGAGATGCATTTTTTGGGGAGCATTTTCTATATTTATAAAATTATGTATAAAATCTATGAGAGATATATTGTGTTTATAGAAAGTTTGGCCCCCCTAAGACCAACGTGGTCCGCCACTGCATATTGTATATATATAGCTTGTTTTGATATTATATATTTTTCTTTTAATATTTTTATTGTATGTTTTGGTTTAAAATTTATGTTTGGGTCCAAAAAATTAACATATATTTATATATTTTAGTAACCCATAATGGATTTAAATAATTACAGGGGGTTATCATAATTAAATGTGAGAGAATTGTGATACTTTTTATAATTTAGGCTTAGTTTGGATATAAAAACGGTTTGATTTCATTTTATCATTATAATTTTTTTAAATTTTTACACAAAATATAATAAATAATTCAATTTTTTCGAATCTTAAAACAATAATAATATTAAAAATTCATATTTAAATAATATGTTATTCAATTTTTATCTAAAATTATTTCATCTCACTGTCCAAACTACACCTCAATATATTGTAATAGCTATATTTATTTTATTTTATTTTATTTTATTTTTCCATTCATTGATAGTTGTCTTTAATGGCTTTATTTTTCGGAGAAAACTTTATTTCTTCTCTTCCAGGCTCGTGAAATAATTTATTTAATGTAACCCATACTAAGTTTGATCCATTTGGCTTTGGGAAGTTAATATTAGTCCTTAGAAATTTTAAAGTCTTCCATTATTTTAAAAAAAAAAAAAAACAGTGGCCGAGATTTCCACAAAGCATTAAAAAAAAAAAAAAAACTCCACAAAAATGAGACAAAAATAATTTTGTAAATTAATATGATTAAAATTATTTTATTATAAAATAAATTTAAAAGATCACGTAAAATCACGTTATTTTATGTAACTATTTTTATGTAATTCTTTTATTAATATAGAGTACTCTTTTAAAAAAAAAAAAAAGTATAAACTATTCATCCGCGCCGGCAAAGAGTCGGAAATTTTCATAGCAGGCAAAGTATTTCGGGCAACAACAGCTTATATTTAGCAGCATTAATTTAGTATTTTACAATATTTTTTGCATTGTTCCTTACAACTTCTTATGTCTGTAGTTATAAGCATTAACTGTAAAGTCTAAACAATGAAAACTAGACGACCGGCTTCAAAGAAAAATATTCAATTAAAATGCAAAGGAGAATCATTGCGTGTAGATCACAAACTATAAATACTTAAGTCATTTTGATATTTACTATTTTAAATTTAAGGATAGAGTCAAGACTTCAGGTAGTTTTGAGCACTTGTGCAATCAATTAAGATAAATCTTAATTCAAAATATTAAAAAATAAAATTATGTTCTTCATTATCACTTTTAATTATACCTACTAATGCGATTGACATAAGAAGTGATTTTCTATTTAACTGACTGACATAAAAATTCAGTTAGACTTCGATATATATCAACTAATATCTTGATTAAAGAGAATCAAATCTCGGGATAAATAGTAACAATAATACGTTAAAAACAACTACTCTATCTTATATTGAAAATTCTATACATCATCATTTGGACCCATCCTAGCTAATATTGATCTCTGTTTTAATTGTTTGACTAGAAATGGTTTCACTACTATTTCTCGATTAAAAAGGGAAATTTTATACACTATATCACCATCTTATTTTCATCTCACTATATAAAATATAACACATTTATAACCATTAAATAACATTTTATTAAATGACTATTTATCATCTAATAGTGATAAATATGCCACATTTTATATAGTGGGATAAAAGTAAAATGGTAGTGTGGTGTATAGCATTACTCTTATTAAAAAGGAACATAAATTACTTACCATGACACAATGATAGTGGGAGATTTTGATAGTATAATGGTTGTACTGCTATTTTAAAACTTGCACACCACATATTGCTTATGTGAGATAATTTAATTTAAGAAGATAAATTTTAAAAATTGAGAAAATCTATTTAACATGCTTTTTTTGAACACACATAACACACTGCTGATGCGAAAACTTTCCACATTAATTATGCTAAAAAATGATTGTCGTTTTAGTTTTTCAAAAGTTAAAATGTATCCCTCTATAAGTAGTGTATTAACACACATACTTATATGTAGCAAGACTCTATACTCTACACACTTGAGAATATAAGAATTATTTAAAAATAATATTGCTTATAGTTACAACTAAATGAATCTCTATAAACCCACATTTTAAAAAGGAAAAAAATCTATTTATCATCTATTTTATAATTATCTCATGATATACAATTAGATGATAATATTACTTATCATTTAATGACACAGTATGAGATGATGAAATGATGATAAAAATTGAGATAATGAGTAGTATTACTCTTTTTAAAGAATAGTGATAGGCTTACAATTTATATACAACTTTAAATATAATAAGACTTTTTTATTAAATTTAAATTCATCTAATTAAAAATCAAAATAATATTATTTTATTACGTAATTGTAAACAAGTTAGCTGTAAAATAATAATCCTTTTATCTTTTAAAAATAAATCGTAAAATTTGATATCTCTACCGGTCTTGTAAAATTACGTCATAAATTACATCACAATCTCAACGAACGGGAAAAGGGAAGCTTCCTTAAATCTTCATGGGAATCAGAGTCGGGTATTACCCAAAATTTACTTTGATTGACGTTTCACACGTTAATTTAATTAATTAATTTATTTAATAAAAAGGAGAGGGTACCTTTGCATTCATGTCCATCAACGTCTCGGCCAACTCAGAGCGGCCGGTGTGGGGGTGGTTTTTATAACCATCTCTTCGGCTTTCAGGGTTTATTACTCAGAGCAGCATCACCGGAGTTCGAGCCTCCCCCTCCCAGAAATCATACTGATAGCTCTCTCTCAGTCACAGACAGCTTTGGACTGCGTCTTTCTTTGTCATTCTTTTCAACTTTTTGGGGTCCGAGATTAAAGATGGAGCAAGTGCAAGTACGGGGTCGGCCAATTTTTTTGCTGTTTGTTCTTTCAATCTGTTCGAGTGTTTTAACCTGTGGAGCCTCAGATCTGTCGTCGGACAGGGCCGCTTTATTGACTCTCCGTCAAGCCGTGAGGGGACGTTTGCTTCGCTGGAACACCTCGGTCGAGAATCCATGCAAGTGGAACGGCGTCAACTGCTCGAACAACCGGGTGACCGAGCTGCGCTTCCCCGCCATGGGCCTGTTGGGTCCACTGCCTGTTGGAATCGGGAATCTCACACAACTCGTCACACTCTCACTCCGCGTCAATTCGCTCTCCGGGCCCATACCGCCCGACTTGGCCAACCTCGCCCAACTCAGGAACCTCTATTTGCAACAAAATCACTTCTCCGGTGAAATCCCCGAGTCCCTGTACAATCTGAAGAGCCTGGTGCGTGTAAATCTCGCTTACAATAACTTTTCCGGGGAGATTTCGCCTCGTATTAACAATTTGACAAGATTGGGCACTCTGTTTCTGGAGGAGAACAATCTCACTGGGTCCATTCCTGACATTGATATCGCCCCTCTTCCTCAGTTTAATGTTTCTTTCAATCGTTTAAATGGGCCAGTGCCGCAACGGCTTTCGGGTTTGCCCGCTAACTCTTTTGAAGGTAACTCGCTATGTGGGAAGCCGTTGCAGGCCTGCCCGGGAAGTGGGAAAGGAAGAAAGTTGTCCGGTGGAGCAATTGCGGGAATTGTAATCGGGTCGTTTCTTGGTTTTGCGCTCATTGTGCTTGTTTTGATTGTTTTCTGTCGAAGGAAGAGCGGCGGGCAATCCAACGAACTTGCGGTAGCGAAGCGTGGCGGGGTTGAGATTTCAAGGGAGAAGGTGGCGTTAGATAGTGAGAGTATGGGTGCGAGTGCTGAACATTCGAGAGGGAGTAAGAGGCGCGGCGGGAGTAAGCGTTTGGTGTTCTTTGGGAATGTGGCCAAGACATTTGATTTGGAGGATTTGTTGAGAGCATCGGCTGAGGTACTCGGGAAGGGGACGTTCGGGACGGCATATAAGGCTACTTTGGGGACAGGGATGACTGTGGTGGTGAAGAGGTTGAAGGAGGTAACCCTGTCGGATAAGGAATTCCGGGAAAGGATCGAACAGATTGGAAGCATGGCTCATGTGAATTTGGTCACACTGAGGGGTTACTATTTCAACACGGAGGAGACCCTTCTCGTTTATGATTACGTTCCCTTGGGAAGCATATCTGCACTTTTGCATGGTGAGTATTTCCTTCTTGGCTTTCCTGTGATAATTAGATTTCTTCTTTTTTGGCCAATTCGAGAATGTGAGTTCAATTATGACTATATTGTGCTGACTCTGTGTTACTACTCGCTTTCTATCATTGTTGATTTGTTTTTCCTGAAGTGGGTATGTATCATTGCTGATTTTTTCTCCTATCGTCATGTTTAAGAAAGATATCGCCACTATTCTTTTGCTTAGGCAATTACCGCTTGTTCTCAATGAATTGCTATTCTAGATAGAGATAATATGTCTGGCACCATATCGCCTCCAATTGCAAAGTACAGTGCTTTTCCTGGATCATCAACCTCCTGAACTTCAGTTTTTCAAGTATAGATAGTTGGCATTCTTTTGAACCGTCCTAAGGAAATGGTTTTGTGTTTGTATGCAGCTGTAATTGTGCATACACAGTTCTTTCATGTTGGATAATGCTTGCGTGCTTTCTCTGATTTTTATGCTGGTATTCCAGTACTTGTACATCTGTCCACTTGTTGAAGACCAGTGAGTTGATCGGTTATCTGTGCGTTTGATTTCAATGGTTTTGCTGTACACATTATTATGTGGTGCATTTGCAATGAAGTGCCCATTCTCTCATTGAAACTGGCATTGACAGTCCAACTCAGGACTCTAGTCATCTTGAGGGCTTTTGTCTATCCGCAGATGAACGCTGTATGCGTATTCAATTTTTCCTCCCTCTAAAAATCCCATCAGCCCAGCACCAACCGGAAAGGAAGAAAAACAATCAATACTGGTTTTTGCGATGTAAAAAATTTCATTGAAAATCAAATTTTACTGCTGATTCATTTTGAGATAAAAGCTCTGGATGAAAGGCACATAAAAAAATGAATGTCGAGGTCCTTTGCCTGTTTTACTTCCTTTTATATCTCATTCATGTCTCTGTTGTTTCATTGCAGGAAACAGAGGGTCTGGAAGGACTCCATTGAACTGGGAAACCAGGACTGGCATTGCTCTTGGAGCTGCCCGGGCAATTGGATTCCTACATTCACATGGCCCCACAATTTCCCATGGCAACATCAAGTCATCGAATATCCTCCTCTCCAGCTCGTATGAAGCTCAGGTCTCTGACTTCGGTCTTGCATCCCTTGCACTTCCCACCTCCACTCCAAACCGCATTGATGGTTATCGTGCCCCGGAGGTCACAGATGCTCGTAATGTATCCCAAAAAGCAGATGTCTACAGCTTTGGTGTGTTACTTTTGGAGCTGCTTACTGGGAAGCCTCCCACTCATGCCCTGCTGAATGAGGAAGGCGTGGACCTCCCAAGATGGGTCCAGTCTGTTGTTCATGAGGAGTGGACTTCTGAGGTGTTTGACCCCGAGCTACTCAGGTACCAGAGTGTTGAGGAGGAAATGGTTCAGCTCTTACAGATAGGTCTTGAATGTACTGCTCAGTACCCTGATAGGCGTCCTTCAATGGCTGAGGTGATAAAACGAATTGAGGATATGTGTCTAATTTCTAGTTCACAGCAAGAGCAAGAAACAACACGGGACTTGTCTACTGATGTGGATGAAGGGTTGTCGCCTCGGTTGTAATCGGTTGATTCAAGAGCACCATCATCTTCATAATAGCATCAAAGAAAGATCAGAAATCTTCCTTCAGTGTCTTATATTCATCATACTAAATTTAGTGCTTATATTAGTGTTCATTCATGGGTTGTCTTCTTTAAAATCAACTTTGCAAGGTCGCTTGCCTCTCTTTTTCTTTATATCTTCTTGCCTTCACTCATTTTCGTGGCAGGGGTTTGTGTAAACCCTGTAGTTCATTATATTTAAGTTCAATGGGAATCTCAAATGTTATCATCTTTATTTGGTTGTGTTAATATTGTGAATAATTGTTCCTATGCTCTAGTATGATTAAGATCTTTGACTTTAGTTATTCATGATAAGATTATTAGATTTATTTGCAATATTTTGTTTACAAGACTGTTGGTTTGGACGCTTTAAAGCGAGTTTTTAACTCAAAATCTTGTGAAGTGTAATTAAAACAGCATTATGAGGTTTGAAGATCCTCTCCATTTCACTATTAGCTTGCCTAACTTTATTAATAAACAAACTGATCGGTTAGAACAGAAAGCCTTTTCCAAAATGGAAATAGGATTCGAAGGATAGACCAAAAAATGGAAAAAGAAGAGGAAGAAGCAGAATTCTGGTCCCCAATGCTTTACTCGAAACAAGACATGCCTAAATGAAAGAAAAGATCAACGATCTCCTGCTGTCGACTCGTTTTAGCAGGCTTATCAGATGCTTTGACTATTTATTGGGTTCATTCTACTTCTAAGAATAGACCAAGCTTTTGTTTTTAATTTTTTCCTTTAGTACCTTTTACAGAAGGGACCACTTTAGTACTTTTGCAGCTATATACATTAGAATGGTATTGTATGTAATTTAGGAATTCTAATGTTTCCGTCAAATCCTTTTCTTTTTAGGTGACTGAATGATTTAGTACGTTATTTTGTTCTTATTGGATTCCCAATCCAAAGTAATAATATAATTTATGCTATGTTTCTTTTGCTTCTTATACAACTTTAATTTGTTGAAACAAAGTTGTCTGAGTTGGTTGTTTATTTATTTGTTTTAATAAAGCAGGAGCAGAGAAATTTATGAGTCTATTTGCTTCCGGTGGTACAGAAGATTTTGATATTATGGTACTTACAACGGTCTTCACACGTTAGGTTGGGCGTCAATGTTTTAGAAGATCCAGGGAAATGTAGTTTGATTTGTTCTTATTGTATTGTGAAATGGAAAAAGAGAGAAAAAAAAACTATTCAATGGCCCCTTCGATAGAAAAAGGAAAATTTGCATAAGGAACGCCTTATATATGCTGACAGAATGGTCTAGACATTATGACATATCATATGGTATTAAAATGTTAGGTTAGACGTCAATGCTTCAGGACATAGAGAAAACGATATGGCAATCCATATTTGAAATATCATAATTCCAAGGGAATATTTCTGATTGAAAAGGAAATAAGATAAGACCTTGAATATGCTTAAAGAACGGTCCATTTTGATCATCAAGGGCCAATCATCAATATTTAAGGTGACCATGTTGTCCTCACAAATTATTTATCTAGTTTCTAGGCTGGCGACCTTGCTGTCATGGGCATTATGTGGGGGTTCTCATATAACTGGCTGCCATAACTACCTCCCACAACCAACTGGGTGAAATCGAGGGAAAAACCAGGCGGGACAGTGATCCTGCTTTTGTTCTGGCACTAGTAGAGTATATCAATATGTATGAGACCTTAACTCCCTTCAAAATATGCAAATTGCAATTCAATAACCACTGGCTTTCTAAGGTAGAGCATCAATGCCCTTATCTGCCACCAAACACTTCATGTGCAGAGATGGTACTGAAATCAAATTTGAAAGCACTAATCAAAATGTCCCTCATTTCATTATCTTGATCATCATAAAACATTTCGCTAACGACAACAATTGTGCTAATTGGAGATGGGAGCAAAGTATTTGATAAACTGCATTATACCAAAAGAAAAAAAAGAAAACTCTAAATAAACAATCCAAACATCAGGTAATCGGGTTAATCTATCCTCGGAAAAACTCAGAAACAATAAGAAAGAAACAGTACTGCTGTTGAAGGAAAACAGATACTGCACAAAAGACTGGCTCTAATGATATCAAAGTACTGTACATAGAACTTATTTGGGGCACAAGTACAATGCAATGGAGGAAAAGACTCCACCAGGAAGAGTTTCTATCACCAGATTTGCTTGTCAGACTTTCCTCAGTCTTCATCTGAACACCAAAGAAAGTCGACCCATGAATCATTTTGCTGTTTTTGAGTGCTTGATTAGCCAATCAATGACAACATCTATGTTTATCGAATCCTTGCATGAGATCATATAGCAGCACACTTCTCTGTCTTTAATAGTTTCGAGGCCTCTGAAACCACCCAATAAAAGCGCTAAGATTTCAAAATCATATAGGGAAGGAGAACCAGAAACAAGATTTATTATCACTATAATTACACTGCTACTAAGATTTTTCTTGAACTTACAGCTGATCCACCAACGCTTGCTTGGAAAGAGCTTCTGACTTGTCAATTTTGTTGCCAAGAATAAGTAAAGGAATTTCACTTATTGATGGTTTCATCAAGAGGTCATGTAGCTCAGTTCGAGATATGGGAATACTGTTTCTATCAGCAGCATCTACTACATACCTGTTTTTGCATCCATCATAAATTGAATACACCTTTACCATTACTAAATGAACTAAACTGGGGCTATCACGCCCACGTGAATAAAGAAACTATTGTGAACCATGTGCTAATTTAGCTAATGAAATAGATAACTGGCAACTACTTAGATTTTGAATAGTCTCTGCAAGATTCCAGCTTATCTACCCCCTCCACTTCTAAAATATTGAATTGATCTTTGAAGTTTCAATTTTCCTATTGTTTGTGAGTCTAAATGCCGTATGAGGAAACGTGCAGCATAATCATCACTTGATGCAACTTCTAAGATGAAATAGGCATGTATGCATGGCAATCCCACCCACAACCTGGTGCTAAAAGAAAAACAACTATGTACCGAAATGCATTGAAGAAGAACATATGAAGGCACCTCAGATGCAGATTTTTTTTCCCTCAAATAATAAGTTTCTCTCTCTCTCTCTCTCTCTCTCTCTCTCAAACAGAGTGACAAAGTTCACGAATTCCTAGATGAAGTTGCAGGCCCTTCTTATTCTATGCTTTATTGCAGATCCACAAACTTTGATGTATATTTTCAATTTAAACTCAAGTCTACATGACCAGAAGTAAAAAAGTTTCTGCAGTCAACCTCACTAAACTGTGGCTGTGATGGCCCAGCAAGAAAAAAAAACTATAGTTTAATTAATGTTATTTTATTATAGTACCTGATTAGAGAGTTATCTCAAGAAGTCAAATTTATCCCGTAGACAATGCTTTGTTGCGCCTGTAAAGCGAGTAAGTATTTAATATATATACATTAGGACTTATATGGGAGTCAGAATTAGTTTCTTGGGGTCAGAGCAACATTCTTGAACACTGACGGATATTTGCTTGTGTCACTAAAAGCAAGTGGCGGATAAATGAATTGTTAAAAACCAGCAGAAGACACTTTGGTACAACAAAGAGAGAAGATCAAAGGCTGGAGGCATTACAGAATCACAGAGACACCACGGCAGTAACGCTCCCACATTGTACGAAACCTCCTCTGCCCTCCAAGGTCCCAAAGCTTGATTGTCACATTTCCCTTAGTAACTTTTCGCATATTGAATCCAACCTGGTTTTATAGTATTAATAATCCGTTGTTGGGAAAAAAAAAAAAAACCGTTGCAAGATAACGAGATTAAAAAATTGTGCAACAATTTCTTCAAGGAAAAGATACCTACAGTTGGAATCATGTCCTCACTGTAAACCCCTGTCTGGCAGACATAAAGGACTAACGTCAAAAGAAAGCCACTTACAAGTACCAGAAAAAATAGCAGAGATTATGTTTACTCACAGCAATGGCATTAACAAGAGATGTCTTTCCTGCATTCTGAAGGCCAACGAGAGAAAGTTCCATTTCCTGTTTAAAGAATAAGCTGATACACAGGCACACAGTAGAAGGAGAAAACTTCAATTATTGCAGCACCCAATTATAGTAGAAAATCCAAATATTGAATGCAACCTTTTCTATATTTTTATAAGTAAGATAGATGAATACAACATTTTCTATTGCATTGATCATACCAATTATGAACGATAGAAGTATTAGTATCACTTTGTATCCTATTTTAACCATATATCCCTATTATTGTAATGATGATAGAATATTCAAGAAATCTACTATTCATAAAACCTACCCAGATCACAGCATTTTTACCAAAAAATATGGAGAGGTATAAGGAAATAAACAGCCAGCTCCAAGTTTAGAGCAGTTCATCCATTCCAAAATAAATGCAAATTGCCCCCCAAAAAAATTCAGTTTATCTTACATATGCTCTCATATTTCCCAAAATTTTTCATACTTCACTAAATATGAAATTTTAAAATGTCACCACAAGATCATGGAGGACATTCAATATTCAATTAAAACCATAAATTCATAAAGCTGTTCATGAATGATATGTTTTAGAATAAGACCAAAAACATTCCTGATTTTGAATATTGAAAGATGAAAGCTAGTAAACAAAACAAAGCGCAAGTTCAGCTTTAAAAATAAGTTCAGGTTGAATGGCTATTAAAAAGTCTGTCTTTCCTAAACTTTCCCTTTGGTTCCAAGAGGTAAATACAGCAATGCAATTCTTTCTACTGTTCTGGTTGAGAGGGAACAGAAGAAAAGAAAGGAAAGCAAAACATTGACATGGGCTTGGGGGTGTCCATGTAAGCTTGATAACACCTATTTTCCATGCCATTTACCTACCTGAACAGAGCGGGAAAGAAAAACAATTGACGGTTGACAACTAATGCTTACTGACAATATTTTCCCATATTTTCTCAGCAACTAAGCATTGAGAGAAAAGATATCTATGCAATTCATTATGCCACTCTTCTCATTCGTTATTTGACTGGGATGAAAAATACAAACCGGCCGGGCTTAAAACCTGCTATGAATGAATGACAATATTCGAAATTAAACTGAAAGAGATTAACCAGAAGGTCCAGAAAGTTCACAATTAACAAGTCCCTTTTCAGGAGGAATGATTAGAAATCCCATTGCATTATCCAAGTTTTTAGATTTAAATTTTTGGTATTTTGAAATAACAAAGACACAAATAGACTCACAAATCCTCTTTAGAGAACTCCGTAACAACTATTACAATGAGTTCTTCGTTCTCTATGGAAGTACCAACCAAACATCATGAAGCTTCAATAAATTTATCCCGCGCTTTCTTGGCAAACCAAACGTCGAACACAACAGAATTCCAATAAAGTCACATAAAACAAAAGCAGAAAGCAAGAACAAGAAAGAACGAGGATGAAAAACAGAAAATAAAAGTTGAAAGGTTACCTCCGGAGCCAGTTGAGAAAGGAATCCCAGAGACCCATCTCGAAAGAAGCGAGCTTTAGCGCTATGAACCAGTAGAATCCGAGATTTTTTCAGAAGGAGAAAGCGAAGGAAAGAAAGTAAGCCGGAAGGAAAAGCTTCCTGTGCGGACGAAGAAATATGTTGTAGGAAAGGTGGTGTGTCCGTTTTCAGGTACGTTCTTGTGATACGTATTGACTGCTGTCCACCAGAGCTATCCAAACGTGGGGGATATAAGCGAGAAGCCAACGGTCCTAGAATACAGATGGTACACTATGGCTTTCCCTAGGTATGACCATGATTCCTCCCTTACATTTAAGCCCTGAAAATTTTCAATGGCACGGAAGAAAAACTATTGATGAGTTTTGGAAAAAGACGGATTTTACTAATAAAAAATTATTATTATTATTTTTTACATTTTCTTTATAAATATCATTTTTTTAAAATTTCTTAACATATTTTATAGTTTTGATTTATTTGGTTGGAAATAACTTGGAACTATAAATTTTAGGGGTGAAAACCAACCTCATCGGTGTGATTTTTAGGTAAAACCGACACCGACTGACGATGAGAGATATGCCGGAGCAACCGACCGTCACCGGCCGATGGGGAGGAGGAAAACAGTTCGTATCTACTCCGGCAGTTCTCTGATAGTTTACGGTCGGTTCTCGATTCCTCTAGCGGCGCTGGTTCTCTGAAATAGTAGAGAGAGAGAGTAACAGAGGAGAGAGAGTGTCAGGATGAGAAACTCAGAAACGGCTGAATTGGGGAAGAAGAAGATCTAAACGACGCCGTTTGGTTCTAAATCCAACGGCGTCGTTCCACTTTTTTTTTTTTTCTTTTTTCATAGATAAAACGACGTCGTTTGCTTTAATACAAACGGAGTTGTTTAGATGTCGTTTAAACACAAATACAAGCATCAAACGACGCCGTTCCACTTAAATTTAAATGGAACAGCGTCATTTTATATAGATATAAATAAAAAAATATATGTATATGTGGTCGGCTAGTTCAGTGGTTTGAGGCCGGCTCAAACCGCGACCGAACCGACGAATGTCGATTTTGTTAAATCTCTGCTGCCCGCCGATCAGTTCCCTGGCGGTAGGGCTGTGCTCCGATTCCGACGGAGTTGGAATCGGAATTTCGACTTCCGACTCCAACTTTTGTCGAAGTCGAAATTGTGATCCGATTCCGATTCCGTTTGGAATTCGGAATTCTGATTACTGTCGGTAGTCGAATTTTCGATCGGGGACGAAATTCCGACTCCGACTTTAATTCCGACTTGTAGTAGTTGATACGTTTTATCTATTTTTAAATTTATTTTATCCTTATTTCATAAAAACTCTCACTTTATATATAAATTATTCTTGTTTAGTATTTCTCAATTAAACAAATAGGAATTATTTTATTGAATGGAATTTGAATATGTATTAAGTATTTTCTACTCTATAGTATTAATATTTATCTTTTTTGTTTTTGTATGTGATAGTGATGCTAGCTTATTACTTGAAAGGTAAAACTTTAGTTTTTAATAATTTGAGGTATTTTTATATAGATTTTATTATTATTTTCAATTTTCTTGAAATATATAAAAGCTTGAACACGTTAAAGCGTATAATTAATTAATGAATGAATTAATTAATTTTCCTGGTATAACGAGTATTATGGACAATATTTTCAATGCAAAAGGTCAAATATGTTTGAGCACGTTAGACTGCATAATTAATTATTATACATAATTCATAAAGTCCTAAACAATTAATAATAGGAATAACAGCCTATTTCAAAGTTTGATTAAACAGTCCTTAATAATAAACATTTTGATTCAACCAAAATAAAAAACATCCTTTGCACTTTGAAGCATCGTACTTGGTCATTTGAAGTACTTGAAATTAAGATAAAAAAGTATTCAATCAATAAATGTAACCAAATATTGATACAAAAAATTGAACACAGGAAAAGTAAAATTTAATTACCATTAATACCAATAAAGATTAAGTTAATTCTGATATTAACTTATCTTTATCCATACTCCATCATTTATCGGCAACTATACTGGGGTTCAAAATTACATCTGTGAAATGATAAAAAAATATAAATTAAATAAATTTATGAAATCATAAAAACAATTAAAATAATCAATAATAAAAAAAACAAGTAAAATAAGGTTACCATCTTCAAGCCTATAGCTCTCATCATCAATGCCAATGCTATCTAGTCCAAGGGGTGTATCACTGATCCAGTTCTGTTTGCAAACGAGGGCCTCCACGGTTGACGGTGACAAAGAACTCCGAAAAGCATCCAAGACTCGACCTCCAGTGCTAAACGCCGACTCAGATGCAACCGTCGTAATAGGAATGTCTAGCACATATCGGGCAATACGGGAAATGATTGGATACTTGATGGAATTAGCCTNCTTTGGTTCCAAGAGGTAAATACAGCAATGCAATTCTTTCTACTGTTCTGGTTGAGAGGGAACAGAAGAAAAGAAAGGAAAGCAAAACATTGACATGGGCTTGGGGGTGTCCATGTAAGCTTGATAACACCTATTTTCCATGCCATTTACCTACCTGAACAGAGCGGGAAAGAAAAACAATTGACGGTTGACAACTAATGCTTACTGACAATATTTTCCCATATTTTCTCAGCAACTAAGCATTGAGAGAAAAGATATCTATGCAATTCATTATGCCACTCTTCTCATTCGTTATTTGACTGGGATGAAAAATACAAACCGGCCGGGCTTAAAACCTGCTATGAATGAATGACAATATTCGAAATTAAACTGAAAGAGATTAACCAGAAGGTCCAGAAAGTTCACAATTAACAAGTCCCTTTTCAGGAGGAATGATTAGAAATCCCATTGCATTATCCAAGTTTTTAGATTTAAATTTTTGGTATTTTGAAATAACAAAGACACAAATAGACTCACAAATCCTCTTTAGAGAACTCCGTAACAACTATTACAATGAGTTCTTCGTTCTCTATGGAAGTACCAACCAAACATCATGAAGCTTCAATAAATTTATCCCGCGCTCTCTTGGCAAACCAAACGTCGAACACAACAGAATTCCAATAAAGTCACATAAAACAAAAGCAGAAAGCAAGAACAAGAAAGAACGAGGATGAAAGACAGAAAATAAAAGTTGAAAGGTTACCTCCGGAGCCAGTTGAGAAAGGAATCCCAGAGACCCATCTCGAAAGAAGCGAGCTTTAGCGCTATGAACCAGTAGAATCCGAGATTTTTTCAGAAGGAGAAAGCGAAGGAAAGAAAGTAAGCCGGAAGGAAAAGCTTCCTGTGCGGACGAAGAAATATGTTGTAGGAAAGGTGGTGTGTCCGTTTTCAGGTACGTTCTTGTGATACGTATTGACTGCTGTCCACCAGAGCTATCCAAACGTGGGGGATATAAGCGAGAAGCCAACGGTCCTAGAATACAGATGGTACACTATGGCTTTCCCTAGGTATGACCATGATTCCTCCCTTACATTTAAGCCCTGAAAATTTTCAATGGCACGGAAGAAAAACTATTGATGAGTTTTGGAAAAAGACGGATTTTACTAATAAAAAATTATTATTATTATTTTTTACATTTTCTTTATAAATATCATTTTTTTAAAATTTCTTAACATATTTTATAGTTTTGATTTATTTGGTTGGAAATAACTTGGAACTATAAATTTTAGGGGTGAAAACCAACCTCATCGGTGTGATTTTTAGGTAAAACCGACACCGACTGACGATGAGAGATATGCCGGAGCAACCGACCGTCACCGGCCGATGGGGAGGAGGAAAACAGTTCGTATCTACTCCGGCAGTTCTCTGATAGTTTACGGTCGGTTCTCGATTCCTCTAGCGGCGCTGGTTCTCTGAAATAGTAGAGAGAGAGAGTAACAGAGGAGAGAGAGTGTCAGGATGAGAAACTCAGAAACGGCTGAATTGGGGAAGAAGAAGATCTAAACGACGCCGTTTGGTTCTAAATCCAACGGCGTCGTTCCACTTTTTTTTTTTTTCTTTTTTCATAGATAAAACGACGTCGTTTGCTTTAATACAAACGGAGTTGTTTAGATGTCGTTTAAACACAAATACAAGCATCAAACGACGCCGTTCCACTTAAATTTAAATGGAACAGCGTCATTTTATATAGAAATAAATAAAAAATATATATGTATCTGTGGTCAGCTGGTTTAGTGGTTTGAGACCGGCTCAAACCGCGACCAAACCGACGAATGTCGATTTTGTTAAATCTCTACTGCCTGCTGATCAGTTCCCTGGCGGTAGGGCTGTGCTCCGATTCCGACGGAGTCGGAATCGGAATTTCGACTTTCGACTTCCGACTTTTGTCGAAGTTGAAATCGTGATCCGATTCCGATTCCGAGAGTAATTGGAGTTCGATTCCGTTCGGAATTCGGAATTCCGATTACTGTCGGTAGTCGGATTTCCGATCGGGGACGGAATTCCGACTCCGACTTTAATTCCGACTTGTAGTGGTTGATACGTTTTATCTGTTTTTAAATTTATTTTATCCTTATTTCATAAAAACTCTCACTTTATATATAAATTATTCTTGTTTAGTATTTCTCAATTAAACAAATAGGAATTATTTTATTGAATGGAATTTGAATATGTATTAAGTATTTTCTACTCTATAGTATTAATATTTATCTTTTTTGTTTTTGTATGTGATAGTGATGCTAGCTTATTACTTGAAAGATAAAACTTTAGTTTTTAATAATTTGAGGTATTTTTGTATAGATTTTATTGTTATTTTCAATTTTCTTGAAATATATAAAAGCTTAAACACGTTAAAGCGTATAATTAATTAATGAATTAATTAATTTTCCTGGTATAACGAGTATTATGGACAATATTTTCAATGCAAAAGGTCAAATATGTTTGAGCACGTTAGACTGCATAATTAATTATTATATATAATTCAGAAAGTTCTAAACAATTAATAATAGGAATAACAGCCTATTTCAAAGTTTGATTAAACAGTCCATAAGAATAAACATTTTGATTCAACCAAAATAAAAAACATCCTTTGCACTTTGCAGCATCTTACTTGGTCATTTGAAATACCTGAAATTAAGATAAAAAAGTATTCAATCAATAAATGTAACCAAATATTGATACAGAAAATTGAACATAGGAAAAGTAAAATTTAATTACCATTAATACCAATAAAGATTAAGTTAATTCTGATATCAACTTATCTTTATCCATACTCCATCATTCATCGGCAACTATACTGGGGTTCACAATTACATCTGTGAAATGATAAAAAAATATAAATTAAATAAATTTATGAAATCATAAAAACAATTAAAATAATCAATAATAAAAAAAACAAGTAAAATAAGATTACCATCTTCAAGCCTATAGCTCTCATCATCAATGCCAATGCTATCTAGTCCAAGGGGTGTATCACTGATCCAGTTCTGTGTGTAAATGAGGGTCTCCACGGTTGACGGTGACAAAGAACTCCGGAAAGCATCCAAGACTCGACCTCCAGTGCTAAACGCCGACTCAGATGCAACCGTCGTAATAGGAATGACTAGCACATCTCGGGCAATATGGGAAATGATTGGATACTTGATGGAATTAGCCTTCCACCAAATGCATATCTCAAATGCAGGACTAGGTGTCTCGACCTCTTCCATAAAATACCTTTCAACCTTTGAAGTACACTCCATAATATTCTTCGATGCAACGAGCTGATGATACTCATTCATGATGTCGTAATTCTTACGGCATCGAGGCAATGTGTCAGTCGGGCTAAAGTCATCAGATGGAGGTGTCGGAGTCACGTGTGAGGTACCCGCTGAAGATGAAGGCTGTCCACTATTTTTGTAGTGGTTGTACAAGTCATCGAGATCAGTTTTCAGCGTTGTAATAAACGATGTAGCCTGCATTGCCCCGAGGACGGAATTTGCCCAATATTCTATCACGGCCAACTTGATTCGGGGGTCAAGGATCACAGCCACAAAGAGTAATATATTTATCTTCTCAATTTGCCCCCAATATTTATTATATTTGGACAACATCCTCCGAGCCATACCAGATAACACAAGTTTGCAGTCGTGTATACTTGATTCGAGATCTGACTAAACCACAAGTTTGCAGTCATGTATGCGGATCCAGATATTTTCATTGTAATATCATAAAAAATCTGTAAAAATGTGACAAAGAATCCTACAATTGTCCAATCATGTGTGTTCGGCGGACCGAGCCCCTTTCCTGCAGGCTCCAGCAAAGCATACTTAAGACCCCCATCTTCCACCTCCATCCGCTCAAACACTTTTTGGTACCTCTGTGCCACATCCAACATCATGTATGTAGAGTTCCATCGAGTGGGAACGTCCAAGCACAGCGTCCGAGAATGTTTTATCCCAAGTTGCTCTTCTATTGCCCTGAATTTTTTCAGCCTTTGCGGGGAAGCCCTCACATACCGCACAATGTTGCGGAATTTTGTAATGGAATCGTCAACCTCTTTTAGCCCCTCAATCACAATCAGGTTGATTATGTGAGCACAACAACGAATATGGATAAACTCATGGTCCCGGATGACATCATCTCTCACTCTCGTATTCCGCTTAAACCATTCAATTGCAGTATCATTAGCATTGACATTGTCAACTGTAATGCATAAAACCTTCTGAATTCCCCAATCTTTCAAGCAATCATCTATCGCTACCCCAATTGATGCACCCTTATGATCATTTATTTCTTTGAATCCAATAATCCATTTTTTTAAAGTTCAAGAACTGTCAATGTAGTGTGCTGTAATACACATGTAGGAAACATTCTGTATAGACGTCCATGTGTCAGTCGTAAATGAGACTCTCTGGCCGGTCTTCACAAACATTTGTGAAATCTCAGCCTTCTCTTTCAAATGCCTTTTCATACAATCTCGCATCACTGTATACCGCGACGGCAATGGGAATCGTGGCTCAATAAGTTTGATAAATTTTTGGAACCCTCTTTTATCAACTGTAGTAAAAGGCATCTCATCTTCAATGATTATCTCGGCAAGCGCATCTCTCAACATCTTCTCACTGTATTAAGGGATGACCATTTTCCTGGATTGTGTACCATCAGTCGTAGTAGAAGTTTCATAACTTAGTGTTGTCTGATCTCGGGCCGCCAATCCTTTCGCTATCTTATATCTTTGGCAACTATTTAGATGTGATATCAAACCAGCAGTACCTTATTTCTTTGAATGACATGCAACTTCTATGCCACAATGGTTGCAAGCTGCGTTCGGTTCCGAGGGATCACCACCCTCAACCTTTGTGAAATGTTCCCACGTCCACGACCTTTTTTTACTTGATCGTGGACGTGGTGGTCTGGCCCTCGCGGATGAAGGTGGTGGTACATCCGGCTCATCCCCAATACCCATCTCCTCCTCATCATTAAATGTATCCTCATCTTCTATGTTTACCGGGAGTGGAAATCGACTACTTGCACATGAAGTTTGTGTTCTGGAAGTGGGTCTGGATCTTGGTGCTAGGGACGGAATTGTGGCATCCTGATCTTGTTCTAAGGTCCCATATGGTTCTTCCTCCATAGCTTGAAATCGGACACATTTAGTTCCAAAAATGTCGAAGTCTATTAAATAAAATCAAGAATCAATATTATAAGAAAGAGTAAAAACAAATTCATAAAAAATAGATGAAGATCAATATGCATGAAAATTGCTATTGTACTGAAGCACATGTGATTCTACGAGTTTGTCTAGAAGATACAAGCACAATTGTAGAAACTATTTAGTATTTCAAAATATGAATACTTGCCAGGCTTCCGGCCATGTTTGTGAGTAGGGTTGAGCATCAACTCTGTCGAAGTTGGTATCTAGGAAATTCGAATCCAACTCCAACTTTGTTAGAGTTTGAGTGCAAACTCGGCTTTTATCCAACTCCGACTACAATTTATTGGGTTGAAGTCAGATTTGGGCTTTTTTTGTTGCATGTTTAGCCATTTTTCAATGAGACTTTATATATAAGAGAATAAATATATATATATATTGTAGACTTTCAAGTTTCAATTTTACTAAAAACATTACAAAAAATATAAATTTTATACGCTATGCAAACCTAAAAAATAAAAATAAATTTTTTAAAGAAACTAAAATATATAGTAGATCCTTTAGGCTATTCTTCATATATTGTCATTCATAATTTCATATTAGAGTTTCAGACTCCTAAATCAACTATAAATAAATAAAATAATTGTTCTGTTGCCCAGATGACTAACACAAGAGGGGGGTGAATTGATTTGTATTTTAAAAAAATAACAATTATAAATCAAATATACAATATAAAATATAAACAAAATATGAAACAAAAATAAATATAAAGAGCAAGAGTAAGAGTAAGAGAGAAGCAAACTCAGTATGTTAACGAGATTCGACCACACTGCCTACGTCATCGCCTCAAACTACCCCTTGAGGATCCCCGAATTCACTATTCAACCTCTTTCAGGTGGAGATAGAAACCTATTACACCTTTGAACAATACCGCTACAAAGGATCCGTGTAGAACACCCTCTACACTTGCAATCACCTTACACGTGGTGATTCAACGATTCCCTGTGTAGAACACTTTCTACACCCACAAGGGTTATACACACCCTTTTATTGATACAAGAATTGATAGTGGGTAGAATATCAGAAAACACTCCTCAATGAGTGAAATAAGAACAATACAGCACAAACTATATCTCTCAAAATGAACAATGGTTAAGGCTTAATGCTTAGAGAGGAGAGAATGAAATCTTTGAATGAATATTATATGCTCTTGGTGTTGTGAATGTGAAGCTCTCAAATGATCTATTTATAGGTATATGAGACTTCATATTCAAATTTAAAAAGATTCGCATATCAAAGACATCATCATTCACTTTTCAAAAATTCAAACATAATCTTTTTACTTTTTGCATATGACAAAAGGAGCACACTTTGATTTTCAAAAAAATCAAACCTAATCTTTTACTTTTTGCATATGACAAAAGGAGCACACTTTGCTTTTCAAAAATTTCAAACCTAATCTTTTACTTTTTGCATATGACAAAAGGAGCACACTTTACTTTTCAAATTTTCAAACAAAGACATCTTCCTTTTGCATAAGTCAAGAAAAGCATCAATCACTTTTGAAAATATTCAAATAAAACATGCACATGTGAAAGATGACAATCAATCATCTTTAATATTTTCAAAGTTCAAACCTTTAATCATGTCATGCACATGTGAAAGATGACAATCAATATCTTTCAAAATTTTCAAATTTAATTTTCAAAATATTCATGCACATGTGGAAAATGTATTTTAATGCTTTATGATAAAATATTAATTTTGAGCCTTAATCCTAATTTCGAAATTTTAAGAGATTTACAACATTACTCTATGACTTTAATGTGAACTTGTTCCCTTCTTGCTCATGCTTGGTTCCTTGATGTGCTTGACTTCCATTGTGTGAAACTTGAGCTTGAGACTCCATTTATTCTTTGAATTCATTTTTATCATCAAAATCCATGTGTAAGATTTATAATTACACAAAACTTGAAACCTTAGGGTTCAACATGTTCAACCATCTAGCCAAGGTCCCCAAATAACTACTAAAAAGTAAAAGCAACCATGAGCTAGCATGGTTCAATGACAATATTCATTATCCAATCATTCCCTATTGAATAAATTACAAATAGGAAACATAATCAACCACCCAAATACAAGACAAATATTGTTTTAGTATCTAGTTACATACTACTACTATTAGAGGGCCTATTTAAATCATAAAACCCATTTTGCTATGAAAAACCCAAAATAGATGAAGATCAATATGCATGAAAAACCCTTTAGGACCATGTGATTCCTCCATATCATAAAAAGACATCGCTTTAATTGTGGGGGAAGCAGTTTTATGACTATTGGAAAGCAAGTGTCAGTAACTAAGACACATTTGATCATGAATACTAAAAATGCTACAAAATAAAAAAGCAATAACACCAAGATATACTTAGTTCCCTCAATGACTTATACACGAGAATTTTCTCCTTATTCTCCTTGTTGTGGCATCTGAAAGCTTAGGACTTCTCTCTGTTTTCTTTTTTTTATTCTTTTAGCTAGTACTTTCATGCTAATTGCCCTTTATGCCTATGGTCTCACTAAAATAAAAGCACTATTCAAGGACACACATGTGAACCTCTAATTCTGCTCTAGTCAACAAAAGAAGACGCAAGGAAAAAAAAAAGAAAAAAAGAGAGAGATATGTTAATTAATTGAAGGTCCTATTGATCACAGCATTTGTATTGCAAATATGCAGTTATGAGTAGTCTAACCGAACAGGAATTTCAACTAACATGATACAACTTAGAAACACTTCAATATGATTTCGATTTGTTGTTGCAGTATTGGAAGAATATCAAATTTATGGTCTTGGAGAAGTTTCAAGGATTTCCAACCGCTAAAAATATTGCTAAAAATAAGTTACTGAGTCACTGACTTTCTTTGTGACATTTCCACAAACACGTAGGCCGTAGCCTTCAAAGTCCATCCAACTAACACACAATGGTTGAAAAAGACCATCATCCTCCTCAATACATTCACGGCCAACGTAGAAAATAGAACATTCACGGCCAATTTCCAATTATCAAATAAATAATATCAAATCTTTCAAGCAAATACACAACCATTATTTAAATTTACCGATTGTATTATCTTGGTTGCAATTTGGCACTGCGGCGACGGCAACCTCTGCCAATTTACGGCGGACTATGGTCGATGGGGGGCTGTGGCGTCGTCGATGAGATGAGTCTGAGCTAGGTGCTGAGAAGCTGAGGACAGTGTGTCGGAGCGTGGTTGCATAAGGGGAGAATCACGGCTAAATGGTCAACCGGTCGAGGGCTCGAGTGAGGAACAAACTGGATGGAAATTGGAATTGCTTATGGCCATTTAGCCGTGATCCAAAGTTCAAACAGTGTCGTTCTCTTTAAATGGAACGACGTCGTTCCAATTAACACGTAGACAAAAACCAAATGCAAAACGGCGTCGTTTTGCATCTGGGTTTTTTTTTTAAAAGTCAGAATTCGGAACCTGTGGTTTACCGATTCCGATTCCGACTTCCGTTACGGAGTCGGAACTGCTCAAATTCCGACTCCGACTGTTCAACCTAAGATTTCAAGTTTTGTGTAATTATATATTTACACATGGATTTTGATGATAACAAATGAATTCAAAGAATAAAGGAGTCTCAAGCTCAAGTTATCTACACAATGGAGTCAAGCACATCAAGAAACCAAGCATGAGCAAGAAGGGAACAAGCTCACATTAAAGTCATAGAGTAATGTTGTAAATCTCTTAAAATTCGAAATTAGGATTAAGGCTCAAAAATTAATATTTTATCATAAAGCATTAAAATACATTTTCCACATGTGCATGAATATTTTTGAAAATTAAATTTGAATATTTTGAAAGATAATTGATTGTCATCTTTCACATGTGCATGCCATGATTAAAGGTTTGAACTTTGAAAATATTAAAGATGATTGATTGTCATCTTTCACATGTGCATGCCATGATTAAAGGTTTGAACTTTGAAAATATTAAAGATGATTGATTGTCATCTTTCACATGTGCATGTTTTATTTGAATATTTTCAAAAGTGATTGATGCTTTTCTTGACTTATGCAAAAGGAAGATGCCTTTGTTTGAATATTTTGAAAAGTAAAGTGTGCTCCTTTTGTCATATGCAAAAAGTAAAAAATTAGGTTTGAAATTTTTGAAAACAAAGTGTGCTCCTTTTGTCATATGCAAAAAGTAAAAAGATTAGGTTTGAAATTTTTGAAAAATGAATGATGATGTTTTTGACATGTGAATCTTTTTAAATTTGAATATGAAGTCTCATATGCCTATAAATAGATCATTTGAGAGCTTCACATTCACAACACCAAGAGCATACAACTCTCATTCAAAACTTTCATTCTCTCTTCTCTAAGCATTGAGCCTTAACCCTTGTTCATTTTGAGAGATATAGTTTGTGCTGTATTGTTCTTATTTCACTCATTGAGGAGTGTTTTCTGATATCCTACCCACTATCAATTCTTGTATCAGTAAAAGGGTGTGTACAACCCTTGTGCGTGTAGAAAGTGTTCTACACAGGGAATCGTTGAATCACCACGTGTAAGGTGATTGCAAGTGTAGAGGGTGTTCTACACGGATCCTTTGTAGCGGTGTTGTTCAAAGGTGTAATAGGTTTCTATCTCCACCTGAAGGAGATTGAATAGTGAATTCGGGGATCCTCAAGGGGTAGCTTGAGGCGAGGACGTAGGCAGTGGGGCCGAACCTCGTTAACATACTGAGTTTGCTTCTCTCTTACCCTTACTCTTTATATTTATTGTTGTTTCATATTTTGTTTATATTTTATATTGTATATTTGATTTATAATTGTTATTTTTTTTAAATACAACTCAATTCACCCCCCCTCTTGTGTTAGTCATCTGGGCAACAATTGGTATCAGAGCTAGTTGACCTGTACTGTTCATACAGGCAGATCACTCATGGGAACTCTCGCTTGTGACTGTGTCACCGAAGCAAGACTCTCCGACCATGGGTGACGGTGCACCGGTAGAGACGGTGGCCGGCTAGTCTGGTAGGTACAATTGTTTGGTGACATAGGTGCGGCCTATGATCAGTAACAATTGGTATCAGAGCTAAAGCTCTATTATAAGATTAATTATCTTTTGAGTTAAGATCTTATGGCTAACATTGCAGCTTCATTTGGTGAAGGTCAATCTAGCAGTCGGCCTCCACTCTTTTGTGGAGACAATTACTCATTCTGGAAAGTTAGAATGAGAATATTTCTTCAGGCTCAAGGTCGAGAAATCTGGAAATGCATTGTAAATGGACCTTATATTCCAACAAAAGTGGTTGACGGAGTAAAGGTCAAAAAGGAAGAAGAAGAGTTTAATCGTGAAGACGATAGACTTTATACTTTGAATTTAACTGCTATGAATTTATTATATAATGCTCTCAATGGTAATGAGTTTAATAGAGTAATGACTTGTGCTACGGCAAAAGAAATTTGGGATAACTTGGAAGTTACTTATGAAGGAACTTCTCAAGTTAAGGAATCAAAAATTTATATTCTTACTCATGAATATGAAATGTTTAAGATGAATGATGATGAATCTATTTCTAGTATGCACACTCGTTTTACTAACATCATAAACAGCTTGACAGCTCTTGGCAAAGTTTATTCCAAAGTGGAAATGGTAAGAAAAATTCTCAACTCTCTACCAAAACGTTGGGAATCAAAAGTGACAGCGATTCTTGAAGCTAGAGACCTCAAGAAGCTCGAAGTGAATGAACTCATCGGGTCACTTATCACCCATGAGTACACATTGAAAAGAGGAGAAGAAGAAGGAAAGCCAAAGAAGAGCTTGGCGCTTAAAGCTGTTCCTCATGAAAGTGAAAGTGATGAAGATGAGGAAAATGATGATAAAGATGAAGAAGTTGCGATGATAACAAGAAGAATTCAGAGATTCTTAAAGAAAAATAAAACTCCTCCGAGGAAATCCTTCAAAAAGTTTTCCAAGAAAGATTCAGGTAAAAATGATACTTTAATTTGTTATAAATGCAATAAGCCTGGTCATATCAAGCCAGATTGTCCTCTGCTAAAGAAAGATCGAAACAAAGGCAAGAAAGCAATGAAAGCTACATGGGATGATGATTCAAGTAGCTCAGATAGTGAAGCAAGCAATGAAGAATCAGCAAATCTCTGTCTTATGGCTAAAGATGACATTGAGGTAACAAATTTTGATAATATTGAAAATCCTTCATATGAAGAATTGCAAAATGTTTTAGAAGAGGTATATGAGGAATTTGAAAAATTGGGTATCAAATATACTGCTTTGAAAAAGAAAAATTCTTCTTTAACAAACGAAATTGATATTTTAAAAAAAGAAAATATTGTTTTGAAAGATGAAAATCTTGAGTTGAAGAAGAAGAAAACTGATTTAGAAAATATTGTTGAAAACTTTACGAATGGAAAAAGAAATTTTGAAAAACTTCTTGGTAGTCAAAGATGTGTTTTTGACAAAGCAGGCTTGGGATATATGCCAAAACAAAAATTCAAACCTTATAAAAACTTCTTTGATAATCCTTCTACATCAAAGTCTAATATTCAAAATTCTTTTCGTAATAATTTTGTCAAAAATGGATACTATTATAATCACTCAAGTTCTTCATATATGCCACATGCTATTTGCAATTTTTGTAATAGAAATGGTCATAATTATCATGCTTGTCCTATTAGAAGAAAGCATACAATGACTATTAGGGCCATATGGGTACCTAAAAATCTTGTTTCTTCTAATACTAATAAATAAAGGACCCAAAGAACTTGGGTACCAAGAAAAATCATTTTAATTGTTTTTATAGGTATGCATGAAGTCCTCCACAAGCAAAAACAAATGGTTTTTAGATAGTGGATGTTCAAGACACATGACGGGAGATAAGACTAAGTTCTTTGATCTAAGATCTAAAGAAGAAGGACACGTGACATTTGGAGACAACTCGAAAGGGAAGATCGTTGGAATAGGTAAAATTGAAAGTCTCAATCTCAACAAAGAGAACACAATAGAGGAAGTCCAACATGGAGACATCAGGAAAGATCATCAAAATTTAATACGAGATGCAACCAAACAGTGGAAATTTGTGAAAGATCATCCAGTGGAACAAATTCTGGGAGAACCTTCACAAGGTGTAAGCACTCGATCATCTCTTAGAAATATTTGCAATCATACTGCTTTTCTATCTCAGATTGAACCTAAAAATATTGATGAAGCACTTCTTGATGAATCTTGGATTCTAGCTATGCAAGAAGAGCTTAATCAATTTGAAAGAAATGATGTTTGGACACTTGTTCCTAGACCCAAAAATCATACTATTATTGGAACAAAATGGGTTTTTAGAAACAAGAAAGATGAGTCCGGAGTCATTACTAGAAATAAGGCTCGACTTGTAGCCCAAGGTTACAATCAAGAAGAAGGAATCGATTATGATGAGACATATGCACCAGTCGCAAGATTAGAAGCTATTCGAATGCTACTTGCATATGCTTGTTATAAAGATTTCAAACTTTTTCAAATGGATGTTAAAAGTGCTTTCTTAAATGGTTTTATAAATGAAGAGGTATATGTTGAGCAACCTCCAGGTTTTGAAAATCATATTTCTCCAAATCATGTTTTCAAACTCACAAAAGCACTATATGGACTCAAACAAGCTCCTAGAGCATGGTACGAGAGACTCAGTGGTTTCTTGATTAAAAAGGTTTTTCAAGAGGAAAAATCGACACAACTCTTTTCATTAAATACGAAAATGATGATATTCTTTTGATTCAGATTTATGTTGATGATATAATATTCGGTGCTACTAATGAAAATATGTGTCAAGTTTTTGCTAAGACTATGCAGGATGAATTTGAAATGAGCATGATGGGAGAACTTACATTCTTTCTCGGATTGCAAATTAAGCAAGTAAAAAGTGGGACATTCATCAATCAATCAAAATATATTAAGGAATTGCTGAAGAAGTTTGGGATGGAAGGTGCTAAGGAAACTGGAACACCAATGAGCCCATCTACTAAACTTGATAAAGATGAATCCGGTAAGCCAGTTGACTCGAAGGTATATCGAGGTATGATTGGTAGCTTATTATATTTGACAGCCAGTAGACCAGATATTATGTTCAGTGTGTGCTTATGTGCACGCTTTCAATCATCTCCAAAAGAATCTCATTTAATTGCAGTTAAGCGCATTCTTAGATATCTTAGTGGTACAATTAACCTAGGGTTATGGTACCCTAAACACACATCTTTCGATTTAATCAGCTACACAGATGCAGATTATGCTGGTTGTAAAATAGATCGAAAAAGCACTAGTGGAGCATGTCACTTCTTAGGTCATGCATTAGTTTCCTGGTTTAGTAAAAAATAAAATTCTGTTGCACTATCTACTGCTGAGGCAGAATATGTTGCTGCGGGTAGTTGTTGTGCTCAAGTTCTTTACATGAAGCAACAACTTGAAGATTTTAAACTCATGTATAATCACATTCCAATCAAATGTGATAATACAAGTGCTATAAATCTTTCAAAGAACCCAATACAACATTCTAGAACTAAGCATATTGAAATAAGATATCATTTTCTTCGAGATCATGTGCAGAAAGGCGATATAGTACTAGAGTTCACAAACACACACGATCAGTTAGCAGATATATTCACAAAACCTTTACCAGAAGATAGATTATGTATGATTAGAAGAGAAATAGGTATGATGCATGTTATGAATATCTCTTAAAAGACAGATCAGAGTTCATAAAAATAGAGAGATTTTTTTTAAATACTTTTACATAAACTTGAGGTTCTTAGCCTCATGTTTGAGACGCTCATTCTCTTCATACAATATCATGTTATCCCTATCCATGGGAACTGGCAAGCGGAATGAAGAATTCAATAGAGATTTCAACTGTTTATTCTTCTGCCGAATGATTCCTTCCCTTGTGTGAGACTCTTGAACAATTCGTTGAAGTACAACAATTTGTTCTTTAAGCCTTTCAACCTCATGGTTTTTGGCTTGTACCCGCTGGAAAAAGCAACAATAGAGGATGAGTAGCGAGTCCCGAGACTCACCAAGTCGTAGATAGCATCGGAGTCTGACTTATTAGCCAAACTATTATTTTCTTGCTGCAACATGGCACCAATGGCAGCTGCAGAAAGGACAGGAGATTGAGGTGTAGAATACCTCATGGATGGATCTAGAGGAATGTTAGAAGAATTGGCCATTGAGAAAATAATTGAAAAACTTAAAGCGAGAATGTAGAATGAATGCAGATGAGTTATAAAGATAAGAATAAGATTTGATGCAAATCGGATGAATTTTAAGACTGATTTTATAGAGATAGCATAAAGAACAAGACAAACTAGTTTAAATCAGGCGTTTGTTTATATCTCGTTTGTCAACAACATCAGGCGATTTGTTTCTATCTTCAACCGCACTAAATTCATAGAGTTAGGCCTCGAGGCTTTGCAGGACTTGTCGGGTCACGGACGGCTCTCTTTTTCAACTATCTACAGTGTATTAATACACCGTTTTCTTCACCATTTATTTGCTGCGGATCCTTTTTAATGATGCCAAAAGGGGGAGAAGTTTTAGACTAGAACATTAACATTGTTTAAATTGCTAAACTTGTTATATATGCTTGGAATTATATTTATACTTTTGCTTGAAAAACTAACGCACATTCTCAGGGGGAGCTTAAGTATTAATACAGGTTTCAATTCTATCAAGTATTTGTCATCATCAAAAAGGGGGAGATTGTTGAACCTAAGGTTTCAAGTTTTGTGTAATTATATATTTACACATGAATTTTGATGATAACAAATGAATTCAAAGAATAAAGGAGTCTCAAGCTCAAGTTATCTACACAATGGAGTCAAGCACATCAAGAAACCAAGCATGAGCAAGAAGGGAACAAGCTCACATTAAAGTCATAGAGTAATGTTGTAAATCTCTTAAAATTCGAAATTAGGATTAAGGCTCAAAATTAATATTTTATCATAAAGCATTAAAATACATTTTCCACATGTGCATGAATATTTTGAAAATTAAATTTGAATATTTTGAAAGATAATTGATTGTCATCTTTCACATGTGCATGCCATGATTAAAGGTTTGAACTTTGAAAATATTAAAGATGATTGATTGTCATCTTTCACATGTGCATGTTTTATTTGAATATTTTCAAAAGTGATTGATGCTTTTCTTGACTTATGCAAAAGGAAGATGTCTTTGTTTGAATAAATTTGAAAAGTAAAGTGTGCTCCTTTTGTCATATGCAAAAAGTAAAAATTAGGTTTGAAATTTTTGAAAAACAAAGTGTGCTCCTTTTGTCATATGCAAAAAGTAAAAAGATTAGGTTTGAAATTTTTGAAAAATGAATGATGATGTTTTTGACATGTGAATCTTTTTAAATTTGAATATGAAGTCTCATATGCCTATAAATAGATCATTTGAGAGCTTCACATTCACAACACCAAGAGCATACAACTCTCATTCAAAGCTTTCATTCTCTCTTCTCTAAGCATTGAGCCTTAACCCTTATTCATTTTGAGAGATATAGTTTGTGCTTGTATTGTTCTTATTTCACTCATTGAGGAGTGTTTTCTGATATCCTACCCACTATCAATTCTTGTATCAGTAAAAGGGTGTGTACAACCCTTGTGCGTGTAGAAAGTGTTCTACACAGGGAATCGTTGAATCACCACGTGTAAGGTGATTGCAAGTGTAGAGGGTGTTCTACACGGATCCTTTGTAGCGGTGTTGTTCAAAGGTGTAATAGGTTTCTATCTCCACCTGAAGGAGATTGAATAGTGAATTCGGGGATCCTCAAGGGGTAGCTTGAGGCGAGGACGTAGGCAGTGGGGCCGAACCTCGTTAACATACTGAGTTTGCTTCTCTCTTACCCTTACTCTTTATATTTATTGTTGTTTCATATTTTGTTTATATTTTATATTGTATATTTGATTTATAATTGTTATTTTTTTTAAATACAACTCAATTCACCTCCCTCTTGTGTTAGTCATCTGGGCAACACCGACTAATCGGAGCGGAAGTCGGTCGGAATCGAACACTTCGGAATTTTGCACACTCCTACTTGGCAGTTTCGGCCGGTTTCTGACTCCAGCGGCCGGTCTGTGTCGATCACGACCAGTTTGTCGGTTTCTAGTACACCCCTAATAAATTTAGAGTAGTGCTTCATCTCCCAAACATCTAGTGAGGGTCTACTGAGAAAGGCAAAATAAAGTTTTTATTTTATTTATTGTATTTGTTTTCATTCATTTTTTTAGAATTCTTAAGTATATTTTTAAAAAAATTTATAACATCATTAAAAAAATACATTCTTAATTACTAAGTAGAAAAATAAAAAATAAAAAAATACTGTCTGTAGAAATCCTTGGGAAAAATAAAATTAGATTATTGGATTGTGAAAATTAAAATGAAAAATGATTGTTGGAGATTATGAAAATAAAAATAAAAGTTATTTAAACAAATAAAAAAATTGCATTAAAATGAAAATTAAAAATTAAAAAAAAATTATTATTATAAAGAATATAATAGCTAATCTCGATAAACCAAAAGCTAAAAAAATAAAATATTAGCCGAACTTTAATATTTGAGAACGGCATCGGCTATGATATTCATTGAGGCTTTGGACGTACGTCTACAGTTTATACATATGCCATGGTCTCGGCCTATTTAGAGCATTGTCATTGGTTTGGCCAAATTAATCTTCAAATTTGACTAATATCAACACTTATTTGCATTTTCCTATTCCATTTAAATTCAATCTCCACATTGGATTAGCCATTCATTCTCTATATAATAATAAAATATTATTCAATTAATAATTTTTTTATTTAATTTATTTTATCACATTTTGTAATTTTACGAATTAAATGTTAATAATAATTATATTCTAATTAAATTAATATTGGAAAAAGTATTATTCAATGTTAATAATAATTATATTATATTATATTAATATTAAAAAAAGTATTATTAAATGTTAATAGTAATTATATTCTAATTAAATTAATATTAAAAAAGTATTATTAAATGTTAATAGTAATTATATTATATTAAATTAATATTTAAAAAAGTGTTATTAAATGTTAATAATAATTATATTATATTAAATTAATATTACAAAAAAGTATTATTAAATGTTAATGGTAATTATATTCTAATTAAATTAATAATGAAAAAAGTATTGTTAAATGTTAATAATATAATTATATTCTAAATATTAAATGTTAATTATATTCTAATTAATTTAATTTATTTGTTTGGAATGAGAAATTAATATTTTAATATTTGATGAATGAATAGTGATCTTCCATCTTTAGCCAATCACTGTAGCAAAAGTCTAAATTATTTTAGATTTGGCCAATCCAATGTGAAGGGTTTTTGAGCCAAATTATGTAAAATTTGGCCAAACATCCCATTTGGCCAAGCCAATGTGGATGCTCTTATACGGAACCAGACAACCCATAGATGAAATGGACCCTTACAAGCTCCAATTAATATCAGTAAGCGGGCACTGTACGTAGTCCAAAGGCCCTCACTTTACGTAATATGGATTGGGCTAACAATTTCTATTTGGACGGAGCAAGCCCATTCAAATTCAAACCAGTCCACCAAAACAAGCCCGTTCATGTTGGACAGAGAATATTTCTCAATGTATAAAATTAACCTAAGTACTGCCTAGCTAGCTAGGTCACCTACATTTGTCATCCAAGATTGTAGTTTCCCTTGAAAGGTACGTGATCAATGACGACGCAATTCAATTTCATTTACATAAATTTTTTAAAAGATAATTAGCGATTTTTTTTCAATTAAATCTAAACTGCTGCCTTTTTTTTTAAATAAAAAATTAAAAAAATAGATGTCCATTATCGTAATATATGGTTTTTTTGTCACAAATATTTTCTTATAGTACATCTTATTTGAATTTAGAGATGAGATGGTTTCAACTCGTACTCATCAGAAACATGCTCTTATATATATATATATATATTCTCGCCCGGCTCATGTCTTTTATCTATCCATAATCGTAATTTAGGAGGTCATGTAAATTAATCAAGTTCATTATATATGTAATGGTTAGAATGATGTAAGATCTACAGGAAAGCTAGCTAGCTTACGCAAGAAGAATATTGCGATACATGNTTTGAGAACGGCATCGGCTATGATATTCATTGAGGCTTTGGACGTACGTCTACAGTCTATACATATGACATGGTCTCGGCCTATTTGTGTGGAACCAGACAACCCATAGATGAAATGGACCCTTACAAACTCCAATTAATATCAGTAAGGTGGCACTGTACGTAGTCCAAAGGCCCTCACTTTACGTAATATGGATTGGGCTAACAATTTCTATTTGGACGGAGCAAGCCCATTCAAATTCAAACCAGTCCACCAAAACAAGCCCGTTCATGTTGGACAGAGAATATTTCTCAATGTATAAAATTAACCTAAGTACTGCCTAGCTAGCTAGGTCACCTACATTTGTCATCCAAGATTGTAGTTTCCCTTGAAAGGTACGTGATCAATGACGACGCAATTCAATTTCATTTACATAAATTTTTTAAAAGATAATTAGCGATTTTTTTTCAATTAAATCTAAACTGCTGCCTTTTTTTTTAAATAAAAAATTAAAAAAATAGATGTCCATTATCGTAATATATGGTTTTTTTGTCACAAATATTTTCTTATAGTACATCTTATTTGAATTTAGAGATGAGATGGTTTCAACTCGTACTCATCAGAAACATGCTCTCTTATCCAAAACACTTATTTTAAAATCACTTTCTAATTTAAAACCATCTATCTCATCTTATTTTCTAATCAAACACAAATTTTCAAAAATCATCCTATCTATTTCAATTTTTAACTCAAAATCTCATACTATTCAAAACATCCAACTCATTTCATCTCATCTCACATGCAACCAATTAGTTAAGAAGTGTCTGTCCATGCATTAATTGTACTAGAGAAAGAAAAACATGCATTGAATTTTTATTTTTTTTTGATAGGGAAAAACATGCATTGAATTAAGTACTTTAATTCTGGTCCAAATTAAAGATGTATGCATCGATCTGGAAAGATGCATGTAAGATTGATATTGAAAGCCGCCTTAATAATTTGTCGTACGTCTAATATTTTCTCTTGCTTTAACATTAATTTATTGTGTTCAAAACTTCAAAATCATAGATCAATACTTTTCGTCTTTCTTGACTTGTCTGTATGACACCATGTCGTATCTGCAAAAATTATTTAGAGATTCCAAATGAGAAAAATATTCCCATGCAACGACTTCCATGCATGCATGCTTTCTAACATTTGAAACTGATCTTACAACATATGTGATACTATGTGCTTGACTAAGCTAGCGTTACCTACATGTCTGCATGCGTTTCCAAGTCAACCGAGGGATTAATTCATGATGGTTGTTAGGATAAATAAATAAATTCTTGCTTAACTAGAATATCAAGTAGTGCAAAACATGCATTTTCTGTAAACATGCATAAAGTATTACTGCAAAACATGTAGGTATATGTATATCAGTGGCGGCTTAATATAAATTGAGGCGAAATTTAAATTAGTCATTTGTAATTATAATATAATAAAATATAAATTATTATATGGAATATTTTTAAAATTTTCAATAAAATGAGATTTTATATAAAATCTTTAAATAAAGTTTTTTTGAATGTATATCGAATACTACAACTTAAAATGAGACCTCAATGCAAATTTAGCACCTCAATATAGCAAGATCTTAAAAAATTATTTAAAATATAAATAATTCATTGTATTAAATATTAAATTTAGTATTATGGGACCTTGCACACATTGAAAAATAAAAAATTTATTTAAAATTTTATATAATGAAATGATTTTTTTTTTCAAAAAAGAAAAAAATACCTCAATTTTAATTTTGAGAGCCTTACATAAGGTGAGGGCCTTAGGCAATAGCTTAACTGACCTTACCATTGAGCCAGCCCTGATATATATATATATATATATATATATATATATATATATATATATATACACTAGTCTTATTAAGTTCAAAAAATTAAAGATCTCATAAAAATAAGTAATTTACAAACTGACATTATTAAGTGTATGCACGTTATATCTGTTTTATGATAAAAATAATTTTATAATCTAATGCTTCACAATGAACTATATATATCAATTTGTGATCAATTGATCTATTTTGTGAGATATCTTTGTAAATCAAATATGTGTGTGTGAATATCCTGCATCCCTATAACTATTAAATTCAAAACATGCATTTTAGAATATGTGTAACTGCCAAGAAATTCAAAAATATTATGAGGGCATTCCCCGCTTATTGTCATCTTCTTAAAAAAAAAAAAAACTATTAAATTCAATATATATCGAAGCTTCTATGTTTTCATTCATATGTATCCAATCTAGAGAAGTTGGGTAGTCAAATTATAACTAAAAATGCAGAAAAATATGTAATTTAATTAAACAAATTATCCAATTTTGTTAATTTTCAAATAGTTTGAATTTGTAGTGAGCCAATGTAATGCAGGATATTATGTCTTATCAGTTCTTCAGTAAATCGGGGTAATTAAGTAGATATAGGGGTTGTTTGGAAAGTGAGATGAGATAGTTTTAGATGAAAGTTGAATAAAATATTGTTAAAATATTATTTTTAAATATTATTATTGTTTTGAAATTTGAAAAAGTTTGATTAATAAGATTTGAAAAATATTGAATTGTTTATTATATATTGTGTGGAAATTTGAAAAAGTCGTAATAATGAGATGAAATTGTTTCTCAATCCAAATGGCCCCATAGTTAAATGTTGGCACATTTTTTTATCAAGTTATACATTATCATTTGGAATATTCTCATTCACAAAAAAATGAGAAAAAAAAAATGGCAATTGAGCTTAAAGGGGAAAGAGCTAATTGGTTTAATTTTTTTGATCGTGATCGATCATTGTGAGTGTTGACAATTCAGATCAACCACCTGACCGGCCAAGACATGTATGCATTAATAGATAATAGACTTGTTTATCTTTCAAACATTTTTCTTTCACATCACATTAATTATATAACACGAATTTTAGCTGCCACAGCCAACCACTCTGGTATGGTTTCAAAGCACTAATTGACAGACAAATGCGCATGCAACTTCTTGGCCAATCCTTCCTGCGTACGTAATGATTTTTCTGTTTGCTACAGAACTTATAGTACTTTTGAAAGACTTATATTGAGGGTACAAATGTGTAAGGAAACTTCATTAATTCAAGCTAAGCTGCGGCTAGTGCAGCTTATAAGCTTTAAAGGCATGACAATTGTCAGGCAACTTGATCGAAGCAGCTCATGCATTCTAGAAAATGATCATGATCGAACGCGTTTATGGTCAATTACATGATTGTCTCTATTTGATAAATATATAATTAGCAACCTCAAGTTTTATTTTTTGGGTTCATTAATTTATTAAATAAGCCAAAGACTTAAATCAAGGAAATAAATAAGCCAAACACTCACAAACATTAATATTTATATATACCATTAAGTAAAATTGCGAACAAATACTGACATATATATATGATTGAAAACCCAAAGAGAACATATATTTTGATCAGATTTTACATCTCTATGTACTGTTTTTTTATTTTATTTTTTATTTTTTCCTCATTTGATCATACGTAAAATCACATCCCCATCTCATGTGGACCGGCCTATAGTACGTACCCAATTATTATCTCAAACATAAAAAATTCATCACATCATTATAATTTTTTCAAATCTTCGTAATATAATATAATAAACTATTCAATTTTTTTTTAATTTTTTCAAATCTCAAAATAATAATAATATTTAAATATAATATTTTAATATTTCCTCTTAAACTTTAAAATTTTCATATAAAAATTGATGTAAGTGACCAAGCAGAACCTGACAATATTTGCAATTGATTGCCGCCTGCTTTGAGCTGGCTTAGGAGAAAAAATGATTGCTTTTGAGGTAACCTTTTTATACTTAAACCTAAAAACCAACCAATGATACGCCTTTTATATATATATATATATATATGGTATTGATCATTAGTCACTAATTCCAAACAGACCAATTTTCCAAGCCTAGATTTACAGGTCAGTACTGACTCATGATGATCGTCATCATCTATATCGGCCAACATAGAAATAAAACCTAGAATCTGTGTCGACATGCACACGTTAGAATGACCTCATATATTATAATTCGGTAAATACTAAATTCTTCCAAAATAATCATGCAGCCATCGAGAAACATCATAATAGGAAATGGTTAAGAAACAAGGATATTTGACTATAAGGACAAATTAATTAAAGGATCATATATTTTGATACCGTCATACGAACTCATGCATGGGGACAATAATTCTGGATATTTATATAAGATATTATATAAAAGGACGATGATATATTTCAACGAAAAACCAGTAGAAAGGTTGTCAAAAAAATAAAAAAAAACCAGTAGAAAGAAAAACTTTCAAAAGTTTTCATTCATGACAATGACCAAACAACATGAGTCGACATGACGCGTAGAACAACCTGCAAATCAAATGAAATTCAAGAAAAAACCAAAAAAATAGACGAAGACTCCTCTCTAATTGCGTTCATTTATGTATGTTTGCAATTACTGATCAGCATAGAGAGACAAAAATATCGTACGCAAGCTGAAAAATGAAAGGTAGGGAAAGTAGTCCGTTCGATTTATCATCTTTATCCGCGTCGACGGAACAGTACTTGCAGTGACACCAATTAAACACCACTGAGCCACCTTTACGTATATGCCGGTCTTATTAGTTCGATCGGATCAAACAAACAGCTAGAAAAAACAAATTAAGGATGCGGCCCCAGTAGACCTGTGCATAAAGATCGATGTATCAATATTTGTTATTTTACAACTAATATCATTGTAAATAATATTTTTCTCCTTAATTAAAGGTAATATATATATATACGAGTAATGCTATACACCACATCACCATTTCATTTTCATTTACAATATGTAAGATGTGGTATATTTATTACTATTAGATAATAAATAATTATCCAATAAATGATCATCCAATAGTGATAAATGTGTCACATCTTATATAGTGAAATAAAAGTAGGATGATGATGTGGTGTATAGGATTTTCCTATATATATATATCTGTGATTTTCATTTCACTATGTAAGATGTGGTATATTTATTACTATTAAATGATAAATAATTATCCAATAAATGATCATTCAATAGTGATAAATATGTCATATCTTATATAATGAAATGAAAGTGGGATAATGGTGTGGTATATAAGATTTTCTTATATATATATACATGTGTATGTGCACGCATGTGTGTACAGAAAATGGCATGTCTCTACACTCTAAGATAAAGTCAAAGGGAGATGATAGCAAAGAAACAGCTTGTAGGGTTTTTGGATACTAGCAGTAATGATCAGACCGGAAAATCCATCCTTCGCAAGATAAAAAAGATCAAGCCAATCGAGAGCTTGTTCCTAACTTAATTTAGATTATGACTTGTTGTAATATTTGGAACTATGTATAGGAAGGAAAGGTGGTAAATGAGATGAATGCGCGCCATACATGATATTATTTGAGAATAAGAAGATCAAGTAATAATAAAATTTAGGCCACGACTCTAATTATAATATTAAACTTGTCTTTTAAGAATGTATATAAATCCATATATGATTTGGATGTTCTTTAAATCATTACATATATGCTATGTTATACATATCATGTGTATGTGTATACATATGATATATATATATATTAGTAAAGGACGATGCTATTATGCCGCCCAGTGTGTAGCTGGTAAGGGTGAGAACCGACTTAGTCGAAATTGGATTTCTCTAAATCTGATTCTGACTCCAACTTTGGAATCGGAGTAGAGTTGAATTTGGGCTTTCAATTATGAGTTTTCTTTTCAGCTACATATTTAACCCATTTTAAAAAGGAATTTTTTGTGACCTTTCAAATTTCAAAACTTTTAAAAAATTTAAAACTAAAACTAAATCATTCACTGCAAACTACTTTTATACTAATATCTAACTTATTTTTACACTAGACTTATACAATAGTGTCTAATTACATGTTATAATACTATAATATTACATATTATTTTTAGTGTCTATGTAATAATTACAAGTTATTATACATTAGTGTTACAAGTTATTATACTAATGTCTAATTAATTTCTAGATTAATTATATATTAGACTTTCTAATGTTTAATTACATGTTATTATACTTTAGTAAATTAGTATGTGTTATTAATTTATTATATTTGACTTATTTAAATACCAGTATCTAATTTATTTATTTCTATACTTGATTATGCTTGATAGTAATACTATGATGCTTCCATATACTAAACTATCATTAGTCTATTATATTATAGTGTATATATATATATTATTTTATAATAATTAGCTCATATTAGTATATTATTGAATTTAACTATATAAGTTATAGTTATATAACTATATAACTATACTAGTATAATGATAAATATATAGATAAATATATATTTTTATAACATATGTACAATATCAGAGTCATATTCAAAGTTGGAGGCGGTCCAGCAACACTTCTGATTCCGATTGAAAAAACTAAAAAAAAAAAAAATTCCGACTCCAACTCCATTTTGTTGGAGTCAGAGCAGAGTGAGAGAGAAGTTGGATTCAAAGTTAGATTTTTGAATTTTTGTTCAGTCCTAGTAGCTGGATGTGCTCCTAGTGCATTAACACCTCTTTTTTTTTTTTTAATTTTTTTCCTTTTTATTACAAACATTTCTTAAACATCTTTAAATATTTTAAAAAAACACACAAATTCACTAATAGTCACACTTAACCATTAAAACAAATAAAATAAAAAACTAAAATACGTGAATGTACAGTCAAATTGAGATGGCAAACTCAAGGAGCATATTATCACTTTTTATTAGTAAAACTGTAAAAGTCATAACAAAAATAAAAAAGAAAATGATATTATATATCTATATATATATCAATTTTAACTTTTTCCTAACTTATTCAATTGAGAATGAGTGTGTATATATAATATTATTAAATACTAGCCAACTAAGCTGGCAGGTACATTATAAATCTTTTAAAATAAGATTATATATAATTTTAGACCGTGTAAATTCTGTATATTCATTTAAAAAAATAAATGAGTTCAATTATAAAAAAGTTAATTTTTTCACTAGATCTCCAATTTGATCTCTTACTTATTTTTTTAATAGTGTAAAATTTTTTAATACTTTATAAATCACTTCCCATCCTTTTTACTAAAGTTTGATAATATAGGATATCGATGGTCAAGTCAAACAAATTAATATGTTGCGTCGAAGTAAAACTATTAATATTGAGTACTAGCTAGATAGCTAGGTTGGCCCCACTACAAGAAAAATAGTTTTTTACGGCCAATTAATAGTAATGAAAAGACTATTAGCAAACAAATTTATTTGCTAATAGTCTTTTCGTTGCTATTAATTGGTCACAAAAGACCATTTTTCTTGTAGTGCCCGAGCTAGGCTGGTCCGAGCTAATCCTCGATGAGAAGTGTTGAAGTATGTTGTAAATAATAATAAAATATTAAATAGTAGTAAAAAATAAAAAATAATAATAATAAATAGATAAAAATTAAAATAATAAAGAGTAACAAATAGTGTTGAGAATTCTCAAAACCCAAACCGGCCAGACCACCGAGTTCCTCAGAATCCCAAGTTCTAAATTAAAATATTAGATAAGCTGACTTCTTTAATTTTACGGCTTTAAAATTGATCAGTTTATATATGATTGTTATTATTATTATTATTATTATTATTTTTTTAATTGTGAAACTAGCTAGCTAGCTACCTGACTTTCAGTAATTGCATGTCCGGAATTAAGCTTCCAGTACCATTACACGAGGGGTTAAGCTAAAACTCGTCCGCATATATTTTAGGTTGTAAAAGGATAAATATATATATCAATATTTATATATTCGAGTAGTGTTACATTTATAAATAAATTACATAAAAATAATTATATAAATTAATATAATTTTATTTTATTTATCAGCTTTATTTTGAAGTAGAAGTAATTTTACAATCTTGACCAACTACATTAGGTTTACGGGATTATTTTTGTATAATCTTTTTAAAATTTTAGTATTTTTTTGTACATGCCCGAAAATTTCATGGCTAAATGTCTTCGTACCTACGTAGGTAGGCTATATATATATATATATATATATATATATATAGGAAAATGCTATTTATTAATGTTACAGCTCAAAGTTATTGGTGGAATATTTTAACTTTTTTTTTTTTACTTTATAATTAAGAAAGAGATTATTAGTGAAGTTGTATATTTTTTTTAATAATTAACTACGTTAAAAAAATATTTACAAAAGAAATAATTAAAAAAAACAAACTACACATTTGTGCTGGCAGTACGCCCAGTAGTAAGTGCTAAGTGGCCCGCTAGCACCACCTATATATATATATATGTATGTATGTATGTATCTTTGGGAAGATCTAAGGCCACAATTAAACTAATTATCGAGTGACATTTAGTTTTATCCTCACGTCCAAAGTTTAAAAATTGACTATATCTATCAAGGACATGTTTCACCGCCAACCACACGGATGACTTGCAACGAATAAAGGGGCGGCATTGGTTGCCCTAGGGACACTCTGATACCAAAGTTAGAATAATAATACGAGGGTAAGCGTATGTAGAAGAGGAAATAAAGTTAAGAATTTGTTACATCTTGTAGGCTGTTTATAGAGGTTATTTCCTTTGAGTGATAGGAGTTTAATTAGTCTTGTCAAGCATTTTCCTTGTAGGAGTGTGAGTCCATCTCCTGTTAGAAATGTGAGTCCATCTCCTGCTATAAATGTAAGTTATTTCTCTCATATGAGTCCTAGTCCCTTCTTGACTTTTATCTTTTAGCTAAAATTGTAGGGGGCTCAAACATCCATTTCAGTTACCTCGCTAATTTTCTTCGTGATCATCACGTGAGAAATTAAATATACTACATTTCTTTCCATCCTGCTAGTCGTTGGTGCGGAGACTTGTGGCGAAGTCACGATTGCCATGGTGGGAGGCCTTGGTTGACGTGGAGCTTCACAGCATAAAGTGTTTGTCGCCATTATGGCAGGTGGCGAGGAGACTCTAGTCGCTACCATGAGAGTGGCAAGGAGAGTTGATTGCCATTGTGGTGAGGGGACTTTGGTCACTATCAAACTGTTGCCTGCCTTGCCAGCTTTAAGAAGGATGTTGAGAAGACTTGATCGCCATTATGGCAAGGAGCTTTGTCAAATCAATCTTGTTTGTTGCTAAATTTTTTTTGCATAGAGAAACTACTTATCCTTGAGTGCTTTTGTAACAGTATTTTTACACGGTTGAGATTGCTAAATACTTGCTCGCCTAGAGCTGTTGGTCGTGTTGCTCGCCTAGAAGCATTTGTCCTTTTGCTTGCCTAGAAGCATTTGTCCTCTTGCTCACCTACAAGTGTTTGTACTCTTACTCGCCTATAAGCGTTTGTATGGTTGCTCTCTTGGAGGCGTTTATATAGTTGCTTGCCTAGAGGCGTCTGTATTCTTGCTCGCCTATAGGCATTTGTGTTGTTGCTCGCCCAAAGGCGTTTGTTTACAAAAAACCAAATATGTTAGTATAATAAAAATTACAAAGTTAAGATTTAAATACATGAGCCTTGCTCTGGCAGCGATGGGTGTCTTGGCGAGAAGACTAACTTGGGCGTTGAGGAGTTTCCTTTTTACATGGCACTGGGAGGCTGATAGCTCATCATTAGTGTTTAATGGTCGGGCGATCCCTAACCTTTCCCTTTTTTGCATGGCACCGCGAGACTGATTGCTCATCATTGGTGTTTAATGGTTGGATGGTCCTTAACCTTTACTACATTTTTACATGGCACTGCGAGGCTGATTGCTCGTTATTGATGTTTAAGGGTGGTGTGGTCTACTGACTCCGCGCCCTTTTTTACATAACACCGCAAGTGTGATAATTCGTTATTGGTATTTAAGGGTGGCGTGGTCTACTGACCTCTACGCCCTTTTTTACATGGCACCATGAGTGTGATAACTCGTCATTGGTGATTTAATGTCTAGGCGGTCCCTGACCTTTCCCATTTTGCATGGCACCGCGAGACTGATTGCTCGTCATTTGTGTCTAATAGTCGGGTGGTCATTGATCTTTCCCTTTTTTGCATGGCACCGTGAGGTTGATTGCTCATCATTAGTGTTTAATGGTTGGGCGGTCCCTAAGCTTTCTCACCTTTTTACATGGCACCACGAGGTTGATTGCTCATAATTGGTGTTTAAGGGTGGCTTGATCTACTGACCTCCGTACCCTTTTTTAAATGGCACCGCAAGTGTGATAACTTGTCATTGGTCTTTAAAGGTGGTGTGGTCTACTGACTCTGCGCCCTTTTTTACATAGCACCACGAGTGTGATAACTCGTCATTAGTATTTAAGGGTGGCGTGGTCTACTGACCTCCGCACTCTTTTTTTACATGGCACCATGAGTGTGATAACTCGTCATTGGTGGTTTAATGTCTGGGCGGTCCTTGACCTTTCCCATTTTGCATGGCACCGTGAGGTTGATTGCTCGTCATTTGTGTCTAATAGTTGGGTGGTCATTGACCTTTCCCTTTTTTGCATGGCACCATGAGGTTGATTGCTCATCATTGGTGTTTAATGGTTGGGCAGTCCCTAACCTTTCTCACCTTTTTACATGGCACCACGAGGTTGATTGCTCGTCATTGGTGTTTAAGGATGGCTTGATCTACTGACCTTCGTGCTCTTTTTTAAATGGCACCGCGAGTGTGATAACTTGTTATTGGTCTTTAAGGGTAGAGTGGTCAATAGACCTCCGCACTTTTTTTTATATGGTACCGTAAGTGTGATAACTTGTCATTGGTGTTTAATGTCTGGGCAGTCCTTGACCTTTCCCATTTTGCATGGCACCACGAGATTGATTGCTCGTCATTGGTGTCAACTAGTCAGGCGATCCCTGACCTTTCCCTTTTGCAATGTCGTGAAGCCTTGATCACCATCCGTGTTTATGGGTAAAGCATGACTGATCTATAATGGGCACTTTATTCAGCACACAAATAAAATTGTTAATTTTAATATTTGCCAAATGTTCCAGAAATATGCAAAAAGAGTCTCATCAATAAAACAATAAATCATATAGAAAATAAAAATTTTGTTATCACGGGTAAGGTTTCTCCGAGTGCTCTGCATTCCTAGGGCGAAAAACATGCTCGACATATGTTTCTCCTGTCCCGCCGTCAATTAGGAAACTACATCTGATTTCACCTCGAGGCGCCTTGTCCCTATCTTCATTTGAGGGCGCTCCATCTCTATTGCTTCCACGAGTATCTTGCTGCCTACCTGAGCTATCATTTCTTTATTGGCTGTGTTCTCGTTCGTACCATCGCTTAGGCTTTGAGCGTTCTGCGACCATTCGCTCTAACTCTCCCGTGCCCATCAATTCAGTGACCCTTTTCTTCATGGTCGTGCAGTTTTCTATCCAATGTGAACTCGTATGATGATATTTGCAATAACAATTGCCTGCTCTAGACTGGAGAATTGGAGATACTCTCTGTCCGGCTCCTCTCTTTCTTGCACATATAGATTGTTATACATCAATATGTTGCTGTGCTCTGGTCGCTTTTTTTGTCTTCTGTACCGATGACCCGTTGTAAGTTTCTTATCGCTTGGGTTGGTTTTACGTTCTGCCCTTTCCTCATCTATTCTCGAGTCTACAAGGGCTTGTAGTGTATCTTCAGTATTTACGTAATCATCTGCCCCGTCCATGAACTCCCTCAGAGTAGACAGGGTCCTTCTGGCTAGCTCAGCCATAAAAGGGTTGCACGGCTAGATTCCACCCATGAAGGCAGTCAGAGTAATCTTCTCATCTTGATTTTCGGTTGTCGACCTTTCTTTATTAAAACGGGTGAGGTATGTCTTCATATTCTCCTCCTCTTTACTTAACTATTAAAAGGTATGCAGCTGGGTGCCGTCGTCTTCTACTTGGCATAAATTGTGTTAAGAACTGCTTGTCCAGTTTCTCGAAACTGTTGATTGATCATGGTCGAAGAGTTCCAAACCACCCTTTCGCCGTTCCTTTTAGGGTCAAGGGAAAAGCTTGGCAGGCAATTTCTCCAGGGAAGTCGCGGAGTGTGATATGTGCTTTAAAGTTCTCTAAGTGTTCCACCGAGTCTTTAGACCCATCATACACGTCAATCTGGGGAACCTTGAATTTAGGCAAGAGGGGCACTGCCATAACTTTGTCACTGTAGGGGAGGTCTGTACAATTCAACAACTGTTCTACCGAGAAAGATCCTCGCCATCTTCATCGCTATCTCTTCATATTTGTCAACAAGACATTTTAGCTCGTCGTGTAGTTTCTTCTTTTCCAGCTCCTCAATATTGACCCCGCTTGCACTATGGTCATCCTTTTCCATTTGTCCATCAACTAGCGGCATAGCAACATGCTGTCACCTTAACTCCTCGTTTTCTTTCTGCAGTTGCTCTACTAGATCTGTTGCATTCTTCAGTTTTTCTTCCATATCTGCTCACCTTGCCTCCATCTCTGTTGTGTTCACTTCTCAGTCTCTGGTTGCTTGTGATCGCGTAGCAGTAGGCATGTGAAAAGCACGCTGGTTGCAGGAAATATATATCCCATAGACGATGCCACTATTAAGGACGTGTTTCACCGCCAACCATACGGATGACTTGCAATGAATAAAGGGGTGGCACTAGTTGCCATGTGGACACTCCGATACCAAAGTCAAAATAATAATATGAGGGTAAGCGTATGTAGAAGTTGAAGTAAAGTTAAGAATTTGTTACTTTCTGTAGGCTATTTATAGAGGTTATTTCATTGGAGTGGTAGGAGTCTAATTAGCCATGTGAAGCCTTTTCTTTATAGGAGTGTGAGTTCATCTCTTGCTAGAAATGTGAGTCATCTCCCTCCTAGGAATCTGAGTTCCTTCTTAACTTCATCTTTTAGCTAAAATTGTGGGGGCTCAAACATTCCTTCCAATACCAATCATAACACTGAATAAATAGTTTATATAACAAATCCATATATGTATATATATATATATATATGGTATATCAACCCATGCATGCACACTGATGAGCTGCTCGTGACGACGACTTGGCTCCTTTCTAATCTTAGAGGCGTGAAAGCAAGCTCTAGGTATCCAATACCTTATTTTGATCTTGATGATCTCCTGAATTTTTAATGGACGTCCAAACAAAGTAGAGTCGGGATTGAGCCAATATATATCAAAATGGTCAAGAAAAATAACTTAAAAATGATTTGGGATCAGAGACAACTTATGCCTAGTTCTGGACTCTGAATCCATTTTTAATTTACTTTTTGAGGGAAAGAAAAAAAAAGGGCTAGCTAAAATAAGAAATCCCGATCACCTTCTGATCACACCCAAAAGGTTTTCCTATTCACGATCACCTCTCTCTCTCACACACACACGGAGAGGAGAGCTTTCCAGATGTAGATCAATCAAATAAAGGTGTTGTACAAAGACAAACAAGCATGCACAGAGAAAGCCTAAAATGCAAATTAACTGCTATATATGAATCGACTGCGTGAGTAGCAAAGGCATCGGAGTCGTATGCTGGTAGATTTTTATTTTTATTTCCAAAACCACGTACGTAACATAATATATGCATATTGCTGGAAAGAGTACAATCACGGCCAATACTGCTGCTAAATTAACCCTAAAAAATAAGTTTAATTAATGGCAATTATTAGCACTACATCCAATTAATCTTCGTCCTCTAGCTAGCTCCATCGTTATATGATGTCATTAGCATGAAGAACTCAAATTAGAACTCAGTTAAGTTCATCTAAATTGAGTTTAAATTTAAATCTAGTCCAATATCCAAACATATAACTCCTAAATCATTAAATATCACTCAACTCAAGACCTATTTATATTTGGATCCATAACTTTTTTCAACTTCTCATAAATACATATAAACTCATCTTAATATACAAACACATTTAAACTTATCTTAAGTGGGCCTCATAAAACTTATTTCACTATGTCAACTCATTACTATTTATAATAAGCTCAACTCATCTCATCTTATCTTAACTTAACATCCAAACCTGAATATTTGGAAGAAGACTCCGCAACTGGAGTAGAAACCTGAATTCTAGGGAGTATTCTGTACGTGACTCTTTACATACACTATGATGCATTTCTGTTCTTACACATCCACCGGCCACCGGCATGTTCGCCCAGAAACAGTGCTACAATTTAGTATTACCTAGAAATCGTATCACATCTTTATAATTATAATGTATTAATCTTGAATAACTGATCTTCGTCACAGAAAGGAAACAGAGTTATACATTGTTATCTTCGTCGATCGGTGATATATATTTCCTCTATATAATATATTTATAATCAGAAGATAACTCAGTATACACTACGTAGATCATCTTTGATCAACATCATATCGTATACGTGCATGATACATATAGCCCAACTATTAGCTTTAAAAATCATCACTGTCGAATTAAATGAAATCCTCGACTGCATTTCTACTGCTTTCAACACCTAGAGATCATACGTGTGTCAGCGTGTGTATATTTTATATATACGCGCACACACATGTATATGTATATATTTTCGGCTCCAGAAAATTGTCCGCAGGTAAAAAAATCACCTTTTTTTCTTATTTTTTTCTCCCTACTGAAAGAGGCCAGGGAGCATAGAAACCGACTTTCTCGTTTTGTAAGGACTGATGATCAAGGAATAAAAACTAGACAATTTTGCTTGAAACCAAAGAGAGTGGGGCCGTCATGTCATTTGGCGTAAACATAGTCTGAAGTGCGAATATTATATATAACTAGGGCCCTGGAATAATGATAGAGCTACTTAATTAATAGCCACGTTTTAAAAGGTATTGCTTAATTATAAGTATGTACACCTAGTTGTTTTTTTTTTTTTCCCATAATGTCATACGATGATCGCATAGATTGAGTGCTTGCAAATCCAAAGCATCTCGCGAGTTCTCTGACCTATTGATGTCGACTATTACAGTTGGCAAGTTCTTTATGATCATGATGTCCAAGCCGATAGATTGCGGTATAGGGTTGACTGACCTTTATCGATTGGTTTGAATATTTGCCAAAACGCTAATTTCACCATTTTTGATTGGTTGCTTGCTTTCTTCGTTACTTTTCCAATTATTACACGTAATATTTACTACCTAGCTAGCTAATAACGCGCGGATTACATTTAAAAATGGATAGCATAATATAAATATATATACACCTAATTAAATTCACAAAAATTATATATAAATATCATGTAGATATATTTTAAAATATTGTGGTTACTGATGTAGACGAAAAAATTAAAGATAATTTTAATTCAACTATCAAATAAAATACACACGCCTACATGCATACATTATACGTATATGTGTGTATATATTCCAAGAATTGACCACTTCAAAAAAGAAAAGAAAAGAAAAAGATTCTTACTGATGTTTTCATGTTGGTTGCTATAATAAATAATAATAATAATTAAGTAATTCATTCCCTCTATTAATTTCTTTTTGTATAAGATTTCATCAGCTAAAAATATGGGTAAGGCTCCATAAAATTGATAGGGCAGCACGAATTCAAAAATTCATGATTAATATATGCAATCAGTATATATGACTCTTCAATGATGTTACACCCTTCAATAATCCTCCAATATTACATCAATATTTTTGCCATACGCATCATTTGGATTACATGAATATTTCTATATATATGTGTGTGTGTGTGTGTGTTAATTAATTACCATGCATGCTCCAACAAATACATGATCATGAGGGTAATAAAAGTTGAGAATTTTACATTATATCTTCATGAATATATACGGCACTATAACTTCTTATAACCTAGTGAAAATTCATTAGAGATCGGTGAATATCAATATAGAAACATAGTAAACAAGATGATCAAGTCGAACCTGTTCTTTTATCCTTTACCTTTTCGTATACAAAATCGATTGTTTTCACTTGATGCATAAGAGTGTAAAGGTTAATTCAAATTGGACCCAGTTGACGTATAGTCTTCCTTCGGTTCTCATCAACCAAGTAGTTTTCGATTCGCATGGTAGGTATATATACAAATCGGACTTCTTCTGTCCTTATCCTTTTCTATAGAAAAATTGGAGTATTTAACATTTTTTCTCTTCTCTTTTTCTATAAGAATTAAAGACTTATGCATGAGTCTACAATTAAACTGTCCATTGAGAATTTTCCTTTTCTTAATTTTTGTATCGTGTATATCGATCTTTTTATCATTTTAAACTTTTTATGACAATAAAAAATTTAGCACGATCATGATATCATAATATATATTACCCTTAAGATTAAACAATTATATATTCCTCATCTCTCTTTTGAATTAAATATTTTATATGTTGGGTATTAAAATAAAATATGATCTATCATGATATTAATTAAATACACCTATTTTCGCTAACTAAATTTTGATATAATTGATGATGGGACATTCTATGAATATATACATATTTTTTTGGGAAAGAAAACGTAATTTTTTTTTTTTATCTTGGCAGAGAAAGTGACTTTGGCATGGACTCAAAACTGTGAACCATTTGTAACTTTTTATAGAATTTTTTAAGGTTATCTTACTCGTACACGGTACATCCCCTCCCTGCGGTCCTTGACCTGACAACATGGTATTATCTAACGCTTCAAACTCAAGCAAAGCAAGTTGGATGAGGTGGCGCTTTCTGATAAAGACGTCGCACGTGTGGTATGCATTGATTCCCTCATTAACACGTGGACAAAGTCGGAGGCGTAAAATTACTAAAAACACAAGCAATTAGCAATATATTTACTAATTAATATATAAATAAAATGATAATAACAACAATAATAGTTATAATAATAATAATAAATAATTTTATGTCCGAGTCCGTCCAAGGAGGAGTTTGCTTTATATATGTAGGTAGATCATAGATGTGCTCTACACTACCTCGTTCTGTATTTCTGTAACTCTCTCTCTCTCTGCCTAACTTGAAGAAAAGTATATTCGTCTTAATTTGTAGGTATCTGAGCTTTTGGTTTTGGTGAGGATGGGGAGGCAACCATGCTGTGACAAAGTTGGGTTAAAGAAGGGGCCATGGACAGCTGAGGAGGACAAGAAGCTTATTACCTTTATTCTCACCAATGGCCAATGCTGCTGGAGAGCTGTTCCTAAGCTTGCAGGTCTTCCATCATTTGCCTTTCCCTCACTACATTCTCAGACACAGAAACAGAGACATTTAGCGAACTTTTGATTTGCTGATGGTTTCTTTTGGATGTCTCCCATAGTTTGGTCAATTTAAAATGCTTGTTAAAGTTGATTGTAGTTTTTCTTTTCATCCCGTATTCGTCCTCTGAAAATGAACCGTGCATGACTTTGCCTCACAGAAATGCGAAAAAAACATGATGCTCTGATGGATTTGAATCTAATTTTTTCGTACAGGGCCTTTTCTGATTGATCATTCTGAACTTTCTAGGAGTTTGAATGTCTTTTTTTTCCCGTTCTTTCTTATATATTTATCCTTTTCTCACAGATTGTAAGGAAAGCAGGCAGGATTTTTAAGTTGGTTTTGCTTTCTACGTTTTGTTTTGGGTTTGGCTTGATAATTTAAAAGGAATAACCCAAAAATCTGACTGCCCAAATGATTCTGGATTGTTTATAGTCAGAAATAATGAATTTGAATACAGAAATGAAGACAGAAACATTCACTTTAATGATTAAAGTAATGGTGGGTCTGAGTGCAGGATTGTTAAGGTGCGGAAAAAGTTGCCGACTGAGATGGACAAACTATCTTCGGCCAGATTTGAAGAGAGGTCTTTTATCAGAATATGAAGAACAAATGGTCATTGATCTCCATGCTCAACTAGGCAACAGGTTCCATCTCTTAATCTATTTCCTACTCTGATACCACCTCCTCTTCCATCTTTCCCCTGTCTCTGCTCAGGTCTGCTGAAATCAACTTGTTTTTAGTGCTAAATCTGGAGTGGTAGTCTTCTGCATTATTATTTTCTCCATATATGCACCCTATCAAATGGTATTCTATTTTATTTTTTATTCATCAGTAACGGAAGACCTTGTTCTTGCAAAATTTTGAAAGAGACTGAGTCCCTGTTCTCCTTATTTTTATAAATGTAGCTCGTTGATTTTTTTGTTAAAGCGTGCCAAATTCGGGAGAATATTACTCTTCCAAGAAGTAAATACATCGGCAATTTTGTCATGGCGGCGATTTTTCATATTTGTTAGTGTAAGACTTTTACACATGGACATTTCTAGTGGCCATAAAAGTCAGTACTCTTCCTTTGAGTAATTCCAAAGGATATGAATTGAAGTTTTTATTTTTAAATATATATATATAATTACCATTATACCGAAGTCCGTAATTTTTTCTTCACGTTTTGCAGATGGTCTAAGATTGCTTCTCATCTCGCTGGAAGAACTGATAATGAGATAAAAAATCACTGGAACACCCACATCAAGAAAAAGCTGAAAAAGATGGGCATCGATCCTATCACCCACAAGCCAATTTCTACTGCCACTGAAGAACCCCAACCCCAACAACAGCTGCAAAACCAACCAGAACAAGAGGAAAAACATGAGCATCAAACTTCTGATCAGACTGATCATGGTACAGCTGAACTTGATCAAAACAAAGAACTGGAGACATCATTGCAATCATCCTCTATTACCGAAACCAAAGAGGAAGAGAAAAGCATGACAAGTCCATTTGACCCAATGGAGCTCATAAATAACTTCCTCGTTGATGAAGTTCCATTATTGGAAGCCCATGAGATTATCGCTCCAAATACAGCTTCTTCATCGACTTCTTCCTCCTCATCCTCTTCTTCAAATTCCTCCAACTTCTTGCAAGAGTACATGGATCAGTTCCAGGATTTCGAGTGGCCTTGTGATCAGTACAACAACAGCTTGGGCTGCTTGTGGGATGATCATGACCTTCCTGGTTGGGATTTGTTGATTCATGATGATGGTGACAGAAATCAGGTTGTTGATCAGTGCCCAATATTGGTTTTGGAACAAGAATCTAATTGGGCATAAAACTAGTTGTGAGTTGGGATTTTCTTAAGAGATTCACTTGTAATTCGGTTGTTATAGACTTATAGTTGTCTCAAAGCGAGTCAAAATCAAATAAATCAAGATCCGGGAAAACCCCATCTCTGAATTACCATTTTACTTTTATCATTTAAAAAATGAACAGAAAATAAACGTTTCTGTAAATGAGTATGGGAGTATTTTGGATTATGTTCTTTCAATATGCATGTGTTGTGGGCTTCATTTTTGTGGTTTAGATTTTGGTTTCTTATTGTTTTCATTTTCTTCCCTTGCGTCGAGGTTCAAAGCTGGTAAAATATTGACCACTCTTTACCCATTGCTTGGAATTTGGTACTATTTTATTCCCGTCCCTTTGATTCCGATATTGCCCCTTTTAATATACAATCCGCATTTACTTTTACGTTTCTAAAGTCTGGATACGGGTGCTTGAGCTCCTGTACATAGATTGTAGGTGCATTCTCACCCACCGTACTTTTACAAGACGAAGTGGAGTTTAGATTTTGAACAGTAGTTGATTCTATATATTATATTTATTTTGTAATAAAAATAATTTTATAATATGACGTAACATATTAAATCACATTAATTTGTTAGATTTACATAAAAATATATGTATACACATATTTACATATATTGATATATATATATATATATATATATAGAATTATTCTACTTAGCATCTTACACATCACACACTATATTTCTTTTAATTTTTTTTCTTATTTTTTTCATAACAAGTATATAGTGTATAAATGATGAATAAAATAACCCAATTAGTTTAATAGAAATAAAATAAAATTTTAAAATATATATAATGTGTGGTGTGGATCTGAGGGATGATAAATGACATGACATATAACCCGTTTGTATATATAGCAAGACTTATGTTTTCTAGAAGTAATTTACCATAAATTTCTCGTGGGACTCAAATAGACAGTACTTTTATAAGTCAAAACATTATTATTATTATTATTATTGTGTTAACTTATATAAGATAATTTTCGCATCAAGATATATTTTATAAGCATTCTTATGAAAATATTATTTTCTATATTGCTTATATATTTGTATTTTCTATCTCTAATATCAGCTTCATGATCAGTACTTCATTAGTAATTAATTACTGGGTGTCTCCATCATCATATTTGTTGAATTTTTCTCCAAAGCGACAGTTCAAATTAGTGGATTTTAAAAAAACATAATCTCGTCCATTAATTCACAAGTCCAATGCTCTTATAAAATACAAACATGTTCGTCACAGTGACAACTAGGGGCAAGGAGAGCGAGATGATCAGATCAATGGGATTAATAGATATTTTCGCTGGATTTATTTTTTTCTCCTTTTGCATGCGACTATGGTATATTAAAGATTATTTTGTGTCATTTAAATAAATAAATTTAAGATATATTTATTTATTTATTGGATGACTCTTTCAACTCAGTAGCATTAAGCGTCATCATAGGCTCTAGTCTCTGTTGCTATATATATATACATATATATAGAGTGCTCGAACATATATATATATACCTCTGTGCATTTATTATATATATAATCTATTTTATTGACAAAGTTATATGGCCATATAACTTAGTCAATAGTAATATTATTATTAAATGGGTCCTCTGAATAAATAAAAAAATGAATTACTGAATTAATAGGTTAATATATATAAACTGTGGACGAACTCAATATCATGAATAGTGTTAGAAAAAATGTAGGTAATGAAACAGCTATATATATAAGTAAGCACTCTTTTAATTATAATTGGTTAATTTACAACATATTTTATAATCAATAAATGCAGTCATGCTATTGTATAAAAAATAAATTTTAATATTATAATACTATATATCCTCCATTTTATATATATGAATTGTGAAATAATTATAAAATTAGAATCATTTTTGTTGATAAAAACATGAATACATATACTGTTTGGATTCGGAAAGCGTTTCATCTTATCATTACAATTTTTTTAAATTCTCACACAATTAAAATATAATAAACAATTCAACTTTTTTAAATATCAAAACAATAATAATAATATCTTATTCAAATTTTATTTTTCATTTAAAATCATCCAATCTCATCTCTGAATCCAAAACAACCCTTATTTTTGTCCTTATCATCATCAGCTAGGCATTAAAAGTCAGCTAGTTGTTATTGAATTGTGTACCGAACATTTGAATTTTGAATATGACGTTGCATATGAACCACAATACATGGATAGTGGATTCGTGGGTGAACTTTAATAATAGTACTACTGGTCAAGGGTCATTAGGATTTAGTACTGATCAACATTTTTCACCACCCTGGAGAAAGAAGCAAGTTTTCCGATCCTGATGATCAAGCTTTTAGACCAAGATTTTGAAAACTTAAATAATATTAATGCAATCATTATGATCATCGGGATATTTATTATATTATATTGATCATGAATTAATTAAGGTGATTATGATATATATTGGCAACTTGATTCAGATCATACTTTAAACAAGCTACTTCGATCGGGTCAACTTGATCTGTAAATTAAATATATTAAGCCAGCTTCCACGAAATAAAGGGGAAAATATATATATAATGAAAGGTTCGTTTGTTTCCGATTATTTTATAAACAGTTTTCACATCAAAATTTCACAAAAAAACAAATGAAAAAGATACAGAAAAGCCTTTACAATAAATATTAAATATGCTTTGAATTAGCATATTTAATATAATATAACTAGCATGCCTGATGAGAATTAGCAAAACAATAATACATAATATAAATACATTTTCCTGCTCATTAATATGGATTCTTAAAGCTACCTAATCATTGACTTACAATAGTTTAGCGTAAGGCAGTGTCGTAATTACTTAAAAATTAAGTTTCAATCCTGTGGGCTGTGAGAATTATATATATGGATATACCCATGATATGCTGGACTTCGAAGGAAAGATCAGCCACCTGATGATCTAAAGTCTCACCGTCATCATCTTTATTTGCAAAGGTCAGATTCCGCAACCTTTCCGGCTCTCTAGCTTGGTACGACTATTAAGTACCATATTGTGACGGCACAACAATAATCAAATTAAAGTAAATTAATAAATAGAAAATAACAAAAATTCTAATAATAATAATAGGATTTAGCTAAGTACTCTAGTTAGGCCGGCTAATAGATTAATTAACTTTAAGATTTTCTTTCCCAAATATTGGTATATTTTACAAAATAAAAACAATAATTTACAAATTGAGAGAGAGGAAAAAGGAGATGATCATGATCTCGCATTATGTATATATGGTCCTATTTAATTAAATTATATATATATGCTTATTTCGTGATTTCCATTTTGAGGCTAGGAACGAATAACTCGATCATGTTGATCAAGTGAAACGCAATTTCTCCGAACCATTCAAGTCTTTGTCTTGAATTTTAGTTGGATTAACGTTAATGAAATAGACAAAACGTACGAAGTGATCATGAAAGCGTCTAGCAATTGAAATAGAACCATATGCTAATTGCTAGCTACATGTAATAAATATTACCAGATCTATCTTGTCGCTCACAAATGCATGCATGAGAATAGTGGTCCTAGTGTGTGTACGTACTTCAAAATATTCATAGTCTCGATTTTACGGCCGCCGCATTAATAATGTTTTGTCTTCTTTTTTCTTTTTTCTTTTTTATAAAAAAAAAAATAATTATATTTCAGTTCTTAACTTCTAAACTATATATATCAAGCTAAAGCTGCATGCTAGCTGTATTAATCGATTAATCTCAAGATCATGACACGAAAATATGTCAACGCGCGCAAGACGTGATCTTTTGGTTGAATATGATCTGAAACTGAAACTCGACGTTCACACTTCGGAAAGATCATATATATACATGCAGCACTCTTTCCAGAGGTTGACTTGTAAACGAAGGTTATAGTACCGTACACATAGTCAAAGTGAACCTTACTAATTAGTAGTTTATTGATCGAAGCTCGATCGTGGCCAAAATTAAGTACCAAGACAAAGCTTCGTGTTTTATTTATTTTATGTTTAAAATCCGTGCCTTGCATGCTAATGCCATTGACTTGAAATTAAGCTCCAAATCCGAACTTGTTGACCATGAAAGATTCAATGAGATCAGTAAAATTAAAGAACAAATGGATTTACATGCATCATTTTAATTTGTTTTTGAATGATTACTTGTTTCTCATTTTTTTTTTAAATTTAGTGACAACTAGGAGGCCGGAGCCATTGATTTCAGACCCATGCAAGCTGGAGCATTAAAGCAATAGTTGAATGAGTAAAATATTATATTCTTTTGAATTAAGACTTTGAAGATATTGTTATAATTAATTAATTAAAAACCTCAACTCGATCTTTATATGATTTTTTTTTTCTCTTTAAATAAGTGTAATATCGTGCGCATGAAATAATACTTCATGCATGCACGACTAGCCTCATGTCAAAGGCCGGATGAAATTTCATAATAGTAATTAATTAATAACTCATGCATTAATTATAATAAAAAATTAATGTGTTAACAAGTGGGCAGCTTGGGAGGGATGGAGCGAGACATATACATGTTGCCATTTTAGCGCCAGTTTATGAGGATCAATCACCAATATTAATATATGGACTAATTAAAGATAATCATGACTGAAACTCGTTATATGTGCTGTCACCCCATTTTCATGACTTGGCTGCATTACGGCGAGTATCTTGTCCTCCCATTTCTTGTATGACTCATGACCTACTAAACCGCGTGAGACGATTACCATGTTGGCCGGGCCAGCATTAATTAATCCCAAAAATATATTTTCAGGGGAAATAGTGAGTGAATTAAGACCTCATTTAATTAATAGTAATTCTACATACAACTGTAAAATATATAATTAATATTACATAATTATTTAAAAAAATAGTAGAATTTATTATTAAAAAATTAATTTTTTTATGCGAATCTTATCTTTTATTTATTTATTTTTAAATAATTACGCATCATTTGTACAATTCATATTTATAAATATGATCTTTTTTCTTTAATTAATTTATGAGCCACCACCATTCAAAGATAATGACTAATATTTGATAATGACTAGTTGAGAAAATGGATTTTGCACCGTTCATTCTTTGGCCATGCACTAGTACGTATTCATCTTGCGGTGAATCTTTCTGACTTGTACGTTTTGCGTTCACACTCTTTCTGCGGTGTCTTCATCTCCATCTTTCTCGTCCACAATTTTCACGACTTTCTTTCCATCGGAATTAAAAGAATCTTATTTCCCATCGCCTCGGAATTGAATCCTCGATTGCAATATATCTATATATAAGTCAATAAAAATTAAAGAGACTTGAGTTACGAATATATTCCACACTATTGGTTGGGTATATAGTACCTACTAGGCCGAAGTTAACACGATAAACACCGCGTTTACGTACAGCAACATCATCATTAATTGGTGAGCCCAATATCCCTACTATACATCATCAGCTAAACGACGGACAACTGGATCCCATTGTGTCTCATGTGTTCTTGTACCATAAAACTTGGCAAACAGGCTACAGGATGAAGAAATTGATTATCCTTTTAGTGGAGAGATAAGCCAAACGGACTGTTACAAATATAATATAATATATATATATATATACATGTACTGATAATGTTGTTGGTATTTGTCGGTTGTCGAAATGGACAATACAACAAAAGCTGATACGTACCTTTCTGCTTAGCTGGCCATATAATAAAATATATAGAGAAATGTGAATCCTCTGCTAGCTAACTACTTATCTTTCCCACCAGATGGATAGATGAAAGTACAACACTAATGTGAAGTCTCTTGGTACCTAAATACAGTAGATTGACATTTTCCACAGCAAATAATCTCAGAAAATGTGTCAAATGATCATTGCACGTACGTTGTTGTCGGAGGCAAGACAAAGCTGTTGTTATTGAGCAAAGTCCTAAAGAGTTGGTCCCATTACTTTGTTGGCCTGTTGGAACTCTTTAACCTCACAGCATCATTATGCGCATCGATCGCTATCAATCCACGTCAAACGTACGTTGATTAATTCGATTCCTCGTCCACAAAGACATCGTTATAAGTCGTCACATGTTCAAACACCCGTCAGAGATCGAGTGGCATTCTTATAAGAGAGTGACACCCAATGTTGTAAGTAGTAGCATCAGCTAGCCAGCTTATTTAACGCGATCTTAAAAAAGGTCAAAAAATCCCACCCACCACCCCCATATGTTTCATATATGAATAATGATATACCTGTCACTAGTTGACAATCAATTCGCAATTTGGATTTAAAAAAATTAAAAATTAATAAAAAAATTATGTAAATTTATTTTATAATTTTGTAAAATAAAATATTACTTAACCTCCTCATTATTAATTTTTAAAGTCACAATTTGAGTATTTTATTTATTTTACTTAGTAGTAATTAAAGAAGTGACTTTTAATAAAATTATATATATTTTAAAATTATTTTAATGATTAAAAATGTTTAAGAAATATGTAGAATATAATAATAATAAATAATTTTATCAATTTTATTAATGATAAGGTGATAAAATTATACTATCTTAGTTGTAAACCGGTTGTTAATCAGTTGGAAGGGTATCATTACCCTTCATATATATGGCACTCTAACATTCGTTTAGTTATACAATTTAATTGAGATGAGATAAAATATTTTGAAAAATAATAAATAAAATATTATTATAATATAATTTTTTAATATTAATTTTGTATTAAAATTTAAGAAAATTAAATTATTTATTATACTTTATGTGAGAATTTGAAATAAATTATAATTATTAGATGAGATGAGATAAGATTTATTGGTTTTTGATAACCAATCCGGGCCTAATGCTTATAATGATCTTGACCAATAATTCACTTTTGTGTTTAATTTCATGAATAATCAACATGTCAAGGATTTAATACAAATAATGAAATCCATCTCTTCTAATTAGTTTAAGTTTTTGGAATAAATAGTAATTTCATACAATAATTAATTAAAATTTGAAAATAAAAATAGAAAAATTCTATTTATATATAAGTCGGTGTGGATCACACACCTAATAAAATGATTACATGATATAATTTGATTTGAAAAATAAATTTTAAAATTTAGATTTTACTAATCAAATCAGCTTACTATTTAAGTAGAGTGGATGGTGTGTTCTACAACACTAACTTAAAAATAGAATAATTCATAAAAAATAGTTAAAAAATTTAATTAATTTTTTTCCCTCATAAACCGGTCAAGTCTAGTATATTCAGAACTATATTTCAAGAATTTTTTTTTCATGATATTAAATATATTTGATTGAGTAATCTTATTCATTGAATTACCCATGATGTAAAATTATATAAATGATCAAGTGGATATTTTGGTTGTTAAGTTATTTTAAGAGTAATATAAGTACTCTTACATAAAAATTTTGATTTTTTCTTTTCATAAATTACAAAATTGAAAGGGGAATTTTTTGGGGCCAAAATTGGAGCGAAAAGAGGAGAAAAAGCTCAAAACCATCTCGTCCTCATTTTTTACCAAGGTCAGGCCCACCGACATATTGTGGGACTCTGTAGGTGGGCCTGACACATCGTGCGTATGTGACATAAATGGCGCGTGGGGTTATGAAGCTTTGCGGGCATGATACGGCGCTGACTTTGAGGTTGTAAAGGGTACGCGGGGTCCCCCAAGGAGGAACTGATAATCGTCGTGGGCGCCCTTTTATTTCCACTCGCTGAAACACGTGTACGAAGAACGCGGGAGAGGACACGGGAGACGGAGTCGAACGGTCAGTGTGCAGACGGAATTGAACTCAGGAATATCTTAACTTTTTATTTGGAATATCTTTTCTACAATCCGAGTATTATACAGTTAAATTATAATTATGAAGTAATTTTAGAGTATGGATGAATAATAATCTCATATCAATAAAAATAATATTCATCTAAGTACTTTTAATTATATAATATGATTTGATAGGAGTACCAAATCATCTTTATAATTAATAATTTTTCTACAAATAATATGTATGTCTATTTTAAAGTACTGAATTTTGTTAAGAGAAAACATCGATGTCCATATTAAAGTAAGGTCTCATTATACAGATGAGATAAGAAATATGTTAATAGTAGTGAGATTGTTTGTAAATAATAGGCCTGTGCAAAATACCCGCTGGGCCGCACTACCCGCACAAACCGATTGGATCGAACCCGCCAACTTTGGATTGAGTACATGTCGGTTTCGACAACCACCAAACCGACCAATTTCGAACGACACCCAACTCAAAACCATTACAGTGAAACATGATTATTCTGAGTTGAATCAGATCGTGAAACTGTGGGGAAGACGAGGTTTGCTATGCGAAACCGGTTACCCAAGGCACACGAACGGACGACGAGTATAACTTCTACATTTCTACAAAACTCACGAATGGAAAAGTTTGGGGCAGCGGCAGAAACTTACCCAAGGCAGCAGAGGTTACTGTGGGGAAGACGAGGCACGCGACTGTTCCAGGCAGTCAAACTAAGGTCGGCGACGGCGACAAAAATTCTAGAGGGAAGACGTGTTATGCCGAGAGGGGAACAAGCCGGTGGTTGGCAGACATGGAGGAGGCACGGCTAACCTAGGTGGTGCGGCGAAACTGCCGTTGATCTGCGGGCCAAGTAACAGAGACACAGAGAGAGAGGTCGGCAACGGCGACAAATATTCTAGACAAAAGACGGTGTTATGCCGAAAGGGGTACAAGCCGATGGTTGGCCGACATGGAGGATCATCGCATTTCTCGTCTTGAACGAAAATAGATCAGAGTGTCTCAATATCTATTTCCAGCCTTTCATTTCACAGCACCATGCATGGCCAACGGGCCAAGAGAGACACAGAGAGAGTGAGAGTGAACAGAGAGAGAGATCGGAATGGTTTAATTTGGGGGAAATGTCGGGTCATACGGGTTCGACCCAACTTCGTTTTATTCGGGTCGGGTCAATCCGCAATGCTGACTTCTATAGTATTTTACGGGTCGGGTCGGACCCAAACCCGTTTTGGGCTGATCGGGTTGCAGGCCTAGAGACCAGACTCGATGGCTGTAGAGCCACTCTCTTTGATTTTGTTTCTAGAAAGAGGAGCTCCTCATTCTCTTTGGAAAAGCTACCTATCATTTTGAGTGTTTTTTTTGGAGAGGAGGGTGGAGCCTTGGCTTCCATCCTCATTTATGTTCCTTTTTCAGTATCCTTTTGTATATATGTTTTTAGGCTAGTATTTTTCTCTCCTTTACACCTGTTCTATTTTGGTCAGATCTACCACACACTGATGACCGACTATTGACACATGCCCCACCATACAACTCCCCAGCCGCCAATCTACTTGGACGAAGCGGAATCACTACGCATGACGCTCACGCGCAACTTGTTCCTCGCGTGGCCGTCATGTGCCGTCACGCCATAATGCATCCATCAGCTACATGGATGGAAGATTCTCTTCCTCACGATCTTCTAGATCTGCCCCACCCCATCTCACAACCACAAGTGCAATCTAGTCTAGTCCATCCGATGCCAGTCTTCCTACTATATTTATGTTTTTCCTAATCGATGATCTAAAGGATGGGAGTATGAGTCTCTTCAAGAAACATCTCAAGACAACAAACTGCATGGCACATTTAGCCTCCACTACCTTTAGTGGTGGCTCCATAGTTCGCACAACTATGCGAATTGTAAAAGACCATTATTTAAGACGGCACCCTCTTTGTAGGGTATGGATGAGGACCAAGTATTTGGTCCTAAAATTTTTTTTTTTTCTTTTCTTTTTTTCACTTTTGAGCTGTGGTTGTTATAATGAAGTATTTATTGAGAAACGACACTCACTCCTCATGTATCTCTTTTCCTTTAACTAAATGATATATTTGCTTGCTTAGAAAAAAAAAAGTAAAAATTTAATATAAATCATAAAAAACAATTATCTTACCCAATAATTGTATAAAAAATGTAAATGAGAGTTTCTTGTTTTAGGTTGGTTTGAATACTTAGAATATCTATGAATAATAATAAAATGATTTGTGAATAGGAGTAAAATTGTTTGAGTTAAGATATTTTATTGGATTTTAAGAAATGAAAGAAAAAAATAATTGAATAAAAATATTATAAAATTAAATTATTATTATTATTACTTTTTAATATTATTTTTGTTTTAGATTTGAAAAATTGAATTATTTTTTTATTTTGATTGAAAGTTTGAAAATTTTATAATGATTAGATGAAAAAAGTAAAAAATTTAAAAATTTAAAATTAAAAAATATTCACTACAAGAAAAAATAGCATTTGCGGCTACTTTTATTTCGGCGATTAAATTATTGTCGCAAAAAAGCTATTTTAATATTTCGAAAAAATCTTTGTATCAATATAAAAAATTGCCATAAAAAATTACTATTTCCGACGATTTTTTGTTTGTCGGAAATAATATGGCCGCAAATACCCCATTTGGTAAATCTAATGTCATCATAATAACTTATTTGCTGTTACATTTTGTTGTTACGATGGAAGTTCGTCAAATAAGTCGTTGTAATAAGTTGTAAAATCCACTGTTTGCCTTCCACGTGTTATTCTCCTATACTTTTCCCATNAATTAAAATGTTTTATAAGGTTTTGGAAAAGAAAAATGCTTATTAAACCGATCATCAACTGATTCTTTTTTTTTTGTTTTGTTTTCTGCATTAAGAAATTGAATATTATTAAATTTATGTATTTTTTGTTAAAAAAAATATTTAAAAGTGTTAAAAAATATATTTGAAAGAAAAAAAAATTGGAAATACACTACATCGGTTGATCATTGGTTAATTGGGACCGTCGGTTCCAATAGCATTATCCTTTAGAAAATGAAAGAAAAAAATTTGAATAAAAATATTATAAAATTAAATTATTATTATTATTTATCTTTTTAATATTATTTTTGTTTTGAGATTTGAAAAATTGAATTATTTTTTATATTTTGATTGAAAGTTTGAAAATTTTATAATGATTAGATGAAAAAAGTAAAAAATTTAAAAATTTAAAATTAAAAATATTTGTATTTAAATAGTATTTAGATGTTGAACTGAGATGGTTGTGAAACCAAATGGTGCCTAATTCTATATTGCAACTCAAGGAGAAAATGGTGATTACTCTCTTGAAGAGTAATGATTTGTATAAGCCTCAACTATACAAGTCTAATTAACGCATTTCTTGTATAAAAAAAAATGTCTCATCGTGAAAAAAAAGTGTAAGAAACTACCTTTTTACGTGGGACCTATTTTTTTACAAAGATACGTGAGAAACTTGTACACCCTAAACTTATACATAACATTATTTATTCTTGAATTTCACCACACATGCAATCAACTGTACGTGGAGTTTGTATATATTCATATGTTGTACTGTAGTTTACAAGGCGCCTAACACGAGATATGAGAAAAGAAAAATGGAATCTCAATCAATTACAAATATTCAATCAATCACAAAGAATCTATAACAAGTTTTTATATTTTTTTCAATGTCTGCAACTTGTAGTGATCTTGATCCATCATTAATTTTGAGTCAGCTACAATGAAAATGGTAAGTATGGGCATCAGAATCTCTTGAAGTCCATACGAGTAAGTCAAACCGGCCACTAGCTTGTGATGTAGTACATGAGGTCACAATGAAGCAAGCTTGCTGTTGCTGATCCCACTTATCATTTGAATCAATTCATGTGAACTCAAAATAATTAAGTATTTTTTGCTACAGTTTAAACCTGTGAAAACGTGAATATTAATATTGTCTCACACGAATACAAATTAAGAAATAGTGGAATTAATTATGTCTATGTGTGTCATGTCTCCTCATCATGTTTTAACCAATAATTAATAAATTATAGACGTTAATTGCTTGAAATTAACATTGAATTATTATGTCCATTAAGCATAAACAACTTCGAGTGCATTATATATTACAGTACCCAGAATATCATGAGGTTATTGCTTTTTGACATTGATCCATGCGCACATATGCATGAACACCGATCCAAAACAATATGATGTAGGTTGCTATAACGGACACACATATATATAATAGAATATTTCAAAGTGTACAGTACTGTATTACTCTACTGAAATAAATAAATGTGTGTTTGTGTGTGTGAACAGGGAAAGGGAAGAAAGAAATAATTAACAAATGCGCGAGTTGGAAGCTGGGAGTATAAAGTGCAGAAAATGCACATATGAAAAGGAGCATGTCCCCCTTTACACAATTATTGCCTCGACAGACGTATATATACGGAATTAGACAAATGGAAAGGAAAGATAGTGGAAGAGAAGAAATATTGGATAGGGACGAGTAGGACAGCACCAAAGGAGAAGAGGGAAAACATATTTAATTTCATAGCATTATTTGTTTATTTAAGGAGACACGAGAGGTTGCCACATCATATACCTTCTTCTTTTTTCAAGAAGCAAGCAAGAAGATGGCAATATATATCGTATGATTTTCTTTAAAAAAAGAAAAGAAGGACGAGGAGGAAGGGCAGGGATAATATGTTGAGGCACTTTATGAAGCTTTTTCATGCATGGAACATGTCTGTATGAGCATGCTTCAATGGCTACTCTGTTGGGGTGGTCGCCGAATCATAGGTCCCGGTCGCCCCACGCGCATCGATTCTATTGGCCTTCTTAGTGGATTTTGGGGCCCTCTTCCCAAGCAGCATTAATCCCATCATGAATAAACTGAATCAATGCTCCAATGAGTGCATAGTCACTTGATTTCCAAACCTAATATAGTAGCAATGATTTTGGAACTCCAAATGGACCACTGATAACGCGCGCGACATTTGGTTGTTTGCAATGCCCTCTCTGATCATCTTAGTGGGAAAAAAGGGTTTGGACTTTTGAGGTATATATATTACACTGAATTTGACTAAAGTGACGCGATGCCAACGTGATGCCCAGGTTGATTAGGTTTCGTTTCACACCTAAATTTCTTGCTCTTCCAATGACTCCTGATCTCTCATTGCTCACTTTTCCATTGTTTTGGGTGAACCTAATTAAGTGGCTTTCACTATTAGTACGCTCTCATGGGTCCAAAGGACCGCAGAGTAGTTAATCAGGGTACGTTTTCAGCATGTTTGTATCGCTGGCAGCTCCCGAGTCCCCACCACGTACAACAAAAAATGAGAGGTGATGAACATTTTAGAGTACCTTTTGGACCCCTACGGGAAATTTCTGGATCCTCTTTCTCAAGTTTTTATATACACACCACCTCTCTCTCTCTCTCTGTCTCTCTCATGGATATTCAAAATGGCTTTTGTATTTGATTCATTTCTATACAAAACCTTATCTTCTGCAACCACCGTAAGGAGACATTTTGTTTTGGAAGCCACCTAATGTCGACTATTTGCTTACATCTAATACGTAGAAGGATGAATATCAGTAATACAATTTCCTCATAAAAATACATTTTTTTTTTCTTTTGAGACTATAGATTAGACTTGTCGGGCGGCAACCCTGTAACAATCATTTTTAATACGTCTGTGCACACATGTTCTTTTAGGCTGCGTTAGTATGATTGATACGAGTTTAGGCTAAGCCCATGTAGATACATTCTTCTGGACGACATAAATAACGAGACTGCAGAAGTCGAGAAAATAAACTACAATATTGGTACAACAAACTTTATTTCAGTTTGTAACTGCCGTCTGTTGTCAACAAGTATAGTAATGTTTCATCTATGTAAGTATTTACACCCTTCTAAACAAGCTAATCTCTTAGCTAAAACTCCAACTTAATTTCTGGGTTCCGGGAACCTATGTATTCTTCAACCTTCTTTGGAATGTTGGTTGCAACCATACTTCCACCGTTGTAACCATCCATCAGCAACTTTGCTATCTTTGATTTCCACTCTGAACTGTCCTTCTCATTCTTCCTATCATGCACAACTCTGTCGCAATAATTGAGCATTGTTCCCAAGCCGCTATTTGGTACCCAACCATATTCCATCAACACCTGAGCCTCAGCTTTTGTCAAGTCTTCTCCAACCTGAACCAGAGAGTCAGGCACAAGAGAATTAAAAAGCAAAAGTACACACAGGCAAACAGCATAAACTTCATTTCTATAAATTCTTAAGAGCAGCATAATGCATTCAATTCGAACAACTGTCTCCTTTATTAACGGGTTTTAGCATTTAGTTTTTGTGTTTATCCCCTACGCTATCAGCTAAACACAACAAGATACTCAAATTCAAGTCAAGCCAACCGTATGTAGTACATGGTACAAAACCACATAACCCAGCAAATCCATGCTACAAAATTCAAGTCAAGCCAACCGTACGTAGTACATGGTATCCAAGCCATTACCACTAATGCTTTGTTCTCAATTACTGAAAGCCTGCCGCAGTTACTAAGCTTCATCGCAGTCACTAAGCGCTTGATCTGCCAGTCAATTGGTAACGAATCCACTATCTCAAAGAAGTATGTCGCATAGCCATATTCAGGACGTTCTAACACAATCCTGCATTACAGATATGTCATCATACAAGTAAACAAAATGGAAACATCAAAGTATATTAAAACCTCCAAAAGTTTAAGCTATTAACAATTGGAGCAACAAATATATGAGACTCACAAATATTAATATACATACTTCCCTTCCTGCATAGACCCTTGCCTTTGTAGACCCTTCGAGCATATTTGTCAAAACACAAATAGTCTCTTTAATCAATTAATCACTTTTTTGTTACGTATTGTATATTCATATCATGTAGTGTATTTTATAAATATACACGTATAAAGAAAAATAATTGTAACAAATTTGTGATATAATAAATTAATGACCAATTTATCGACACTAATAATTTATGTTGAAGAGCATTCACCTGTTATGCCTCTTGAAGACAAATATAAATGATTGGAGGTCTCGGCACCAGCCCCATTCAACAGGCCATTTTCGAAACTGTAGATATCGCGTCTTTGACAAAAATAAATAGATGAATCAGAAACTAATGACTAGTGAACAATGACCAGAATGATATAATACATCGAAAATCCATCCCCCCCCCCCCCCCCTCCTCTTTTTCCCCCCCTTCTCTTCAAACTACCACATCATTTGCTATAACCCCTCCAAACAGTCAAATTACCAAAAATTGCAATGTAACCCCCCCACCCCAAAAAAAAAAAAAAAAGTCAAATAAATATCCTTCATTAAAAATTAAAAAAAGAAAAACACACACACCAAATGATACAAAAAGTCTTTTTTTTTTGCTATATGATAGGGCATTATTGTGTTTTTGAAAACTTTCATGGGTAATTTTGACTTTGGAAAATGAGGTGCATTGCAATTTTTGGTAGGTCGGGGATCATTGTCAAAATAGATAGTTTGGGGGGGCGATTGCAAATAGTGTGGTAGTTTGAAGGGGCTATGCATATCTTCTCACTATAAAAATTATAACCTACTAACATATATAAATAGAAAGTCGGCCAATGGACAAAATGGTATCATGTCCACCACTTTCAGATCACCAGGTCACAAGAACTTATTACCTGCTCCACGAGTGAAAATAGACAGGCCAAGCAATAACTAGATCTTGCACCCTTTGCGCATCGTATAGGTGCCAACTTTAGGCACGAGTCGCGCTGAGAGAAAATCTGTCTCATCAATTAAGAAACTAATATTAGAAAATGAATTTACTGAAAAGTCTGATGCATCGTACAGATGACACAGGAAAATAAATCTTCAATCAGAATCTGTCAAAGAAAAGTGCTTATGAGACTCGATAGTCACTCTTACAGATATTCAGTCAACAATGCAACAACTAATAAATTAGCATTACAACATAAATAATTGTTTTTTTATTGGTAAACAGAAATTTATTGATCGGTAAACAGAAATTTATTGATCATGAGCATACGCAAGAGCCCAAGTATATGGGACATATACAAGAGCATCAGCTATGTGCCCTAGTTTAGTGATACAAGAAATTCATGAAAGTTCATGCCATACCAATGAAGTAAAGTATTAAAAAAGAAATGTCCAAGCTCATCCATTGACCGCTCTTGATATCTATTAGGTTTTTTCAGTAGCATTATAACCATGATGATAGCTACCTGGGGAACTTTTGTCAGTATGATGTTTGACATGATAACTTAGGGCAGGTTTGGCAAGTGGAATGACACAAAATTCTCATCTCATCTCATTGTTACAACTTTTTCAAATTCTCACACAAAATATAATAAACAATTTAACTTTTTCTAATCCAACACAACTTTTTCAAATCCCAAAACAATAATAATATTTTAAACTTTCATCTAAAATAAAAAATTCTCATCTCACTATCCAAACCTGTCCTAAAGGAGGCAGTCCACCCAATTATTCAAAATATTATGAAATTGTTAATCTTAAAGAGGAAAAGACTTACAATGATCCAACATTTAGAGAATGCCAACCCCAATTTTTTCTTCTTCTTTTCTCTTACTTATTAAAAAAAAAATTCTTCTTCTTTACTTAAAATTTTGCATGTCCCCATAATTGAGGTTCAATGTGAAATAAAATAGACAATAGAAAAACCTATCTAACAATCATCCACGATACAAATCTGAAAAAAAAATCCATTTCTTCTAAAAAATTGTGCAGGTTCTTTTTTTTGATAAATAAACAAATTATATTGATCAAAGGCAAAGCCAGAATTACAACACTAACGCCCTAACTAGGTAGGCACGTTAGAGATAAGAAAATCATGCATGGCCATGCCATTAAAATCCACAGCAATGGCCCAGTTACAAAGGGTTCTAAAAAATAAAAGTTTAAGCTCCTCCCCTGATCTTGCCTGGTCCTCAAAGGTCCTCTCATTTCGCTCCTGCCATACACACCACATGATGCATAGGGGGATCATCTTCCAAATAGCTTTAATTGGTTTACTACCTCTTATGTAAGACCAGCCGGCCAGCACCATCTCCACAGTTTTGGGCATCACCCAAGCCATATCCAGTCTCAAGAATACCTCGTTCCAGATGGCCCTTACCATATCACAGTGTAAAAGGAGGTGGTCTACCGACTCTCCCCCTCTTCTGCACATACAACACCAGTCTACGATGATAATCCTCCTTTTCCTCAGATTATCTGTGGTGAGTATCTTCCCCAGGGATGCAGTCCAAACAAAGAAAGATACCTTAGGTGGAGCATTATTTCTCCAGATTTTTCTCCAGGAACACGTAGAAGGGGGCACATGGGTGAGTGCCTTATAAAAAGATCTGACTGAAACCCCAAGGGGTTGGCCCAAGTGGTGAAGGCCTTGGTCTTGGGATCTCACTCCCTTCAAGGTCCAAGGTTCAACACTTCATGGGTGCAAACAATTCTTTGGGGCCACATCCCGTGGTGAAAAAAGCCAGCGATTTAACCAGTTTTGTGTAGGGAAACTTCCGAGGGTACGGTGCACGGGACCGGGGTTTATTCTGCAGGGGTGGGTCCAAAGGGCCCTGCCTTGGAGAGGTTCCCCAACATCAAAAAAAAAAAAAAAAAGGATCTAACTGAAAAGTTACCTTTGCCTGATAGTGACCACCACAGAACATCCTCTTGCTGGCTATTTGGTCTTATGGAGTATATGAGGCTGTAGAATTCTGTGAACATACTTAATTCCCAATCTTGTGCAGCCCTACTAAAATTAATGTTCCAAAGAAACTGGCCCCCCTCTAACTCCACAACATCTTCCACTGAAACTTCCTTATCTCTAGCCAACTGGAATAGAGAAGGATGCAAGTCTTTTAAAGCCCTACTGGCACACCAAACATCTCTCCAAAATTTGATCCTTGAACCCGTACCCACACAAAGCTTTACATGACAGTTAAAAACCCCTCATCCTCTTCTTATGTGTTTCCATAACCCCACTCCGTAAGCTCCCCTTACTTCTCTAGTGCACCACTCCCCCCATAAACCACCATACTTCTTATCCACCAGTTGTTTCCATAGAGAGTCATGTTCCTGGGCGAATCTCCACAGCCATTTACCTAACAGCGCACGGTTAAAGTTCTTTAAGTTTCTAATCCCCAAGCCTCCCCCAGATATAGGGTGACACACCTGCTCCCACTTAACCAAGTAGAACTTGAACTCCTCCCCCAAACCCCCCCATAAGAAATCCCTTTGGAGCTTCTCAATGCGAACTGCCACACTTGCTGGTATTGGGAACAAAGATAAGAAATAAGTAGGTAGATTAGAAAGTGTACTCTTTATCAAAGTAATCCTACCGCCTTTTGACAAGTACAACCTCTTCCACCCCGCCAACCTCCGCTCTATTTTTTTGATTACTGATTCCCAAATCACGGGCGCCCTCGGGGCACTCCCTAAAGGAAGTCCCAGATAAGTCATAGGGAAAGAGGAAATCTTACACCCCATCGTTCTTGCAAGATGGCGAATATTAGAAACTTCCCCGATTGGCACCAACTCTGATTTTTCCAAATTCACCTTTAGCCCTGAGACAGCCTCAAAACAGAAGAGTAAGGTCTTTAGCACTTGCATCTGATTCTGCTCGGCTTCACACAAAATCAGTGTATCATCTGCAAACAAGAAATGAGAAATAATAACAGTATCCCTATCTGGATTGCCCAGTGAGAACCCTTTTAGGAGTCCATTTTCAACCAAAACCGAGAGCATCCTACTTAGGGCCTCCATAACTAATACGAACAGTAATGGTGACAAAGGGTCCCCTTGTCTCAATGCACAAGAACTCTGGAAAAAACCAACTGAAACACCATTTATCAGCACGGTGTACTTTACCGTAGATATACACCAGTGTATCCACGCCCTCCACCGATCCCCAAAGCCACATCTCCTTGGCAAAAGTAGAAGGAAATCCCAGTTAACATGATCATAGGCCTTTTTCATGTCTAGTTTACAAAAGATCCCTGATTTTCCGTCCTTCAACCGACTATCAATGCATTCGTTGGCAATTAACACAACATCCAGGATCTGTCTGCCTTTTACGAAAGCATTTTGAAGTTTCGTAATAAGCTTCCCCATGACCTCACTCAGTTTGATTGCAAGAACTTTCGAGATTATCTTATACAACCCATTCACTAGACTGATAGGCCGGAACTCCTTTAAGTCTATGGCCCCCACCTTTTTAGATATTAAAGCGAGAAAAGTGGTGTTTAGGCTTTTCTCAAATTTTCCAACCATGAAAAACTCCTGGAATACCTTCATAAGGTCCTCCTTTAAAACTTCCCAACAATCTTGAAAAAAGCCCATAGAGAAACCGTCCGGCCCTGGAGCTTTATCCCTAGCCATCTTCCTCACTACCTCGAAAACCTCTAACTCCTCGAACTCCCTTTCCAACCGAGTAACGTCAAGTGACCCAATAGTATCAAATTCCATCACATTTAGGGGTGGCCGCCAACTCTCCTGTTCTGTCAGTAGATTCTCATAGAAATCAACTATATGGTTATGAAGTACCTGCTCATCACCACACTCCACACCATCCACTAACAGCTTCTCAATGTTATTATTTCTCCTATGAGAGTTTACAATTCTGTGGAAGAAATTTGTGCTTCGATCTCCTTCCCGCAACCACAGTGCCCTAGACTTTTGCCGCCAAGACATCTCTTCTAGCAGGATCAATCTCTCAATCTCTGTGACCAGCTCTGTTCTCCTAACTTGTTCTTCCTGAGAGAGTGGTTGTACCTCTTGCAGCCTCTCAATCTCCTGAAGTTCTAGCATCTTAGCTTTCCGGTTTGCTCCTACGTTGCCAAAAGACTCCACATTCCACGCCTTTAAGTCTCTTTTTAGGACTTTTCATTTGCCTACAAAAATGAAACTAGGAGTACCTTGAAATTGATAAGAAGACCACCACTGATTGACCCTCTCCACAAACCCTTCCAATTTTAGCCACATGTTCTCGAATTTAAACGGCCGATGACCATTATGAACTCCCCCGCAATCCATCAGAATAGGCCAATGATCGGGGCCACACCATCTCCACAGTTTTGGGCATCACCCAAGCCATATCCAGTCTCAAGAATACCTCGTTCCAGAGGGCCCTTACCATATCACAGTGTAAAAGGAGGTGGTCTACCGACTCTCCCCCTCTTCTGCACATACAACACCAGTCTGCGATGATAATCCTCCTTTTCCTCAGATTATCTGTGGTGAGTATCTTCCCCAGGGATGCAGTCCAAACAAAGAAAGATACCTTAGGTGGAGCATTATTTCTCCAGATTTTTCTCCAGGAACACGTAGAAGGGGGCACATGGGTGAGTGCCTTATAAAAAGATCTGACTGAAACCCCAAGGGGTTGGCCCAAGTGGTGAAGGCCTTGGTCTTGGGATCTCACTCCCTTCAAGGTCCAAGGTTCAACACTTCATGGGTGCAAACAATTCTTTGGGGCCACATCCCCTGGTGAAAAAAGCCAGCGATTTAACCAGTTCCGTGTAGGGAAACTTCCGAGGGTGCGGTGCACGGGACCGGGGTTTATTCTGCAGGGGTGGGTCCAAAGGGCCCTGCCTTGGAGAGGTTCCCCGACATCAAAAAAAAAAAAAAAAGATCTGACTGAAAAGTTACCTTTGCCTGATAGTGACCACCACAGAACATCCTCTTGCTGGCTATTTGGTCTTATGGAGTATATGAGGCTGTAGAATTCTGCGAACATACTTAATTCCCAATCTTGTGCAGCCCTACTAAAATTAATGTTCCAAAGAAACTGGCCCCCCTCTAACTCCACAACATCTTCCACTGAAACTTCCTTATCTCTAGCCAACTGGAACAGAGAAGGATGCAAGTCTTTTAAAGCCCTACTGGCACACCAAACATCTCTCCAAAATTTGATCCTTGAACCCGTACCCACACAAAGCTTTACATGACGGTTAAAAACCCCCCATCCTCTTCTTATGTGTTTCCATAACCCCACTCCGTAAGCTCCCCTTACTTCTCTAGTACACCACTCCCCCCATAAACCACCATACTTCTTCTCCACCACCTGTTTCCATAGAGAGTCATGTTCCTGGGCGAATCTCCACAGCCATTTACCTAACAGCGCACGGTTAAAGTTCTTTAGGTTTCTAATCCCCAAGCCTCCCCCAGATATAGGGCGACACACCTGCTCCCACTTAACCAAGTGGAACTTGAACTCCTCCCCCAAACCCCCCCATAAGAAATCCCTTTGGAGCTTCTCAATGCGAACCGCCACACTTGCTGGTATTGGGAACAAAGATAAGAAATAAGTAGGTAGATTAGAAAGTGTACTCTTTATCAAAGTAATCCTACCACCTTTTGACAAGTACAACCTCTTCCACCCCGCCAACCTCCGCTCTATTTTTTTATTACTGATTCCCAAATCACGGGCGCCCTCGGGGCACTCCCTAAAGGAAGTCCCAGATAAGTCATAGGGAAAGAGGAAATCTTACACCCCATCGTTCTCGCAAGATGGCGAATATTAGAAACTTCCCCGATTGGCACCAACTCTGATTTTTCCAAATTCACCTTTAGCCCTGAGACAGCCTCAAAACAGAAGAGTAAGGTCTTTAGCACTTGCATCTGATTCTGCTCGGCTTCACACAAAATCAGTGTATCATCTGCAAACAAGAGATGAGAAATAATAACAGTATCCCTTCTGGATTGCCCATTGAGAACCCTTTTAGGAGTCCATTTTCAACCAAAACCGAGAGCATCCTACTTAGGGCCTCCATAACTAATACGAACAGTAATGGTGACAAAGGGTCCCCTTGTCTCAATCCACGAGAACTCTGGAAAAAACCAACTGAAACACCATTTATCAGCACGGAGTACTTTACCGTAGATATACACCAGTGTATCCACGCCCTCCACCGATCCCCAAAGCCACATCTCCTTAGCAAAAGTAGAAGGAAATCCCAGTTAACGTGATCATAGGCCTTTTTCATGTCTAGTTTACAAAAGATCCCTGATTTTCCGTCCTTCAACCGACTATCAATGCATTCGTTGGCAATTAACACAACATCCAGGATTTGTCTGCCTTTTACGAAAGCATTTTGAGGTTTCGTAATAAGCTTCCCCATGACCTCACTCAGTCTGATTGCAAGAACTTTCGAGATTATCTTATACAACCCATTCACTAGACTGATAGGCCGGAACTCCTTTAAGTCTATGGCCCCCACCTTTTTAGGTATTAAAGCGAGAAAAGTGGTGTTTAGGATTTTCTCAAATTTTCCAACCATGAAAAACTCCTGGAATACCTTTATAAGGTTCTCCTTTAAAACTTCCCAACAATCTTGAAAAAAGCCCATAGAGAAACCGTCCGGTCCTGGAGCTTTATCCCTAGCCATCTTCCTCACTACCTCGAAAGCCTCTGACTCCTCGAACTCCCTTTCCAACTGAGTAACATCAAGTGACCCAATAGTATCAAATTCCATCCCACTTAGGGGTGGCCGCCAACTCTCCTGTTCTGTCAGTAGATTCTCATAGAAATCAACTATATGGTTATGAAGTACCTGCTCATCACCACACTCCACACCGTCCACTAACAGCTTCTCAATGTTATTATTTCTCCTATGAGAGTTTACAATTCTGTGGAAGAAATTTGTGCTTCGATCTCCTTCCCGCAACCACAGTGCCCTAGACTTTTGCCGCCAAGACATCTCTTCTAGCAGGATCAATCTCTCAATCTCTGTGACCAGCTCTGTTCTCCTAACTTGTTCTTCCTGAGAGAGTGGTTGTACCTCTTGCAGCCTCTCAATCTCCTGAAGTTCTAGCATCTTAGCTTTCCGGTTTGCTCCTACGTTGCCAAAAGACTCCACATTCCACGCCTTTAAGTCTCTTTTTAGGACTTTTCATTTGCCTACAAAAATGAAACTAGGAGTACCTTGAAATTGATAAGAAGACCACCACTGATTGACCCTCTCCACAAACCCTTCCAATTTTAGCCACATGTTCTCGAATTTAAACGGCCGATGACCATTATGAACTCCCCCGCAATCCATCAGAATAGGCCAATGATCGGAACCAATACGAGGCATACGTTTTTGCCAAACTTCCGGGAAGTGACTTTCCCATTCAGGAGAAATTAAAAAACGATCCAATCTAGACCAGGACTGATTGTTAGACCAGGTCGCGATGCCACCAGCAAGTGGCAAATCCACCAAATTCAGATCAAAGATAAACTCCGAAAATTCCTCCATGGCTGGTCTCAATCTTCTAGAACCCGAAACTTCATTCGGGAATCTTACCACGTTGAAATCCCCCCCAATACACCATGGGAGTCCCCACCATGAGTGAATCCCTGCTAATTCTTCCCACAAAAGTTGTGCAGGTTCTTATCAATTCATTTCTTTCAAACAAATACTGCTTTTGATTGCTCGCTTATGTCTCCCATCTTCTCAACTTTGAATAATAATTTGAGTGATTTCAACAAATCTCTTTATGAGAACGGTTCACATATATGTTTAAAAAAATAGAAACCACAAAAACAAGTAAGCCATGTAATATCATAGCAAAGCAAAGACAAGTGAAATCTATTAAATCTCAGAACTGTTACCAACCTTCGACATCACATCTTCAAGCTCAGCAAAGCTGTCTTCACTAAATGACTCATCAAGAGCTTCATCATTCTCCATCTCCCCATAAAGCTTAATTTCATCGACTGATATGCCTTTGTCAACCAACACCTGCCATTTAGCATTTCCATGAAACTTGATCCAAATAGAAAGAAAGTGCAACAACATCATTAATACTATACCTTCAGGAGTCCAGGTGCATCTTCCTCCAGGGCTGTTTCAACTGAATCCCTGCAATTAATTATAATAACCAAGAGAAACCTATGAAAAGAGGAATCAGAATGGAAAAGAGAAAATGCAATATGCATAAACATGTCAACAAAAGAAAGTACGTGGCTGTCTTTCTTCTCTTCCTTGGACGGTTGATGCAGAGTGGTTCAGTAGATTCTGGAGCAATAAAGCTAAATCCAATTGCAGAGGGCACACTTTTCTTCAAGCATTCGATGTTTCTAGCTATATTCAATTCAGAATCCTTTACCAACGTAGCAGGCATCATCATCTGATCTCTCAGTTGCTTATGGTCCACCTCACCTCCACATAGTTGATCAGAGAGTTCTAATTCATTCTTCAACCGCAGTTTGTTACAGTAAAAGTTATGCCTAGCATTCCAGTCAGTTATGTGCAAATTATGGTCATCCCTAGGTTCAACCTTGACCTCGACAACAGTTGATGAAGTAGAAGTATGCACACTACTTCTGTTGGCAGGCAAACAATCCTGTGACTCACATGAATTTGACTCCACAAGCGTTCTCTCAGATGAGCATTTGCTGTCACTTGCATGAAGTTCCATATCATCACCACATTTAATTAATGCCCGTGAATATTGGTTGGTTACAGAAGATTCCACAGTAATATCATCTGGTGAACCATTTACTAAAGGTCTGCAGAAAACAGAAGCACTACTTTCAATGTTATCACAAAGTTGATATTCAGACACTGGCTCTTCCTCAACAAGATGAGTCTCTTTCTTTCCTTTCTCAGCAAACTGTTGTATTAGGATTTCTGGCAAGCCTCCAGAACTATCCTGTATAATATAAAGTTTAGCAGCAATAATGATAGTTACAAGAGATTCATAGACCTCATTTTTCCCAGTATGCATTAAATGGAGCACAGAAAGGAAGAAAATCAATAAATGCACAAGGGGACAATAAACTCACACATACCTATATAAACCTAGAGATCATCCATTCCATTACAAGCAGTCAAAACAATACAGATATATTATAATATGTACTCTCTTCCTTTTTATGGGAGTGAGGGGTGGGGGAATGTGAATCAATTCACCTAGGGATACACATATACACACTTGTATATGTTTACAACATTCAGAACAGACCAAGTTCTTATATTTAAAATTACCACTCCAGCTAGATAGCAGCTCATAATAGATTCCAGTATAACCCAATAGCGCAAGAAGAAGACATCAAAGTTTCCAAGCTATTCAGTGTATAACGGTCATTGACACAACTGCCATAACATACCAGATCACCATGAATCCTTGCTCACAACAAGACGCGAGAGTCAATCGTGAATATTCTGATTAGCTGCTTTCCAGACAAAGAAGGCAACTGTGGAGATGCTAAATTTACTTCCACAGAGTTAAGATAGTTTTAGAACCCTTCTGGCCCAGAAAAAGGATCAATTTCAGACTCCTACTTCTTCATAGAGATTACTTTTGCGCCGAATTCAGGTAACTCTAGCAATATTTAAAATCTTCAAAAAGTTCAACATTCCTTTCCCAAACCTCTTTCAATTTTTTCAGAAAGAAAAAACCCATACTTCTTTGGCATACTAAAGATTTGTGAGCATCCGGGCATTACTCACAAGTTCCCAACATACATGCATCCCATATATAAATCATAAGCAACACTTTCCCTCACCCTCAAACCCATGGACTTAGAGCTGCCTAATAAGCAAAGGTTCACCAAGTTATTCTGACCTTTTCATATTTCATGCACAGAGAAAGAAAACTCAACAAAAATAGGGGGAAGAAGGGGATCAAAGTGTATCTGACTGCCAAACAGTCCACCTTTAGTTTGTAGTTGAGATGTGATAGAATCATAGAAGGGAAGACAAAGCAAGGAAAGAAATGAGAAATCTTGATTATCTTTTTTTGATAATGAGGAACCTTGAAGGCCGTGAAAGCATAACATGTTCTTTTACCTGGTTAAACCCCAAACCCATGTAACGTGTCTCATCACATAGAGTAGGTAAATCATCGGCTTTTTACTGATGGGACGTGGCCCCCAAAAATTGTTTGCACCAAAAAGTTCAAACTTTAGACCTAAAGGGAGCATACCACCAAGATCCAAACCTCACTTGATTGAGCCAACCCCTAGGGATTGAAAAATATTTATTATATAATATGTACACTTCTTTGTTCTAATCTTTGGAAAGTTGAGATGGCACATCAACACAGTTTACCATCAAATTGCGGTATTAAGGACATACAGGTTATCACTTATCCTACAGAACACCGTTATGCTACTCAAGAATGACAGCAATATTATCTACCAATCAAATACCACGAAAATAGATTACCTTTTGAACTGGTTTTGTCAACTCCAACCGTTTCCTATAGAATAAAAATGGACAATGTTCAATATGTTATCACATATATATGTATGCAAATACTTTTTTTTTTTATAAGTAATAAGAAATGTTATTAATAAGCATATTCCAGGTACACTGGAAGTATACATGTGAATACACCTTTTTTTTTTTTTATGAATATACATGTGAATACACCTATTTAGGATCTAGTAACTGATACAAGGAAATCTTGGAGACTGAGACCATTCAACTCTAGAGCGATGGCCCACATAAAAAGAGTCTTCCAAAAAAACCTCCTAAACTCTTCTAAAGAACGTTCCTGATCCTCAAAAAGTCTATCATTCCTTTCACTCCATATGTATGCAAATACCACATACAGACATACAATATGCCAATGCTTTTGTGACATGAAAGTGATGAGAGAGATAAGAAAAGCAGACATATTGATGACAAGGACCCATCATAAATTATCCAAAGAAAGAACCATAACAACACTAATATGATTAAAAATAAAAATGGCACCTTGATAGCAGCATCCTCAGCCGCTCTTTCAGAGCAATGTGATCAAGATCATCATCAACAAAGTCACCAGGGATCTCATTTTGCACAATGGATACTGACACATCAGCAGCGGCAAGACCATTTATTCCATTACCCAATGAAACCAGCAAGTTGTCAAAATACTCAACCTTAACTTTGGCAGGAGCCACTGGCAGTGTCTGACTTTTGGGCAAAGTGCAAGCGTTGACATTGAGTTTATCTTGCCCAGCAACATCAGCCTCAACTCCGGTACATCTAATCTGCTAAGAACAATCATGTGTACTTACTTGAGTCACTTGGCACTTGCAGTCTCCTGGAATACCCCCATATCACTTCCACTTTCTAAACACTAATCAATTCCAGACACTACCAGAATGCTACAGCACGGATCTTCAGGAGTCGCTCCCCCTGAGATCTTTACCATCACAAATTTGTACCTTTGACAATAGTGTATCTCCTAATCTGGCAGAGCAAGCAGAAGGGAAAGAGAGAACACCTTACAGAACAAGTATACTCCACTAACTAAAGAAGGGAAAAAAAACACAAGAAAAGAAAAAAGACAGGAACCACATGAAGGGAACAATGGATACAAAACTCAAACTTCTCTGTGAGTAGTAATCCACAATCTCTCTTCTTTCCTCAATTCATCAGTGCTCAATTTATTTCCAAACAAAAAGGCTCCTATCTATCAATGGAGTAAACTATCACCCCCGATTTTCTCCCCTTTAAACAAATTCAGATGAGAAATTTTGAGTAACCACTGTTATCTGACATACAGACACCAATATAATTTTCTTCATATCAATGCATCACTTGCATAATCTACGCTAATTTTAATCACAAACTTTTCCAGCCAAAGTGACCATAACCCTCCCACTTCATGTTGATGTCCTAATTAACATCGATAATCAATGAGTAGGTCATTTTTTTTCAATTAATATTATCAAGCGCACCAAATAAATGGAAAACAGAATTTCCACGATGCTGAATCACCTGTGACGAATTACAGTGCACATCTTCTTCTTCTTTAAAGACGACACCAACATGGGGCCTGTATGGCATTAAAAATTGAAGCCTTTATCACTAAGACCAAGAATTAAACGCTTACAGGTAATAGTAAATTTTAAATAATAGTAATGGGATAAGATAAGGTAAATGTCGGAGCTTACATAGACTTGTTTTCACTTCCCTTTTCAAGAACAGGGGGACTGGGATCGGCCGAACCCAAAAGCCGTCTGTTTTCCCGTAAGAATTTCCGCCGTTGCGTCAAGGGAACATGATCGAGCTCATCGATTCCACTTTCGGAATTAGTTGATTGTACATTCGAGCCCCTCAATTCAGCCATTCCGGAGCTCTCAATTTCACGAGTTAACGGCCATACTTCTCCGCCCCACAGCAGCGTATAGAATAAATAAAATTTGTCCAATTAAAGAAGTTTCTGAATTTAGGGTTTTGAAAAATTGCAGAATCGGTTTAAACAGTCGGATAAAGGGTAGGGAGGATGCGTTCGAAGAACCGAAGGAAGCTGCGAGAGATGGAACCTGAGCGTGTGAGCCCGTGCAACTTGGGCTAGCTAGTCAATCCATTTAGATGGGTTGGACTTGGACATGCATTACAGCTCCATGATAATATTGCTAGTAAGGCAGAGGACTGTTAACCGGATTCAGTGGATACCCGGACCGAAACTCGGGTTTATTCTGAGTTTGAACTGACTGGAATCCAGGTGAAACGAGTCTTTGAAACCCAAAATTTCGGGTTTCGGGCTGTGCTCGATTTTTTTGTTACAAAAGTTTATATGTTATTAAATTTTTTTTAAAAATAAAAATATTAGAAAACATAAATTTTTTTTATCCAAAAGTATATGTTTTAAAATACAGTTTTTTCAAGAAAAAGTTTTTGTCCAAAATCATAATTTTTTATTATATAAAAGCTTATATTTTATTAAAGTTTTTTTTTTCAAGAAGTCATCTTGAAAACCATTATACTAGAACATTTTTTTATGCTGAGAAAAAAAAAAGAACATTTTTTTTATAATAATAATAATATATTAAAACAGTAAACTAAATTATTATGTCAAAATAGATGAAGTTAGAAACATCTAATTATCTTTTTAACTAAATGCATACAAAATATTTTTTTACTTAAGGCTTAAGATTATTATTTTTTTTTATAGATACTAAGTCTTAAATCCGGACCTGTGTTTCATACTCGACTGAATCAAATAGGTCCAAGTTTTGAAATGCGGATTTTGACCCGAGTTTGACTTGAGCCAAAAATCATAACTGAAACCCAATTATTTATATCAGGCCAAAAAATAATAATCTAGTCCGGAGTTCATCTCAGGGCTATTTATAGTTGATTTAAAAGAATATAATCAGACTGGACCAAATATTTGTGTGCATTTTATTGTACTCCCAACAACAAAGGATGACACGTCATTAGTCTATTATACTTATCATATCATAAATCTGCATACAAGTTATAAAATCTCTTTCTTCTTATTATGAGTTCCTTTTTTTATTCCCTTTCTCTCAAGCCCTCGCTACGAGTCCATTTCTCTCACCACGGTCAGTTTCTGAAACTAAACAACAACATATATCTGTCACATATATATGAATACTTCAATGTTAAACTTGAAATGGTATGAAATCCAAATAATACGTCTCAATGAATATTTCAAGATTGAAACATCTACATATAGATTATTGTAGCGCAACAAATAACAGGTCATTATAAGAAAAATAGATTTTTACGATCAATTAATAGTAACGAAAAGAGTATACAACTAATATATATAATTGGTTGTAAAAATTTATTTTTCTTGTAGTGAGTACAGATAGATGCTAACATGAATCCCAAAATATTTTATGTATTTGAAAACAATAGAGCTGTCGACGGGCAACTAATTAACCGACGGGAATCTCCAATTCAGCTTGAGGAGAGAGAGATATATCATATCTGTTGCATTACATCTGTCAACAGCCTTGAGAGTGAGAGATCTCGATGATGGCTTGAGGAGAGAGATAGAGAAAGGAAAGGAGAGACTCTTTACAGAGACGACCGATCGAACTGAGCGAAAGATAGTTGAACTAGAGACTATTTTGATGTAATCACTCTTATCGTAATTATGCTATACTGAATACATGTCATCCTCCTATTGGATGCATGGCATAAATCCTATAAATGCATCGCGTTCGATCTAGAGGACCTCTCTTGATTTTAATACGTTGTCTTGCCCTTAAAAAAAGGTTTTTAAGTGCTACATGCAGTCGACACATGCAAACGGGATGTAAACGATTGTACAGAATGAATAAAAAAAAGTTATAAAAATAGTTTTTTTTCATGTAGGTCTTATATTAATTCAATTTTTTCAAAACGACTGCACGCCGCTTGCACAATCACGACTGTAAATATCATTTCTCTTTCTTAAAATATATTCTTAAATTATTTGAGATTATTTAGCATGTTTTACCATGAATCAATTATTTAATGTCATGAAATATTAAAAAAATAATAATAAAAAAATATGATAAATATAATATTTTTAAAATTATTTGCATAAAAATTATATTTTACAACACTACATTCCGCGAGGATAGAAAATGATACAAGAAACATGTTTCTGTATTTTAAAAGGAAAAATATAGTTATAAATATAACTGCGCACTAATATGTGTATAAATTTAATGTAATTTGTTGCCCAGAGGCCAGATGACTAACANAATATTAGAAAACATAAAATTTTTTTATCCAAAAGTATATATTTTAAAATACAATTTTTTCAAGAAAAAATTTTTGTCCAAAATCATAATTTTTTATTATATAAAAGCTTATATTTTATTAAAGTTTTTTTTTTTCAAGAAGTCATCTTGAAAACCATTATACTAGAACATTTTTTTATGCTGAGAAAAAAAAAAACATTTTTTTATAATAATAATAATATATTAAAACAGTAAACTAAATTTTTATGTCAAAATAGATGAAGTTAGAAAAATCTAATTATCTTTTTAACTAAATGCATATAAAATATTTTTTGACTTAAGGCTTAAGAATTTTTTTTTTTTTTATGGGTACCAAGTTTTAAATCCAGGACCTGTATTTCATACTCAACTGAACCAAGTAGGTCCAAGTTTTAAAATGCAGATTTTGGCCCGAGTTTGACTTGAGCCAAAAATCATAACTGAAACGAGTTATTTAGATTAGGCCAAAAATATATATATATATAGTCTACAGTTCATCTCAAGGCTATTTATAGTTGATTTAAAAGAATATCGTCAGATTGGACTAGATGTTTGTGTGCATTTTATTATACTCCCAACAGAGGATACACGTCATTAGTCTATTATACTTATAGTAAGTCTGCATACAAGTTATAAAATCTCTTTTTTCTTATTGTGAGTTCCTTTTTTTCTATTCTCTTTCTCTCAAGCCCTCGCTATGAGTCCATTTCTCTCACCATGGTCAGTTTCTGAAACTAAACAACAACATATATCTGTCACATATATATGAATACTTCAATGTTAAACTTGAAATGGTATGAAATCCAAATAATACGTCTCAATGAATATTTCAAGATCGAAACATCTACATATAGATTATTGTAGCGCAACAAATAACAGGTACAGATAGATGCTAACAGGAATCCCAAAAATATGTTATGTGTTTGAAAACAATAGTGTCGTCGATGGGCAGCTTACCGACGGGGATCTCCAATTTAGCTTGAGGACAGAGAGATATCTCGTATCTGTTGCATTACATCTGTCAACAGTCTTGAGAGGAGAGATATCTCGATGATGGCTTAAGGAGAGAGATAGAGAAAGGAAAGGAGAGACTCTTTAGAGAGACGACCGATTGAACTAAGCGAAAGATAGTTGAACTGGAGACTATTTTCATGTAATCACTCTTATCGTAATTATGCTATGCTGAATACATGTCATCCTCCTATTGGATGCATGGGATAAATCCTATAAACGCATCGCGTTCGATTTAGAGGACCTCTCTTCATTTTAATACGTTGTCTTGCCCTTAAAAAAAGGTTTTCCCAAAATATATTATTAAATTATTTGAGATTATTTAGCATTTTTTATTATGAATCAATTATTTATTGTCATGAAATATTAAAAAGATAATAATAAAAAAATATGATAAATATAATATTTTTAAAATTATTTGCATAAAAATTATATTTTACCACACTACATTATGCGAGGATAGAAAATGATACAAGGAACATGTTTCTGTATTTTAAAATGAAAAATCTAGTTACAAACATAAATGCGCAATAATATGTAAATAAATCTAATGTGATTGGTCAAAAAGTAGATTTTATTGAAAACAGTGCTAATTTAAATTTTAAATATAAAAGAATTAGTATTGTACGCAGATTAGTACGCGACTTTACTTATACATAACCAAACTCATTTTAAAAACATCCAATTGTTTTTTTATAAGATGATCTATCTTCCGATCCAAATAAAAACTCTTAAGCTGGTTTGGATAGTGAGATAAAATAAGATGAGTTGAGATAATTTGTGAATAATAATGAGATTGTTGAGTTGAGATAAAATGATATGATTTTTAAAAATTGTGTATATGAATTCGAAAGTGAGATGAGATGATTTTAAAATATAAATTTAAAGATGAACTTTCTAAAATTTAATGGTAATGACCTGAACACGTGAATTAATAGAGACAAGCAATACTTTAACACAATCATACAGAGTGCCATGCAAAAGTGTCTTATGCTACTTATTTCTTTGAGGGCAACTAATAGTGACAATGGATGAGGAAGATAAAATTATTTATTTTCTTTATCTAAAATAAATATTTAGATAAATAAAATGAAATTTCTCCGTATGAATTGAGATTAACAATCTCTAAAACCAGACGCTCTTTAATGAAGTTTTGATAATTTAAAAGATAAGTAGTGAAAATATATAGTTTTTCCTAAAGATAATATATTGTTCATCCGACAGATGAAAGGGAAAATCACGTTCTGGTTTTGACTTTTTCAAAGGTGGCATCTGGAATTTAGAAACAATTTAAGTAGTACTGTAATTATGGCCGAACTTCAAATTGGTACCTTCATCGATTTGGAAAATATTCACGTGGCAGTTATCTGCCATGTCAACATCAATAGAAGACGACGCATTACCATGAATATTTAAAAATAATAAAATTAAGAAAAAAACTACAAATAAAAATGGAAAAGCTTAATAAAATATTTTAAAATAAAAAATCCAATAAAAAAATATTTATTAAATAAGATACCTTAATTATATTTTACAATTATGGAGAATAATAACGCTCTATCAATTTGACTCATTCCTTTACGAATCAATCATTTCTTCTTGTTCACCCAAAGGAAATTATTATGCTTATAAGTACCGTATATCAGTTTATATTATTAAGTGCATATTTAGAATCGCTATAAAATATATAATTTATAATTTTAAAATTTATAATTTATAACTTAAATAATAAGTTCTATATTTCAAAAACTATTTACTATTTGATAAATATATATCTAAAATATTTTTATAATTAGTTACATTAATTTTTTAAAAATAAAAATTTTAATTTGATACTTTTTTAAAATAAAATTTTCAATTTATTTAAATGGTTAAAGTATTTTTTATAAATTTATTAAATATGTAATTTTCAATTCTAAATAGATTCTAAGTACCGAAAGTAATAATAACAACGTAATAAAAGGGCGGTAAATATGACCGTTTGAGGCAACCTGGGTCATTTCCTTGTCCTCAGTGATGCTGTTCCTCATTAGCCTGTTTGTACGCTACGTGTGAGCCACTTTCGGAGTCCATGCTGTAATGTACCAATAAAACTGAAAAAGCTTACAAACGGCTATCCGACCACAGATTGTCCGGGCCCTTCTTCCCTTTTCCCTCATTTGGGTACCTCTTTATATTATAATATATATATTTCCTTCAGAGCACTGTTCTTGATTGCTTCCCTGAAAAACCCGACGTATATTGATTCCTTAGCCGTCATCAGATGGAGCAGAAAAACTTTCCACGTGATTTGTGGGTACCACGCTCGTCTTTCTTCCTTACATCTCCCCCACCTTTACCCTCACTTATTTCTTTCTTCATTTAAGCGTTTTCCACTCTCATACTCTGACTTCCACTCTCTGTGTCTATTCCTCTCTCGTTTTATTGTTCGATTTCTTCAGATTCTCTGAACGCTAGCTTCTCTTGTTTTGAGGGTTCCCACTATAGAATCAATGGCAGTGCTTATTCTTCTTCTTTTGCTAGCAGCTTCTGCAGTTGCTGCTGAGGAAGGTGGCTTTCTTTCCTCTGACGCATGCGTTTTTTTTTTTTCTTGAATAATCTTCCTCTGTTAATAGTAAGTGATTTTGGTATTTTCTCTTTTGATTAGTTCCGATCTTAGATTTCACTTTAAAATTTTGGTGTCTCAGTCGCTTCTTAGAGGTTGTAAGGAATTTGACATTGTCTGCATGTGTTCTCTATGATGTCTTAGTCAACCCACTTTGCGTTAAGACTTTGGAGGATTTCATATTAAGGGCATATAAATTGTCGTTATGGGCCAAAATAAGGAAAGAAAATGGTCTCTCTCTCTCTCTGTGTTTACCGAGCAAGAGTATATTTGTAGGTAGTTTGTTTATTTATATATTTATCTATTTATTTTTTGTTCCAAAATAAGTGAGGTTTGGTAGCTCATCATTAATAGTGAAATAAAGGAGGACATAAAGGGGTTGCGGAGTATTAAATGTTACCTGGAGCCATATTGTTGAATTATTTTTGTACTTTTATTATGAAGCAAAGGGAGCTTCTTTAAGTATGTTTACAGAAATGTTTTAGCAAGGTATTTCACGAAAGTAAACTCACAACTCCAGTGGTTTAATATGGTAGGTCATAAATGAGATGAAGCCGTTTTAGTTTGTAAGTTTTTTTTTTTTTTTTTTGGTGAAATCTACATGTGACTCTAGCATTATCTATGTTTATACACTTATAAAAACAGATGGACTTATGAGTCTTGCGGTGAATGTGTGATTACTTTTTATTCATTGTTATCTACTCTATATTCAAATTAAAGCAATAACACCAGTCTGAGAAGCCCTTAACTTCTTAACAACTATAAAGGACTGGTTGTTCACCTTTGGAAACTTAGCTGCTTAGGTACTACTCAATACCAACAAGGTGAATGACATTCTATTCTGGGATTCTCAGCAACTTTATTATTAACACTCAACTGTGGTAGTACCAAGGAAACCACGAGGTAAACTTGGTTTGAAAAAACGCCTCTAACTTATGCTTGTCTGAGTAATGCTGAATGTTCAGTTTCCTTTATCGTGCTAGACTCACTCCTTCATGCTCAATTTCCTTAATAAATAAATGCCGTGAGATTGATCTTGCTAGTTTTTGTATTGAAAAGTGTTTCTCTAGCATACTTCTTGTGTAGTTGGGTTGTGCCCCTTTGCATCCAACTAAGTCGTAAAAGTGAATAATTAATATAAGAAATTCCTAACCTTAAATTATTAGATTAAGGTAGTACCAATTGTATTATATTAAGCTCTCTGGTCTCGATCTCATGTAACTTCTAAACTCACTTGGACTTTCTTGCTTTCCAATCTTCCTAATAAGATGCCCCCCTCTTGTTACTTGTACTTTTTATTCCTTCGGTTTTCATTTTTCTTGTGAAATTTTTATGGGACCCAACATAGGAATTACATGTCATGGCTAGATTATTGTTTGACAGTTTCCTTGGAACTGTCTACTGGATTGTTTCTGACAAAGTGGCTACAAATTATGTAGAATCTTGTCCGGGCCAGTCTATTGGACTGAATGTTAAGTTATGTTCTTTTGCTCGCTTGCCAAATGTCCGGCCTATTGGTGCCCAAAAATCAATAGGCTTGAGAATTTACAGTTTTTTAAGAATATATACTCTGAAATGAGATGTTTTCCTTTTTTATTATAAATAATGAATTTTTTTTTTTTTAATGGAAACGATATGCGTAGCCCATGTACAGGATGTATACATACTATAAAAAAAAAAATGTACAGGATGTAACAATAATATGGGTTGGAGTTGTGGTATTTAATTCTGCTATGATCTTTTCTCTAGGTTTTTAATTCATAGCCAAAGGAGTTGCATGTTCTGTTGGATTTTGTGCTCACCAATCTTTGTTCTGAACCAAGTTGCATGTGCTTTGCCAAAACATTTTAATTTTTTTAAATGTTCTTACTAATGCAGATACTTCAACATTTAGAAGCGCCTTAGTTACAGGATGTATACAATAATATGGGTTGGAGTTGTGGTATTTAATTCTGCTATGATCTTTTCTCTAGGTTTTTAATTCATAGCCAAAGGAGTTGCATGTTCTGTTGGATTTTGTGCTCACCAATCTTTGTTCTGAACCAAGTTGCATGTGCTTTGCCAAAACATTTTAATTTTTTTAAATGTTCTTACTAATGCAGATACTTCAACATTTAGAAGCGCCTTAGTTCTCTCACCATCTAGGAAAAAAAGAAGAAGAAGCAAACATTAATTTAACAGGTTGTTTGGTGCTAATTGTGGGTGGTCAGTTCTCAGTACCAGAAAATCCACACATTTGTTGAGAATGAGGATACTTAAGTTTCAATTGATCCATACTAGTGCGCGAAGTTGAATATGGGGATATCATAACTTATTGGTACTATGGATAAATACTAGTTAACTTTTTTTTGGATAAATAATAGTTAACTTGTTACTAATAAAAAACAAATTTCCCTCTCAACTGTTATATATGTATTTGTTTCTATGCATGTTACTTGCTGCAACCTATGATTTTGGTTCATTTTTGCAGATGCATTTATTGGTGTGAACATAGGAACAGACCTATCGGACATGCCACACCCAACTCAAGTGGTAGCCCTCCTCAAAGCCCAACAAATCCGACATGTCCGCCTATACAATGCCGACCGTGCCATGCTTATTGCACTTGCAAACACAGGCATCCAAGTCATGGTATCCGTCCCCAATGAACAGCTTCTTGGAATTGGCCAATCAAACTCCACTGCAGCTAACTGGGTCTCCCACAATGTCGTAGCACATTACCCAGCCACCAATATCACAGCAATATGTGTTGGTTCTGAGGTGCTAACAGCCATTCCAAATGCCGCGACAGTCCTTGTCAGTGCCCTCAAGTTCATTCATTCCGCTCTCATGGCATCCAACCTCGATCATCAAATTAAAGTTTCGACACCTCTCTCTTCCTCTATTATCCTTGATTCATTCCCTCCTTTCCAAGCCTTCTTTAATCGCACATGGAATCCAGTTTTGGTTCCCATGTTGAGTTTCTTGCAGTCTACTGGCTCGTTTTTCATGCTCAACATTTACCCTTATTATGACTATATGCAATCCAATGGTGTAATATCCCTAGATTATGCACTTTTTAAGCCTCTCCCTCCAACTAAAGAAGCTGTTGATGCTAATACTCTTCTCCATTACTCTAATGTCTTTGATGCAATGGTTGATGCAGCATACTTTGCCTTGGCTTTTCTAAATTTTACTAACATTCCTGTCATAGTGACAGAATCAGGCTGGCCCTCAAAAGGCGATTCTAATGAACCTGATGCAACAATAGAAAATGCCAACTCTTATAACAGCAATTTGATAAGGCATGTGCTGAACAAAACTGGAACTCCCAAGCACCCTGGAATTGCTGTTAGTACCTATATATATGAGCTCTATAATGAGGATATGAAAAGTGGACCTGTCTCAGAGAAGAACTGGGGATTGTTCAAAGCAAATGGGTCGCCCATTTACATCTTACACTTGACAGGATCGGGAGTGGTGTTAGCAAATGACACTACGAACCAAACTTACTGTACTGCAAGGGATAGTGCCGATCCGAAGATGCTTCAGGCTGCATTAGATTGGGCTTGTGGACCAGGCAAGGTGGATTGCTCACCTTTGTTGCAGGGAAAACCGTGCTACGAACCAGACAATGTGCTTGCACATGCAACTTATGCTTTTGACACTTACTATCATAAGATGGGGAAGGATTTGGGGTCATGTGACTTCAATGGGGTGGCTGCAATCACCACCACAAATCCAAGTAAGATCGTTGTCGCACCTGTAAAGAAGGCAACATGTCTTTCTTTCATTGATTCTCTTGTTGGTATTTACTGGATCTCAGGTAGTGTGACCAATAATGCATTCGCAAGTTTTAACAGTGTTGTTGGTTCAATGATGCAGGTCATGGTTCTTGTATGTTTCCAGGAAGGTAAAATTCTAATTTCTTGATGACCAACCCTTGACATCTTTTTAAGTTGATAATAGTAATGAGATTTGAGACAACAATAAAGAAATTTGTGTAGAGCAATGTGGTAGATGATAAATTAATATGTTCTGTTTGTTACATATGTCCATGCAGTGTTGGCAAGGATAGCTCCCTGGTAAATATCACAGCTCCATCCATGAATTCCACAAGTTCGGACTCTTCAGGCTGCAATATTTACGGTGCTGGTTTACCAAGTATCTTCATCGTTATCAGAGTTTTAATATGGAGTGTTGTATTCTTGTAAATGGTGGTATAGAATGGAGTCTGTCACTTAAAAGTTTCGAGGTAGATGGTGATTGGAGATCGTTCAGGGAGTGGATGATCATCAATTCAATCTTGTACAAAATAAGCTAGCTGTATGGCCTGGAATGTAATGTCCTTCATCTATATTGTTATTATTTGCCAGTGAATTATGCTTTATCCCCCCTCTCTCTCAATCTTCGTGATATGATCACCATTATCCTTCTTATATGGCAAGCATAGACGTTCCTCCTTAAACATTGCTTCAACTGCTTCGTCTTTTCTTAGTTTATCTTATGAACTGCTGACTCCTGTGAATGATCATATCTGATAATCTGTTTCAAAATTCAAAGCATAACCAATTCAAATATTCATATTTAATTTGTTGAGTATCCAATATCCATATAAAAGTTAACAATATCAATTTAGAATTTTTAGTATTTTTTTCCCCTCATGATACCTTAGACAGAGATAAATATTTAGTTAAATTATATTTTGTTGATGCACGTCTAAACCTTCTAGAGAAAAGTTTGTCATTTATAATGGCAATTATCACGAATAGAAGTATTAGGACTAGAGTGCCCCTTTGAAACGGATGCGGTGCCAAGGAAGGATTTACACCACCGATACGTTATATTCTTTGTGTTATTAAAAATAAAACATAAATTACTTATCATTTCTACCTCCTTTATTTATTTTTACTTTTTTTTTAACAAGTATATAATGTAAAGATTATAGATAGTACATCTCTTCAAAATAAATCAGGCACATAAGAATAATTTAAATAGTCATATGTCTTTCACCAAAACCGAAGTTACCCATGAATCATGATCACCAAACTAGATGTTCTCCCTTGTCAACTATATACACAACCAAGTTTGTTTGTGGATATTTGGTTTTGTTCAAGAGAGACAAAAGAGGGTGATGAATGAGTCTGTGACTTCAATGGAAGACATAAATGAATATGTACTTCTAAGTTGCAAATTTTCAAGCTTAATAGATATCAAAATAATAATAATTTAAAAAAATAATATTTTATTCAACTTTTATCTCAACTCATCTCAATTCAACTCATTATCCAAACCGGCCTGACCAACTCGACCTCATCGAGCAGTTTGTAATTTGTCTTATGGCCTAAGGCCACGGTGGTCAATCAGAGAAACCCCCCACCTCTTGATACTCTAGCTCTAAACAACACACTAGAAAGAACATTACTAGCAATGTTTGCCATCTCCCTCACCATCTCATTTTTCTTTTCTCTGAAAAATAAATAAGATTCTATAAATAGAGGAAGTGAGAGAGAATTGGACTGTCAATGAACCAACTTGATGAAAATATATCGTTTATGTTTAAGTTTAGAGGGTTCAATTGTGCTAGACCCAGCGGTGGTTTCTTGGAATATTCATTTTGGAAGTTCCCCAACTGGCGAGCATTGCTCCGATGTTTGGCGAGGTAAGATCGAATGTGAAACCCGAGGTGTCATTGGCCGTTGTGGCAGCAACCTCGATGACTCTACCTACTCCTTACGCCGTTGCCATCCAGTCTAGGAGGGTTGAGATTGTGAGTTTTCATAAAGTTATCGATAATTCCAAACTAGTTAGAAGAAAGAGAATACAGAGGGAAGGAGCAGGTGAAAACTGAGAAGCACATAGAAAGTTGGTTTAAATTTGGACAATCATAGTGTGGCATGGAAATTATGTTAATTGCTTATGTGTCACCGATTCATTGGTGGCTGTAAAATGGAAAAGGCCACTATATCCGATTAGAAGGTTTTCTTTTGGGCGCTGTTACTGTACCGCATAGTCTCCTGAGTATTAATATTAGCTTATTCGTCTTTATCTACATCTTTAAATTTGAATAATATATCTTTAAATTCATCTACATTAACTTATGCATCTCAAAATTTTGTATAACTATGAATAATGATTCTTCAAGTTTAAATAATCATTTTTCACTCTTCAAACATTATTTTTAATATTTTTCTTCCTACCCATTAAAATCAACTTTGTGAAATTTATATTAAGATGCTTTTGATATATGAAATTTGTATTAAATTGATTATATAAAGTGTTTTTTAATATATATTAATATTTATTGATAAAATTGAAATTTTAATATATGAAATTAGTAATATTTAGATATATAAAATTGGTATTTTGAACACATGGTGCTAGTTATAAAATATATAAAAATAATAATAATTTTAAGAAAAAAATATTTTTTTATTATTTAGTTCAAAGATGCATAATCTAATGTGTGAGTTTTTCTTGATATATAAAATTAATCTTCAAAAAATACAAGTTTAAATATGTATATGGAGAAACTAATGCTAGTGCGAAGAATATTGTACTTTTTTTTTAATCTTTTTTCTTTCAAATATTTTGAAATAAATTTTTTTTTTTTTAATACCAACATACTAATAATTAATTTTTTAATCATTAAATAAAAAAAATTAAAAATAATAGAAAAAACCACCAGACATACTATCATACTCCTTTTCTCTCGTGACTAACATAATACCATCTATGTTATGTTTAGTTTCCCAACTGCAGGTTGCAAGTTTGCAACTGGTGCACTGACCGTGTAATTTTGGGGAACATTGTGGTCAGACAATTAGCTCAATTCACAAACCCTAGTTTCCCATCTATATAAATTAACTGCGACCATCCCTTTGGCAACAGATGTTCCGTTTGATTCCAAATTCCTATCTCCTCAGATCGCAGCCTTTACTCTCACACAAAACTGTTTTTCCTTGAATTCCTGCAAAATTTTGTTTGCCTTGCGATTTCTAATATTCATTCCGAGAGAGGCATCTATGTTATGATTACCTGTGCTTAATCGATAGCAACAGGGGATACGAAGCGATGCGAAATCAAAATTTCCGGGTACCTCCTATGGACTGGCAGATTCTTTATTTTTGGTGGATTCTGACTATTTCTCGTAGGTTTCACATCCTCTCATCTTCTAAACACCGATCCGTCTCAGAAATCGCCAATTATTTTCTCAAATTTGTTTTACCTGAGTTTGTGTCTGAGTGCTCAATGATGATTGATTTTGCTTTAACCACACCGAAAAGAGGCTGAGTCTGGTTTCGATTCTCTTGGGTATAAGCCAAGGGAAGAACTTTTTGTGCTTGGTGGGTGCCTGATGACTCTCTTATCTATGACTAGGAGGTTAATGCCCCTTCTTATAGAGAAAAGAGGAAGGCTTCATCAAGCATTTGAAGTATCTTTGGCTTAGATCCAAGAGGGTTACCTGCTTCAAGTTCTCTCATGTGGAAAACCGAGGCCTTTTATCTGAGAGCAACCACAATTCTTTTTACTTCAATAGATCTGTATCTTGAATTTCTTGGGTTGATTATGCGTGAATCATTCTCTAGTTAAATGCTGGGTAGAGTTCTGCCTCAGAATGAGGATCAATTTTTTTCTTCTTTCTTATTTTGCTTTCAATTTTATGTTTTATTGGCTTTACATGAGAAGGAAACCATGATTTTACTTGAAGAACCATATGTTTCTTCTTCTCTTTGTCATTTTTCAATTCACAAGAATGGTCATGAATACTTCTTGATTCCTTGTATTTGAATCTAGATTTTCTACACCTCTACATTTTGAGTAAAGAGCTAAAAACTTTATATTGAAGGCCATTAGTCCTGCTGTATCTGGTCAAGTTACTTTTTGTATCGGCATGGTAATGCAATTACGGTGATGTAATTAACGCACGAAAGAGATTTTGCAGGGTCAACTGAGTGCTAAGATATGCCAAATACCATCTAGGCATTCAGGAATTTTAGTTAGCTTAATCCCATTTGCTGAGCTAACACTTTTACTGCTCAGAATTTAAGCATTTCGATATTATCTGAGAAGCTTGAGTTATTGCTAGTCATATGTTTGAATAAAAGATATATATATATATATTAACTCTCTCTGCATTAAGGGCATGGAGCTCTATAATTCATTTAGTACTATTTCATTTATATTGAGATACAAATCAGAACGACGGAGCCGGTGCAGGGGAGGGAGCAGCAGAAAATAGGCTGGAAAAAAGTTTTTCAGCAAGCACTGCGTTTGCTCCGTCCGAGGGATGGAATGCATCCCAGAATACGTACTCACTGCGATTGCTGCACATCTTGGAGTTAGGCAAGCATAGCCCTCCGATGTTCGAGACCTTGCAACACGATGTATTGGAAATCTTAAATCCTGCAAAAGAAACAGGGTCACGTTCAAGACATTGTTTTGTTTATCTTGTTGATTATTCTGAATTGAGGCATTTGGGTTTACCATATTTGGTGGGATTATCGATCAAATCCAGAACTGCTGGATATGTATCTGCAAATATTAGTTTTGCATTTGGGAGGCGCCCGTTTAGAGAGGCTACTAGGTTTTGTGCTTTGGAGTTGAATTGCTGAATCCAATGATTTACTCTCGTTAAGCATTGGCCTTTCTTTGATTTTACCCTCTGAGAGGGAATGCAGCCGAGTGGGCCAAGATCATGAATGACCATATTTCGCGCACCGAGTTGATACAGCCTCTAGCATTTGTAAAAACCGAATCATCACATTTTAGGAACAAATAAAGAGTCGGAGGGTGTAAACTTTCTTACAGATAATTGTAGGTCAAAGGTGGAGATCAATAGTTCCAAAAATTCGTCATGTGTGTACTGCTGACCGTCTTGTAAAAAGGGTTGCAAGAAATTGTTGACATAATCATTGCTTCCTACAAAAATAAACACAGAGAAACAAGTAAGCAAGGAAGATCGTGTTTTTTCTACCAATAATTTTGGAAGAAGTAGAGGATTTTCTTGATGGGCCAACGGTCGGGTATTTGATGCTTTTTGTGAGAATGAATTTGAAAATGCCAACATGGGATGCTTCAAGTACCGATTCCAATGAAGTACGTGGCTTCATTGAAAAGCTTGTTGGCAGCCACTTCTCCTATTTTAGACTTGATTTTCTGCGTCGTCGTTGCGAAGTTATTTATTTGATCATCGAAGGACAATCTCTGTATCTACCGCACCCGTAATAGATCGAGAAGAGGAAAAGTTGAGAGAGATTATCAGTAATGTATGTACCAGTGCTTGAATCCAACTGAAAAGCAAAATAAATTGGATGTGTAATTACAAAATAAAGTCCAGTGTCATTGAGAATTCCGGCTCCACCGGATGCATAATTCACCCCTTTAAGGAGAGCATCATCGTTTTGTGACAAAGACAGATAAGGTGGTGGTGATGAAATTCCAAGCTTTTCCGCTGCAAGTTTATGACAAAAAGAGTTTTGCTTTAACCATGAAAACAATTAATCAGAATACAACAAAGATAATAATAAAAGTTTAAGATAAATAAAGTACATATAATGTCACCAATTGTCCTCCCATTTGTGAATCTCCCAGTGGCCTGCCCACCAACGTAATCAACACCATACCAAGGGTAATTTGATCTTGCGAGTGAATATTGCAGGTAATTGTTGTTTCCAACTTCTGTTAAGGAATCACCAAAGACAAATGTCACTAGTGCAGCTGCTGATGAGGCGGACGATGCAGCTGCCAAGATCAATGCGGCAAAAGCCAGCCCTGGTAATGCTATGGCCATTTGTTTTCCTCTTACTTGTGGGGTTCTAAAAGCAGAGGCCCTTTTGTGAAGAAGATTTCATATGTTTTCTAATTCTAGGCAGTGACAGAATTTATAGTATGGTTTAGAAACAGTACAGGATCACTGTTTTAGGTCATTACCAATTCTCCAAGTTTCCAAATATTAGGTGATTATCTTCATAACCATCGAAGATGCACAGTGGTGTGGTGTGAGCCTTTTTTTCCATTTTGTTCAGTGCAGCTTCTTGGAAATTTCAGGATCTAAGTAGTCTCTCTTTCTAGGTGTTGGCCAACTCACCTCGTTAGGTCAGCATGGTTAGCTTTGTTAGGTTTTGCCATTGGCGTGAAAATGGCAATGATCTTTACTGCTACTGTGCTACAATCAATTACTTCAAGCTACTTAACACAGGCAAAACAGAAGCACGTGCATGTTCAGTTCATCCTCTATTTTTCTTTTTCTTTTTCTATTTCTATAACCGAATGATGCATTAAAAGCAAGTCAATAAGATGCTGTGCCGCTCCATACATAAAACAAAATTTACAGCATCATAGATAAATAATGCATTTTAACTATATTTTTTTGTAATAAAAATAATTTTATAATTATTATATTAAATTAATTCAATTTGTTGGTTTATTTTTGTAAAATTTATTTATGGCTAAAGCATTTCTTTTTAATAAAATATTCCTAAAAATCTTATTATATTTGAAAACTAATGTTAAATACAGTCATGTGTTATAAAATATTTTTTTTAAAAAGAGTAAAATTCATTATTGAGAAATTAATTTTTTCAAGTGAGTTTTATATTTATTTTTTTTTTAAAATAAGTATGTGACGCTTGTGAACACTATAACTGTAAATATAATTTCTCTATTTGAATATAATGTTGAGGATTTTAGTGATAGGCTGGAAAATAAATTATGAGCTATTCAATTTGTCATGTCTCCTCAATGGGAATATAAATAAATATGATCTTAGATTAATAAAAAAATAAAAATAATGTGATACGATTTTGATTATCAACTCTAAGTAGGTATAAATTATAAAGAAAATATTAGTTTGATACTAAAATGAAAATTTTGATATTTAGATTATTTTATGCCAAAAAGAGAAATTAATTTGAAGGGTAAAATTATTTATTATATTTTTTAAAATATTTATAATTCTCTTTTTATCTTTCTGAAATATTTGTTAAGATTAGCTTTCCGTGTGCGCGTGTGACAATTTACACGTAGAATAAAATTACCCAAAACAACTTAAAAAGAAGTAGAGAGGAGTCGAGGACTTTTAACTTTTCCAAGCCGGGCTTGGGTACACTAATCTCACAGGACTCGTCTGACAGGCTTTTATTCTTACCTTTGATTTTTCATAACAACTACGCGGATGATGGTGCAGATCAAGAGTGTGCCGTCAAATTAGCAGTGCTTAATCCTTATTCCTGGCAACTACTTGCTGCAGAGTGACGAGTGATTAGTTGAGAGAGAGTGAGAGAGAGAGAGGGCCAGACTTAGGGCCTAAGTTTAGTAATCTGTCAGAGATTTATAAGAAAAACCCTCTTCTCGACGGTCCGCGAGTTTTCTGCATTCGCAGACTCTGATTGTGAGATTAACGTTCTTTTCGATAACTGGTTAGTATTCTGATTCGATTTCTCTACGATTTTGTGTCCATAATTGTTATGTAGTGATCTGTGTGTGTAATCGTCGTTGCTTTTGATAATAGGCACAGCTTCTGTTACTCGATTTTAGCAGTAAATAAGGGTTCTCTTGGTTTTTGGGGCGGTAATAGTCTTTGCCATCCTAACTGGGGTTTTCTATATAAGATGACGTGATAGTTTTGGATTTTTAATTTCAATATGGTTCAAAGCAATAGCAATAGCAATGGTGTGGTAGTGTGCAGTGCTAATTGTAACCGTAGCTGTTATGATAATTTGTTAATTTTTTTTCTTTTGTTGTCTTTAGGAGTTTTTATTCCTTACACTGCACTTTTGATTCACGTACAGGCACTTGAATTTGATTGAGGGGGAAGGTGCGTTGTAATATTTTGGGTATTGATTAATCGGGCTAATTGGATTGAGCGAGTCTTTTGAAGGATAATTCAAGAGATATGGCAATGATAACCGATGGACAGAGGCACAAAAATGCTTTTGAGGACAATGGAATAGAGTGTAGGCCATGGTCTGATCTTCCCATTGATATTTTAGATATAATTGCCAGAAAACTTGATATTGTTGACCATGTGTCATTTCGTGCTGCCTGTAAGAATTGGCGAGAAATTCAGGGGCTTCCACTTGTCAATGCACCATGGATAATGGGACACTGTTGGGATGTGGACGAAAATGACGAAAATGTCTACAGTTTATGCAGCTTCTCCCTCCTAACTTCCAAATGGAATCATGTTACCCGTAACAAATTTGAGAGAGAAGGGTTTAGGGATTTATATGGTGCAGCCATATGTGCCTCAAAACATGGCTGGTTGCTTCTACAGAAATCTAACTTGTCGTTCTTCTACAATCCTTATACCAACAGTATAATCAAACTACCCGATCTTAACTTGAGCTTCAATCGAACTACATTCTCCTCTGTTCCATCTTCTCCCGATTGTTTTTGCTTTGCAATACAAAGTTCGAAAGACAGTCTAAAAATCTACATACACGTGTGTCAGCCTAGCGACCAGAAATGGACAACATTTGAGTCAGATGGTATTGGGAAGGCAGTTGAGGACGTGGTTTACTGTAATGGAACTTTTTATTGTGTCTTTAGTGGAGGAGTGTTGGGGGCCTTTGATCTTGCAAGCTGTGAATGGAGTTTTCTGAATATATTATCGATTCCCGAGGCCTCGTTTTGGTCTAGGGCTCATATGATGGAGTCTCATGGGCAGCTCTGGTTGGTGTGTCCTTCTAACTGCTTTGAAGTTTTTAAATTCAACTGGTTATCCCAGCTTTGGGTGAAGACACATACATTGGGATGTCGAGCTTTATTTCTCGGCTGTACCTCATTCTTGGTTTCAGCGGAAGGAGAAACTTCCAGTTTTGCTGATAAGATTTATTATCATTCTGATGCTGTCAGTTACGATTATTCAATGGAGACTAAACGGAGTTATCGATGTGAGTCTACTCCAACTCGATGGGGGACTCAGAGAATTTGGATTCAGCCTCCTGAGCAGGTCTAGAGCCATTTAGCTGTCTTTCTGCGCTCGCGCTATGAAATAGTCCACTGTTAGTATTTGAATAATGAGCTTTGGGCACTTGTTTGGGTTCTGGTGCTATGAAGTTATAGGATTTATTGCTCTTGCCTCCAGTAACAAGTGCCTGAATTACAAAGCAGTTTTTTTTTTTTATAAGTACAAAGTTAGGAAATTTAACTGCATCATTGTAATGATGTGACCTTGGGAGAATATTTACTAGTCCTTAGATGTTTATAATTTATTTTTTCATCTTTTGAAGTTACATCATATGCATGTTTATGGTTTTTGTTTTTTCGTCTTTTGAAGATGCCATGTCCATGTGAAACGCTGGTCCCCGCTGAAAGGGAAAGATATTTCCTTTTAACATTATCTCTGGTACTGAATAATGCTGACAGTGATATTTTTCTGATCCCCGTTCTTTTAGAATTTTCTACTAATCTGATCAAACATGGTTGTTGTCTAATTGGAAAAAATGTGCATAAATGTTAAATTATTATTTACATGAAACAGTAGACTCGTTTTAAGGATCTTTTATATGTTTTAATTTTAGAAACCTTGAATGTTAGAGCGGGTTCATGGGGTCGTGAGGCATTGAGGCCGGGATGTTTCTCTAGTTTCTCTACAACCGGATTAGCTGAAAGATTACTGGTTCGAACCCAGAAATAGAATTTAAAGTTACAATGGACGGTTAAATATAATGAGTAGAAAAGAATACACGGTGGTTCTTTATCTGTGGGTCAAATTGTTGGTACATTAAGTTATTTGCTTGCGTTACACTTTTGGAATAGAGAACTATAAATTTAAGATTCGTAGATGAAAAGTTTCTACATACTATCCTGTGGGGTTTGTAATCGGTCTGTCATGATCATGTTCATTGTTCTTCTATCAAATATATTTTGAGAATGTGTTTCCTAATTGTCTAGTACTGATTGCTTGGAAAGCAACATATTGCTGTGTAACACTCCAATGAAAGACCCAAACCACATGACTTATACTCCAAAAGGACTAGTCAATGATACAATTGGAATCCCATTAGAACCTTATAAAGAGCAAGAATTTCTTATTCCCAAGTAATGTGGGATCTCATACACCACCTACCCTCAATTTTATCATATGGGGATATCACAATCTACTCCCCTTAAATTCCAGACGTCCTCGTCGGGTTTGTCTGTTGTAGATGGCAAGGCTCAAGTCTCTCATTTCTGGTTGGGATAGACTCTGATACCATTTGTAACGCCCTAATGGAATACCTAAACCACATGGCCTATACTCCAAAAGGACTAGTCAATGATACAATTAGAACCTCATTGAAACTTTATAAAGAGCAAGAACTTCTCATTCCCAAGCAATGTGGGATCTCATACATCACCTACCCTCAATCTTATCATATGGGGGTATCACATGCTGTTGGAGTTAACCTTCTTTTCTTTAGCTCATCTTGGTATACTGGCATACTGGATGCTTCTTTTGTTCCACCAAGTTGTGATGATCAATTTGGAGCATGCTTATACTACAAATTTTAGAAGATAAAACACATTACACACAACTCCTAACCCATGCTATAAACTTTTTAAGAGATCTTTAGCATTAGTTCCTTGTCACAAGATCAAATCAATTATTGTTTGTAGTGTGTTCAGGCCATTCACTTGGGACAAAATGCCCGTCTGTAATCAGTTGTCATTCACAAATGGCCAATGGCTAAAAATTGGGTGTCACCTGGCACAGATATGGCTAACTTAGGCGATAACCTCAATACCATGTTAAGCTGTACAAGTCCTAGCTATCAAAACTTCAAAGTCTCATATACGAGGTAACTTTTTTATAATGCTCCTTTATGCTCCTGTTGCTCTAAAAAGGGTAAAATCTTGGGCACAAGAAGAATAGGTTGATCCTAATGCTCCTTTTAACTCTAGCAACTGCAACGATGGTAATATCTTAGGCATGAGAAGATTACATCGAGGATCGATCCGTATCATCTATGACTTGGGTTCTAATTTCTCTATTTTTTGAAGAACACCGAGTTGGGTTCTTGTTGTACAAATATATATAATCCTTGCATATCCCTTGCAATGCAATAAAAAACAACAGATGTTACACATGAGCTTGGAACGACAATATTCTGATCAGTCGACTATGGTAAAGTTGGACAAAATAAACTTATAATATCAATCAGAAGATGGAATCATTTTATGTACGAAACCAGACCTGTCAAGTTGTAGATTATTTATAATTTTGATCCACTCGAAAACGTTTAACAGGAAAGAACAAACTCAGGTACTGGACGGTTGGAATTAAAATAGGGTATTTTCAGAAGTGCTTTGTCTTTATATTAACAAGGAGCAGCAAGAGAGACGGAAACATCAAGCCACAGAGCAACTCTAGGTAGCTGGCTATTCTTTGTGGTCTTGGGGTATTAGCATTGGCTTCGCCAAATGCATCTTTAAATTTAGCTAATATAAACTTGAAAATACATTTGCCTATTCTGTCTAAATTTAATCACTACATTAAATTAGTCATTCATTCTTTATATAATAATAAAATATTATTAAATTAATATTTTTTAAAAAAAATTATTTTTATCACATTTTTTAATTCTACCAATTTAATATTAAGCAATATTATATTGTAATTAAATTAATATTATAAAAACACATTTTCAGGTGGCCATTTAATTGTAACAAAATTCTATCAAAATTTTTTTACTAACTATCTTAACCAAATATCTAGAAACATATGAGAATTCATACAAAAAAAAAAAAAAAAACTGCACTTACACAAAGAAGACAATTGTTTATTATTTGGACAATGAAAACGTCTTTCATATTTGGCTATGAACTTTAGTAAAAGTCTAAAATATTTTGAATTTGTCCAATTCAATGTTACGAGTTTTTGGGTCAAATTACTCCAAATTTAGCCAATTACCTCGTTTAGCCAAAAGCCAATTAGGATGCTCTTATCTAGAAAATAAGCAATATTCCATGTGTTGGGATTGATTTCTTTCTTTTGTTTAATACCCTACATACGTACAGAATTTCTAGAATTAACATCGGTCACGTACTTTTTCATCTTTCTTCCTATCCATCGCCAATGAAACCTGACTTTTCCGCGCTATATACGCGGTTTGACGAAATTTCCAATTTTAAAATTCCATGGGGAATTGAATGTTCTGGCCAACTTTGTTGAACACTCGCTTCTTTCTTTCGAAAGAGGAGGTAACACCAGGTTACGTAACGCCTGAAAGAGAAGAGAGATTTCCAGGGCAAAGTAGTAACGTGGGTTGGCATTGGCATTGGGGAGACAAAAGTGAAAAGCCTCTCTTCCATTATGCTTGAGGGCAAGGTGCCACATTCCTTGTCAAAGTTGCCTTGCATTTCTTAATTTACTTTAAATATTGTTAGTTAATAGCTGTCAGAAGAATTAAACAACACGCAGCGCAGGCATGGCATGAGAATTTAGAATCCCCCCACCGTTTTCGCAATCTTCGGTCCTGTAATAAAGTACGGATAGTGATAGGTTACTATCTATTACTGTCCATTTACTATTTATAAAAGATTAGAAGTTTTTTATTCTTTTATTATTATTTTTAAATATTTATTTAACATCTTTAATCATTAAAAAAAATTAAAAAAAGTATATAATTTTATTAATACTCATTTATCTTAATCATTAAGTAAAATTAAAAATTAAAAAAATAGTAAATAGACAGTAGGTGATCTTTTTTTCAATAAAGTACGTAAATAATAAATATTAAAAAGAAAAAAAACAAAGGAGAAACGGGGGTTCCGGTTCATTCCTCTCGACAATTAGAAGAAGAAGAAGAAGAAGAAGGCACTTTACTTCCTTGAGTGTCAGTCACATCAACGCCCACCGGCACCACATATATATTACATGCATACAATCCAGCCTGTCTATATGTATACATACAATTCCTAGAATTCCCATCTTTCCTTCCTTCCTTGGTTTTTTTCTCGCATAGTCTTCTGAATTGAACCGAACAATCCAGAAAGATATGTCCTTCTCATGCGGTCTCGAATGCGTGCTTTTAATCGGCTGCACCCGTTGGGCCTGCAAGCGCTGCACCTACGTCGGTTCCGACGATAGCGCCACCTGGACTTTAGCTACACCTGAGGAATTCGAACCTGTGCCCCGCATCTGCCGCCTCATCCTCGCCGTCTACGAGCCTGACCTCCGCAACCCCCAGTTCCCCCCCTCCGGCGGCTACGGACTCAACCCTGATTGGGTCGTCAAGCGCGTCACCTACGAGCAAACCGATGGTAATGCGCCACCTTACCTCATTTACTGCGACCGCGACCGCCGCGAGATCGTCCTCGCCATCCGCGGCCTTAATCTCTCCAAAGAGAGCGACTACAAACTTCTTTTGGATAACCAGTTGGGTATGCAGATGTTCGACGGCGGCTACGTCCACCACGGCCTCTTGAATTCGGCGATCTGGATTCTCAACCACGAGTCCGACACCCTCAGCCGGCTCTGGGTAGAGAATGGCTGCGACTACGATATGATATTCACCGGGCATTCGCTCGGCTCTGGAGTGGCCTCTCTTTTGACCGTGATCGTGGTGAACCACCGGGACCGGGCATTCGCCGGCATCGCAAGGAATAAGATCCGCTGCTACGCGGTTGCACCCGCCAGGTGTATGTCGCTCAATCTGGCTGTCAAGTATGCGGATGTGATATACTCCATCGTCTTGCAGGTCAAGTATTTTCGATGCCTTTTTTTTTGTTAAATTGCTTCTATATTTGTCTGTAATATTGTAATGCTCTGTTTCTATCTGTATGTTGTTGCGCGTTAACCTTTTATGCTTTTTCAATAAAACTCCCATCATTAATGGAACCAACAGTTAGGAAACACGTCTCTTCTATATGCAAAAGTTTGGGTATATCATATATGACTGGCATCTCCTGCTAATTTCGGTTCTGAAAACTTCTGATTACAATTGGTTTGAGAAATTTTATAAATCTCTTTAATTATTGCTCCTGAAGCTGCCTGCTACTCTATAACTTGGTTTAGTTTAGATCGCCATATTCAACTGGACTGAGAGTGCCACCTCTTTAAATTATTTTTGTCCAGGATGATTTCTTACCAAGAACAGCCACCCCCTTGGAAGATATATTCAAGTCTATCTTTTGGTTAGTATTCGTCTTCCAATATTTCGAAAGATAAACCATTCTGAGTAGTCAAATTAGTGGAGTGATAATCTCTTAATTCAGGCCTTGATGCTTTCGACAGCTTGCCCTGCTTGTTATTTTTCGTTTGCTTGAGGGATACCTTCATCCCAGAAGGTAGAAAGCTTGAGGATCCAAGAAGACTTTATGCACCTGGAAGAATTTACCATATCGTAGAGAGAAAATTTTGCAGGTACCATTGGCTTCAACTACAGTGGAGTTTTAATCTTATGTTTTCATTAGGGATTGTATATATTTTCCCCTTTTTTTGCAAAGCGATGATTTTTGTGTGCCATAGAATCAGCTGAGGAGAGGAATGGTAGTCATAAGGGTTATGATTGAACAATATTCTTGGCAAATGCGCTCAACCTGTCTTGCATGCATCTTTACCCATGACAGCAATCAATAAATTCATACTTATGAAATTTTTCATAATTTTCATTCAAGATCATGATTTCTATGAAAATGAAAATCTCATCTTCACATAATCAACTCAACTCATGTCATAGTAGGATGGAAGCCAGTCCTAACATTTCTGTGATATCTGTATTTTGTCCCTTAAGGTGAGATTTCCCCTCTTACAAGAAAATGGGGAAGGTGGTTGGCAGCTTTAACTCTTGGACTATTGTTTCAGGTATCAATGTATATTTGTTCTCATGCCACTTTAAACCTATGTATCCCCCCCCCCCCCCCCCCCCCTCCCTCTCTCCCCTCCCCTGCCGACATCAAAACCTCCACTTCTAGAGCACGTTTTACAATATGCTATCAATATGTATGGTTATATGTGGTTGGCGTCTGATGAAAGAAGTAAATCATCTGAGCTACGAAATTTACTGTGTGGTCTGATGCAAGTCCAATTTTAAAAGTGAGCTTACCCTACTAGTTTGTAAACCTTGAAAATGTTGTGTGAGGAAGGCCACCTATTATTCTGTTTAGAGTTCAGTTAATTTTCACAAATTTATGTTTTCCAAATATATGTATTAACCATTGTCAACTCTTCTCCTCTTTGGGGACTGTACACCATATTTCGGGCAATATTGTTGCTCTTGTTTTGAGTTCCCAATCACTTGGTATATTGCAGATGCGGGAGGTTTCCTCCAGAGGTCAGAACAGCCATTCCTGTTGATGGGAGATTTGAACATATTGTCTTGTCCTGTAATGCAACATCTGATCATGCAATTGTTTGGATAGAAAGAGAAGCAGAAAAGGCTCTACAAGTATGTAAGAAACAGCTATTGACATTCTCTTACTCTTTGCTCATATTTTTGCCATTCGTGCTAAATGCTTTATTTAAAAACTATTGAAATTCATGTTCCCTATTCCTTCATGATCATGAAATTTTGATAAGCAGCAGAGTAAAAGAAAACAACTAAAACAATAAAATATACCAAAGTGTGCTTTGGGAAGCAGTTCAAGAGTTTTTTTTTTCTTGGATGATGTGTAACCTCACCAAGGCCAGACTCTTCGAACACACCCCTGGGGAACCTTGGGTACACGATCAAAACTGTGCATAATGTAATCCAGGAAATTTCCTAGTGCAGAATCAAATCCAGGAAGGATCTTATTCTTATTTATCTATGGATTGATTCAAATTCATTTCGTTGATATGGATCCATTAATTTTTTCCTAGTTAATGATCAGATGTTAGTTTATTAGCATGAAGATGGTTGATGAACTTGAGCTGTGTCAATGATTAGAACGTCTGAGAGACATCTTACAGATTGTGTCCTTGTCATGTGTGGCACCAAAATATCCGTCTACCACTTTTTTAAGGGACGAGAAAAAGAAGTCTTGAAATCTTCATCCAGAATGTACTCAAGATTAATGAGTTTTCCTCATATGTTCTGCATTACTATTGATCATAGAAGTAGCCAAGGAATTTGTGTCGGATAGAATTAGTTGACCATGCTGTTGATGGCTGTCTTGTGTATCCAATAAACAGCCATTAACAGTTTAGTCTTAGTCTTAATAAAACTATGCAGGACCTGTTGCGTATCTCCAAGATGATAAGCTATTGCCTCTATTTCTCTTTTACTCGAGAATGTCAAGCTAACTATTAGACTACTAGTGTTTCAGTTGTCTTTTGAAAAAGTTACTAATTAGCATTCTTCCTATAGATAATGAGGGAAAGCATTCCCCAGACGGTAACAACTGCTCCAAAAATACAGAAACTCGAGAGGTTGCAGACCATTGAAAAAGAACACAAAGATGCGCTGGAAAGAGCTGTCAGTTTGAATGTGCCTCACGCCGTGACTGCCCCTGAGGTGGAGGAGGAGGTACTATCTCAGGACAACGAAGCAGAGTCATCGTTGAGTCAGAATGAAGACGCCTTAAAAACCGAGTCAAAGTCCACTGGTGAAGGGGCCAAATGGGATGAAGTGGTTGAAAAGCTTTTCAAGAAGAATGAATCGGGAGAACTGCATCCACATCCAAAAAGAGAAGCACATACGCCACAATAACAGCAATTATTTTTTCTCCGCTCATTTTTCGTCTTTGTTGTAAGTTTGAGATTAGGTGTCCGTATTTGTTTTGTTTTGGGTTCTCGACACATTTGTACATCTCTCTTGTAGAAAAGAATTCTCGCGATGATTTATATAACCCCGGTTTCACCAGCCATAAGGGGAAAATAAATTACCAACTTCGGAATTCTCGCGAATTGCTTTAATATTATTGTATATGATTTTATTAAATTGGTATGTAAGGAAGTTTTGATTCTGTATGTTTTGTTTTTTTTTTACTCATAAATTCAAATACTAACCTACATGTCTTTTTTCTACCTTGGCAATCTCCAACATGCCAATCCAAACGAGCATTGATAAATATTCATTAAAGACACAACATTTAAGTCTATTTATCATGTTTTACTTGTGAATTTATTATTTAATAACACATCATTAAATGATGATAAAAAGATAATAAAAAAAGAGATAATGAGTAAATTCTCTCTTAAAACTACGTTTTGTTAGTGAGGTGATATAAAATCACCTCAGACTACCTCACTGCTATTCACTATTTTTTTACTACAATTTATTATTTTTTCACTACTATTCACAAAATGATAGATTTAGCAAATGCTAGATCCAGCCGAGGAAATAACATAATCCCTTTCAATTCTTGTTCAGTTTTTCCCAGAAACAGCATACAGAACTACCTTGCTAACATTAGGAACGGTAAATAATATACTCAAATCCATTCATTACCCAAAACTTGAACATTTATAAGTAACTAATAACGAGAGGAAGCATAAAAATTAAACTAACTAATGAGAATCGTCATACAGCTTCATTAACACCAGGGCATGCAAATCCAAGCATTAAGCAACAAAACGGACGTAAGTAGCAAAAGAAATAAACCAATTTGTACAGCTCACATAAGCTAATGTTGACTTTCCTACTCATAAGTTTAATTCCCGAGCAGTTCACAGCTTGAAGATTCAAGTGTGCTTGGCTTCAGCATGGTAATTATCCAGGTCATCGTTAAGATCATCAACAGACATGTCAACAGCTTGATTATTTTCACGACCACGGCCCCTGCCCTGGCCCCTGCCCCTGCCACGGCCCCCACCCCGACCCCGAGCTGCACCCTGACCGTGACCCCGAGCTGGACCCTGACCTTGACCCCGAGCCAGACCCTGACCTTGACCCCGAGCATGGCCACGAGCACTCATACCCCCACGACGGTTTCGACTACAAGAACAAACAGAAACCTGTAAATAGTTGCAAATATCTATATATTACATGCTGAATGGCGATTGCCAAACACTTGAAGCCAGCAAGAAATTAACTGACATCAAAATGAGACCCATCTCAGCTATTATTCCAATAAAAGAAGCTCAACAATTGGAATGATTCCTTCACACCCATTATGCTGTTTATGCATGACAAACTTCCATCTTCAGCACACATAGTATCTTAGCATACCTGAGTTCCAATCATCCATATTAACAACTCTTACCATGAAAAATGCTTTGTGCATGGACAATCGTGCACAAAGACAAAACATGAGGGGTGAACAGTAGAGATCATGACTCTTTACCAAGTCCCGACTCTTTATGACATTCAAAATTCTAATCTTGAACAGATTCTTTTCCCCAGACATTTTGCTACATATACCCAAAAAAGCACAAGCACAAACTAAAATTTAAAAGCTATTCCAGCAAGCATCCACCATGCCTAGCATAAATCAGGTTTGGTTACAAACTCAATACACTGCTGAATAAAGTCCAGTCCTAAAACTAGCTGGCTCCATTAAAAAGCTTCAATCAGGTTCAAGACCCAATTTGAGCTCAGCCACACGTGGAAAACAATAACTTGGTTGGAGTCCATCAAGCTTAGGCCGAGGTCACACTCGACCCAACTTCACAAAGCAAAGCTCAGAAATTCCACACTCGACTTAGCTAAGCTAATCTTCTTCACACATTTCAGTCGAGAGAAGTTCCAAACACACAAACAACATACCCCATGATATATTCTTTGAATATGCACAAGGTCATGTAGGCTGACATCTGAGTTAGGGTCAAAACTCAAGTTTAGCCACAACCGATCCAACTTAAACTAGCTAACATCCCGGCACTCAGCTCGGCTAGGGCTTATTTTCTTTTCAGAGAACATAGGCCTGGCTGAGCTAGACAATTTTCTAAAATAGTTCTTAAACAAGAAGCAACATGAACAAATGATAATTGCTTCCAATTTGAGCAATGAATACAAGTATAGTGTTTGCAAAGTGGTCTGAAATATAAAAAGTAAACTAGATCGTCAAATAAGATGAAAGAATATGAAATGATCTCTTATCTCCACAAAAAAAAAAGGAATATGAAATGATCTTGATAATTATGAAACACAGTTATATTAGCAGCCAAAAAGGGGTATGTAAGACAGAAAAATGTAGCAGCACACAAAGATTTACCCAGAGCCACGGTTAACAGCAGTAGAGCCTCCAATAGGACCACCTCCAGGCCTGCATAACTCAAAGCATCAGTATGGTACTTACAACCGCATAATCACTAAATGGATAGATGCAACTAAAAAGCCAGGGAAAATTTTATTCATCATGGCATACTTAAAATTAAAATAAAAAAATAGCACCTCGAGTGCAAAATATACATGGTACAAAAAATTGCAACACGGTATCAACAAGTTCAGAATTGTGATATGATATTCAGACAGCAAGCTCCACAATATCTGGACGGAGAATATCTTTAAGAAATCATTGAATGTTTGATAATTCTACTCAATTTCCAATAACACAATACAATTAACACTAACAGGGGATAAAAAGAAAATATCCAACTTTGAGATCAATAAAGAAAAATATTTGAAACAACCATCCTAGATCCTTGGATAACCACTCAGAAACCCTTAAACAAGCCAAAAATAAAAAACAAATTTGAAACTTAGTAATGTAATTTCAGTCACTTCTGCAAACATATTCAGAACTGATAAGACATCGTATGATTGGCTGTTGAGATGGAGAAGGAGAAAAATAAATGCAAAAGATACTTTCATATGAATGAGAGGATAGTTTGAGAGAGGGCATATAAATAACATACGTCATAACAACTGTTCTCTTCCTCCTTCCATTTACTCCAGTCACATTCACACGAGCTGAAACAGGTATTTCTGAATTCGCACCTACAATTTCGATCCTCATGGGTTTACCATCCAAGAGAACATTATTATACCGCTTAAGAGCTGCAAATGCATCACTTCTTCTGGTATACACAACTTCAGCCGAGCCCTGTAACCAAGCAAAAAAGAAAAAATTACACTTTATCCAATTAATTATATATGATCACAAAAGTCTGATAAAATACCACAAACAATCGCAAATAAGCACAATCAACATATGAAGATGAAATAACAAACAAAGTTAACCACATAACTGGAGAATATCACACAAAACATATATATGATACATAGCAATACAGTATACATTTATTGCGCCACAGAATGAAACTAGTGTGCTTTTCAGCAAATACCGAGGAATGCATTATGGTTCATCCTGATTATTTTACTGGACTGCATAGACTCATAAGACTTTTTTTTTTATCAGTAAATAAGAATTTTATTAAAATTGGCATAGCCAAGAGCACGAGGCATACAAGAGCAACACTCATGCATGAAGGTCTAAAAATACAAGGAAATCAAGTACGTTCATGCTGTTAAAGTCTATTACCTCATAAGACTTAGTAATGGAACCATGAAAAAATTACAAAACACAGCCAAGGTAAAGCTAAGCAGCCTGAAAAAGCTATGAGTTTGTTTCACATATTTTATTCATAACATGGAAAAGGCTATGGGTTGCAAACCGGCAAGCATCAGATGGGAAGCATAAAGCATTCCAAGGACTGGACTGGACCAAGAGATAATAGCAGGTAAAAAAATATATATTTGTAATACGCACTCTGGGCATGATATTGCAACTATATTTTAATCAGAGAAGACTGTCTAAGGCTATGAATTTAGCTGTCTTAGAGCTGCTTATGTAAATCCTTCATCTTGCATTCCTAGTCACAAATTCAAAAATCTTTTTTTTTAATAAGTAAGAAGTAAGTTTTATTCATACAAATGAAATAGGCTAGCCCATGTACACAGGAAGTACACAAAAGAACACCTAAACACATTCTAGATTAAGAACAGAAAGTCATGAACATTGCTTCCATCAAGTACAATAGCTGATAACCAAAGCATTAAAGTGCGCATCATAATTGGAGACCAATTAAAAAAATGCAATTTAGAACTGTTGATAAAATGAGCTTCTCATAGAAACATCAACAATATTGATTGTGTCTATCATTGTATAATCTTCATTACCAACCTACAGAAAATATTGATTTCAAAGGAGTTGGTAACTTGGTCGTGTAATATGGGTCCAACTTATGAATTGAAGTCTAACAGTCAGAAAAAAACCAGGAAACCTAAATGCAAAAAGAACATTCCTCAGCCAATAGATAAGTAGTAGGACTAAAATTCTTGTTCCACTACATATATATATATTGAAAAGTTGTTGTTCCACTAAATATTAAAGATATCCCATACACATTCCAAATTTAGCACACAAAAAAAAAAAAAATGACATGTACTTTACATAAATACTTACACTTGGGCGACCACTTTTGTCATAATGAACTGCATATCGTTTCAGGTCTCCGATCTCGCAGAACAGTTCCTGAGTTGCACATCAAGTTTCAAGTGAACTTCAAGAAAATTTCTCTACAGATATCCCTTAAGATGAAAGTGTATGGCTTGATAGCACTTAAGATGAAAGTGTATGGCTCGATCTGTACCCTTATATCTTCATTAGTTACTCCGTAATCCAAGTTGGAAACATACAATTTTGTGCCAATTTCTATCCCTGGTATTCCTGCAGCTCTAAGGCTCTCTTCAAACAGATCATGCTGCCATGGAAAAGTCCTGGTTCTGCGGATAGACTGATTGAAAGCACACAAAAAGAATCCAGATGGGGAAAAAGGACACGTCAGCTGATTACCAGAATATACGACTCACCATTCTTCAAGCTCAATAGATCAGAAAATTCCCAGTAAACATAAAAGAAACTGCTAATAGAGTAGAATTGTGTTACAGTTAACATACTCAACAACCCCATAATCAGAATTCAGTAAATTAAACTAGTGGATGGTAGATGGGAGTAAAGGATTTAACCCACTGCATATAAACCGATGCTATGATAAGATTGAGAGCTCCAGTTCTGAAGTTAAGCGAAGGAAGCTCCTTTGCAAAAATCCATGAACTAGGATATATCTGAATCTTTCACTGAAGACATTCCCCGCATAGCAAGAGGTCGATCACAAATTCCCGGTCAAAAGAACCATTCATCAAACACAAAAGTGACTGAAAGTATATAATATGAGTCATAGATGGTTCTAGTGAACTCAACCCCAGTAAGTGTTAAGTTATTTTATGCTACCGGTGCGAGCTCCATTTCAAAAGTTCACCTAATGAAGCTCCTTTGCATACAATGCTAGGACGTAGCATTATAACTTATGGACACCATCATAGAGATTCCACACATAATCATCGTGATCTGTAGCAAAGCCCCCAATGCATAACCCAACAACCCACAAGTACATATAAATTGCAGAGATAATGGTTCAGATGCAACAGAGCGCGAGTACTTTAGTGGCTGAGCCATAATGAACTTCTCCCTGAATAAATATAACAGTATAGATCCTCTTGTTTTTGAGTCTCTAATTCTGAACTAGAGAACCTCTTGTATTTGGGTTGTTTAAGCATGTCAGATTCTCAAGCATATGTATAGACATCCACAGTTTTGAGCTTGCCTTGGCAATTGTATAAGATGATGGCCGAGCATTCACTCCGAGAGGACCTCTACGAACTGGACCAGGCATTCTTCCAATATTAGATGCCCTACCTGGTCCACGGCCCCGGAGAGCCCTACCTCGTCCTCTACCTCTCTCACGGGAACCTCTGTTCTTTATAAGATCATCAAGTGACATATCCAAAGCAGTAGCCATAATATCTATGGAATTATATATTCTTGTAGAGAGAAATTTGAACCTGCGATTTCAGGACCAATAAAGGAAGAAACAAATAGCATCAATATAAAATGTTACCGTAAAAATTAGGCACATGAGTGCTGAAGACTAAAGTTCAATATGCCTGTCAGAATTTGTTGTAAAGATCATTATGCAACATACCAATTTTCTTAACAATTAATTTGTCTCCTGAAAGCTATTTTAGATTTGTTAAACTTAGTTAACCACTTACTATTACAAGTGTGTGCCATGTAAACATAAACTTATCAGAAAAAATAAAATAGTAAAAACTTTTGACAAAAGGCACCTACAAGGAGAAGTTAATGACAAGTACAGAAGTTAGACCGGAGCTGAATTGATCAAACAAGTCATTCATTGGATCCATCCCATGTACAGTAATGCAAGCCAGAAATCACTTCCTAGTCTATACGGACTGTTCTTTTTAGAAGTGATCTCATCCTGAATTCATGTTGTACAAACCAAACAAAGCCGTAAACTATTGCCAACCAAATAATGTGAAGAAATAATTCTAAAACCAAACCATAATCACAGCCCAAAATATTTCGATGCAACCAAAATTCACTAGTCAGTTCCAAACAGAAAGTGGAATATAAAAAATCCAGATACAACTTTGGCTCAGTCGATCCCAACTCTAAAAGTTCAGAAAATCAAAACAACACAAAAAATATGATCGAAAATTTTCCCTTATTTTCTTTTTCCCCTCTTTATCAGCATCCAACAATAAAGCAAACGTTAAACAAATAAATGGATAGGAAAAACCACTGAAAGATCAAACTCAGGTATTTCATCATTATCTTGTAATGCGGATATTGAAACCAGAAGGCGACAAACACATAGACGTATGAATTCGTGTGTGTACTCGTGCATATGAATGTACACAGACGAATGCATATATTTAAGATAGAGAATCAGATCAAGCATTAACCACCAAGGAAAAAGTTATCTTCCATTAAAAAACTAAATCTGGAGCTTTTTCTAGAGTTCCAACAGTAAAGAAAGAGAACAGGGACACCTTGACATTGAATTTCCGATCTCATACTTAAATCTAGGGCTCAATAACACAGAACACCGCTCTATCCGACAGATCAAAGCCAGAATACAAATCAATAGTCCTAAAAACTCAGAGTAACAGGTAAAAAGATAGGGAGAAAGATACCTAGAGATTATCACGAAAACCAGGTGGACGAATAAGAAGAAAACGATCACGGAACAATTAGGGTTTCGGATAAACAGACAGAGGGAGAGAGAGAGAGATAGAAAGATATATCGGGGCCAAGAGCCAAACACCTGTGGGATTTGTAGGGTTATGAAGGGGGGCGAAGGTGGAGAGATCCACGAAGGAAAACAGAAGGAAGAGGGAAGGGGTTAGGGCTTCTTTCGGGGAAGATCATTTTATTTGCCCGTGTGGTTGGGTTTGGAGTGCCGTTATCAAATGTCGTCACGTGGTGGTCGGCCAATGGCAATATTCCTTTTTATTTATTTATTTATTTATTTTATAGAAATCTTTATCCCTAAGTTTTACTATCTTTTTCACCTTTAAGACAAATTTTAAGGACAGACTTGCGGTCTCCTATGAAGCACAAATTTTTTATCTTATTTTATTTTTAAATATAATTTAAATTAATCACTATAAATTTTTTAAACATTTAAATAAAAAATAAAAATAATTCTAACTTTTTCAAATCTTAAAATAAAAATAATATTATAAAACTATATTTTTACAATATTTTAATTTTATAATATTTTTTATTGAACTTTTTCTCTCTCCTTTTTCAAAATTTAAAAAATACTTAACTCAAACTATTTCACTACTATTCACAAACTATTTTATTATCATTCACAAAATTTTCATCTTATATCACTTTACAAACCTCCGTTAAGCAATCACTATCTACGAGATGATAAGTGAATATACTTAAAAATATATCAAATAATAAAATATGACAAAATTCAGAATTAAAATTAGTTTTATTTTTTATTTTATTCATGATATTTCAATTAAACAATATTCATCAAATGTCTCATTGGAAATTATAAATAACACAACTCTTTGGTTTTTTAGCAAGCCCGTGCTTATTATTTGATTGGAAGAACAAAGAATATTTATTTTTATTTTTTGAGAAATTCTAAGTTTTATCTAAAAAATTATAACTTTTTTCTTAAAATCTTACCCCGAGTTATTAAAACCCTCAGTTTACACTTTAAAAAATCACATGTCCTCAATTTTCACTCCAAGTGGCAAGTCCATATGCATGGTTGAGCAAACGAGGAGTTTATAATCTTGAGCAATTATATAAAATATCCTTGATGCAGATATGAAAATTACGCAATTGGGCTAAACTGTTGATCTTCTGGAGTAGTATTAGCTTGGGAAACATAATACAATCGCCGCGAGAATAAACATGTTGTGCTGGGTGAGTGGAATCCTCTAAGGTCAGTTGAACATGCTGACAATCAATAGAAGATGTTGGGCAAACCTACTAATTTGTAGAGCGAGACTATTTCGTAACATCAATAGCAAAAATATGAGGTCCAAGTTGATGAACAGGAGAAGGCTACACCGGAAGGGTATGAGGATGTAAAAAAGGAAAGAGTGGGATGTGGTTTCTCTCACTTTTGGCATAGCAGGCTCTAACGAGAGACCCGCACGATGGGCTATTAGCTCAATGGCAGAGCGTCGACTGCCCCAGCTCCCAACTAATATGGAGAATAAATTGGGCTCATGTGTTAATGATCTACCAGATGATTTAAGATCTGGGTGATTCATCCAATTTAACTAGTGCCGCAATCAGTTGGGAATCCAAAATGACGACATAGTACAAGCCACCATACCTCTAAAGGCTCCTCTTTGATACATATCCACTCTAGTTTCATCTTGAACCTCCCCTTGACCCATCCTCCTTTATTCAGATTGTGGGGCATTCGGTGCACTTGATGTGAACTAAAAAGAATAGGCTTCCTGCCCACACAGAGCTTCCTTCCATTCTTATAAGTTACTTATATTTCTTTTACTTTTTATTATTTTATTAAAAATGGCTGCTAGAGACACAAATGAATCACATAAATGGATTCCACACATTGATATTATGCACTATTAGTATACCACGTCTCTCTTCTACTTCTTCTTCTTTTTCTTATTCTTTTTTTTTACCCATTCCTTCTTCCCTTTGACTCTCCCTTTCCCTCGCCGGTGTTGTCTGCCCCTTGGCCCAACCAACGAACGACGGCCGTCAGCCACACAAACCACGACCACCCCAGCCAACTGATGGCAGTTGTCGACTATGACATAGTGCACAACAGGCTCATGACATTGCCATTATCTCCATGTTCCCACTGGAGACTTCTGCTCAACCTGAGGTGGTTGCCGTCGACAGCCCCTGACCACCTTGGTAGGCACTAGAGGGGGGAGAGAGAGAGGGAAAGGGGGAGGAGGGAGAAAGAAAAAAATGAGGGGGATACATGACACACTATGAGATCATTTTGTGGGATTCATTTGTATCTATAATATTCTTATTTATTAAATTTCAATGACTTATTAAGAAACTTTATTCCGTCCACTAATATTATTTTAAATAGAGAACATTGTCATAATTTAAATTATTTAGAAAAATTGTCCTTTATTTAAAAAAAGAAAAAATTACTTTTTTTTCTCTCTCCCTGAGTCCGTGCTGATCACAAAGATAAATCTATCTACCCTCTTCTAATGTTGAGAACCCCTCCTTGATTTATTTTGTCTTCTGACTTGGTTCGTGGAATGATTCAGGTAATCCGTGTTTATGCAGACACCGATTAGGGTCAAGTTCGGTCCAGTCTCGTCTTGGAAGTTTTGTGGACCATACTGAATATATTCGGTCAAGGGTTTTTCCATCTTGAACCGTACTGAACTACCTAAGGACCGGGCCAATCCGGTCCGATCGATCCCTTCAGTCTACCTTATACTTTTTTTTTTTAAATCCAATGGCATTTTGTTTAATACTTATGTAATTATATTGTGATATATTTAATATATACATATAGTATACTATTATATATTAGTAATATGCTAATACTATTAGTCTATTAGTATATAGTAAACTAGTAATAGTTATTAACTTATTTACTATAATTAATAATACACTAATACTAATACTATAACTAATAATTATATGTAATAATAGTAATACTATATGTAATATACAAGTATTACTATATCTCTTCAAACTTCACACATTTATTAATACTCTATGTAATACTATATTAAATAATAGTAATACTCTTATTACTAATACTCTATGCACTTATAGTGATTTAATACTAACATATTACATATTAAGTTAATTATATTAACACTATTATAAATTTATACATATATGATATTTTATAATTTATACTATAACTCTTATAATATGTTAATATATTAATATATATTAGTACTATATATTATAGTTAATAGTTATACATTAAAGAATATAATAATATATTGATACTAATTTTATATATAGTTATAGTCTTATAATGATTTATTTATTATGAATTTATGATTAGTATAACTATATAATAGTATTAGTATTAGTCAGTTAGTATAACTATATTCTACATTATTAGTATTAATATAAATATTAGTATTAGTTATAGTTATATAGCTTATATTATAATTGAGAGTCTTAGACTATATAATAGACTAATAATATTAGTACAAATGTACAGCTATATATTAGTATTAATTATAGTGATTAGTATAACTATATAAATTATAGTATAGTGATAATTATATTAATTAAATATAAGTATAGTAATAATTAAATTATATTAATTACAGTGATAAGTATTCTGTATAACTATATATAGTATTAATTATAGTGATTTGTATAACTATATAAATTAAATAACAATATATTAGTATTAATAATAGACTATTAGTATATCTATTGTTGAAGTATATGGCTTATACAGTGAAAGTAGACATATGCTGAAGTGAGGGGAGCGTAGTGTAGAATAGCGACATGGCATCTGCCTTTCTGGGACGCTGATTAGGTTGGTGGTGCTATGGTACTTGGGTATTTTTGTAATTTTCTTTAAATACATCTATTAGGGGTGTGTATCCGGACCTGATGTTTTCCGGATCCGGTTACGGATCCGGCTTTATAACCCGGTAATCCGTAACCGGGTATTACACCCGGTCAGTAATTCTTTTATCGAAACGACACCGTGTACTCATCCCTCTCGAACGAAATTCGACTCTAGTCTCTCTGGAACCAATCTCAATCGTACTCATCTTCACTCATAGACTCACACTCGTCTCTCAAGTTCTCAACCCTAGGGTCCGTGGCGATTGCAATCTAAGGTATTTCTCTCTCTCTCTCTCTCTCTCTCTTTGTCTCTCTCTCTCTCTCGCTCGGTTTGGGTGCATTTGGTTTTTTAATTTTTTCAATTCTAGGTTTGTATATCACTTCATCTCTCACACTTTGACTAGATCTGAGTTTTGGGGTTTGGATATCACTTTCATCTTTCGTTGGTTGTTGCTCACTTTAACTAGATCTAAGTTTCTGTTTTGTAAACCCGAGTTTCTGTAGTTTTAAATCTAAGGTTTTGTGTTTGTAGATCTGAATGTCTGTGTGTGTATATCTAAGTTTGTGTTTGTAGATATAAGTTTCTTTGCTTGTAGATTTGTTTGCTTTTTGGTTTTATAGATCTGCTTTTTGGGTTTATAGATCTACTTTTGGGTTTCTTTAATAGGATACGGTATATTCATCTCTCTCTCAACTTGAACTTTGCATTTTTACCCATCTCTGTAGCTTTGTTCCTTCCTGAAAAACACCACGGAAATATGTAATGGCCCCCTGAATTGGAGATCTGCTTACTTTAAGTTTTTTGCAACCAACTAGACAATTTGTTAGTTGGGTGTTCTTGATATATTGTCAATGGCCTGTATTATTGTATGGTTTTCATATTGTTTATAAATCACTTTCAATTTTATTTTTATTCGCTTAAGAGATGCGTGTTTTCTTCATGGGCAAAGCTGAGGGACTTGGTGAAAGAATTCTTGCATAATGGAACCCACCCTTGAAATCTGTATACTTAAAGATCTGCATAATTTCACAGCAATCTCATGTTGAAGCTATATGAAATAGGGAGCTTGCTGTAACTAGCTTGAAACTGGTGGGCTTGTAAGTCAACTGTGGAACTTCAGAAACAAAAACTTTGTGTGACTATTTTTTTTTTTGGAAGTAATTTTGTGTGACTAATTGTGAGTGAGATGAGGTAAACTCACCACTGTTTCCCTTTTCCTTTGGCTATATATATAAGTTTTATCCATGTTTATTCAAATGAAAGCTTTTGAATATCCTTCATAAAACAGCTGGTTTTATGGTAGTGGGATGAGCTTTGACGATTCATATCCTTAGTTCTCCCTCTTCTTGTGGGTCCTCTTCTTTCCGTATATGACAGCCCAATCTACAGCCTGGAAAAGGTGGTGGTAGCTGCACTAAAAAGCTACGATTGATGGGTTTTCATGGGTGGGTTCAAGCAACCACAACTGGGTTTTTTTCCCTCTTTGGTATAGACGTTTGGTTTATGAGGTTTCTTGGATCTGAGATCTTAGATAGGGCGGAGATGAAAGCAGTGAAGTTGGTACCCCTGGTTCTGGCTGTTATTCTCTTTATGGGTCATGGATCATGTGCCTCATTCACTCCTGTCGATAACTACTTAATTGCTTGTGGTTCCTCAAAAAATGTAACATTCCAAGATCGAACTTGAATGCAACTATTTTGTTACTCAAGCAGATTATTGTTTATAGGCACTCTGTATCATATGTCTCATTGTCTATATGATTTACTTCTTAATTTGTTGATTACAGGCCATCCATTTACCAGATCAAGGTGAAAGAAATCAATTTTTCTCCCAAATTCAAGATTCAAGATGTGAATAGTTATGTATTAGTTTAATTAGTTGTGATGTGTTATTAGTATTATTTTTTTTTTTGTAAATTTATGTTTTGCATTGTGATGTAACAACAATATTATCTAGTTTGCATTTTTATTTATTTTGTTCTTCAATTTATTTTATTAGAAAATTCTTTTAAAGTGTTTTAATTATTTTTAAAAAAAATTATGGGCAATTAAATATGAGATCAGATTTTTTTAAAACAAAAAGTGCTATAATTTCTTTTTAAAGTTATAAATATATTTTTATAATTTTTTATCTTTTATTTTACAAAATCTGGATTGAATCCGAGTATAAAGTTAAAAAAAAAAAAAAAGGGATTGAATCTGGGTATTACCCGGATTTAAGGGATTAAAGCCAAAATTAAAAAAAAAAAAAAATCCGGATATCCGGTTTGTACTCGGATTCAAAGGAAAAAAAAAAAAAAAAAAATCCGAATATCCGGTTACAAACCGGATAACCGGATTCAATCCGGTTATCCGTCCGGATTGAGTCCGGATTACGAAATCCGGATCCGGATGCACACCCCTAACATCTATACGTTTCACAACATTTATATATTAGTATTAGTTATAATGATTTAGTATAACTATATTAGTATAAGTATAACTATAGTCTATATTAAACTATTAGTATTTTTTTATACAACTATTATATAAATAATAGGTCTAAAAACCGACCTATACGGTTCGATTTTTTCCTAAACCGAAACCGACCGATTTGCATGTTTTGAGAGTGGAAACTGTTCGACACTGGCCGTGTAAGAGGGAGAAAATTGGCCGATCACGGTCGGTTTCAGTTGTATGTTCAGTTTGGGCCGTTCTTTTTGGGCCCTTTATTCATTACATTTTTGGATTCTTTTTTGTCAGTTTGGTCTTTTTTTTTTTCTTTTTTCTCAATTCATCATCCAATATCTTTTTAAGCTTTTGTTCTCAACTAATCATTCAATTTATCATCCAATATCTTGTAAATTCATCATTTATCATGTTGAACATAAGGTTTCAAATTTTATGTAATTATATATTTACACATGGATTTTGATGATAACAAATGAATTCAAAGAATGAAGGAGTCTCAATCTCAAGTTGTCCACACAATGGAGTCAAGCACATCAAGGAACCAAGCATGAGCAAGAAGGGAACAAGTTCACATTAAAGTCATAGAGTAATGTTGTAAATCTCTTCAAAATTCGAAATTAGGATTAAGGCTCAAAAATTAATATTTTATCATAAAACATTAAAATACATTTTCCACATGTGCATGAATATTTTGAAAATTAAATTTGAATATTTTGAAAGATAATTGATTGTCATCTTTCACATGTGCATGCCATGATTAAAGGTTTGAACTTTGAAAATATTAAAGATGATTGATTGTCATCTTTCACATGTGCATGTTTTATTTGAATATTTTCAAAAGTGATTGATGCTTTTCTTGACTTATGCAAAAGGAAGATGCCTTTGTTTGAATATTTTGAAAAGTAAAGTGTGCTCCTTTTGTCATATGCAAAAAGTAAAAAATTAGGTTTGAAATTTTTGAAAAGCAAAGTGTGCTCCTTTTGTCATATGCAAAAAGTAAAAAGATTAGGTTTGAAATTTTTGAAAAATGAATGATGATGTTTTTGACATGTGAATCTTTTTAAATTTGAATATGAAGTCTCATATGCCTATAAATAGATCATTTGAGAGCTTCACATTCACAACACCAAGAGCATACAACTCTCATTCAAAGCTTTCATTCTCTCTTCTCTAAGCATTGAGCCTTAACCCTTGTTCATTTTGAGAGATATAGTTTGTGCTTGTATTGTTCTTATTTCACTCATTGAGGAGTGTTTTCTGATATCCTACCCACTATCAATTCTTGTATCAGTAAAAGGGTGTGTACAACCCTTGTGCGTGTAGAAAGTGTTCTACACAGGGAATCGTTGAATCACCACGTGTAAGGTGATTGCAAGTGTAGAGGGTGTTCTACACGGATCCTTTGTAGCGGTGTTGTTCAAAGGTGTAATAGGTTTCTATCTCCACCTGAAGGAGATTGAATAGTGAATTCGGGGATCCTCAAGGGGTAGCTTGAGGCGAGGACGTAGGCAGTGGGGCCGAACCTCGTTAACATACTGAGTTTGCTTCTCTCTTACCCTTACTCTTTATATTTATTGCTGTTTCATATTTTGTTTATATTTTATATTGTATATTTGATTTATAATTGTTATTTTTTTAAATACAACTCAATTCACCCCCCCTCTTGTGTTAGTCATCTGGGCAACAATTGGTATCAGAGCTAAAGCTCTATTATAAGATTAACTATCTTTTGAGTTAAGATCTTATGGCTAACATTGCAGCTTCATTTGGTGAAGGTCAATCTAGCAGTCGGCCTCCACTCTTTTGTGGAGACAATTACTCATTCTGGAAAGTTAGAATGAGAATATTCCTTCAGGCTCAAGGTCGAGAAATCTGGAAATGCATTGTAAATGGACCTTATATTCCAACAAAAGTGGTTGATGGAGTAAAGGTCAAAAAGGAAGAAGAAGAGTTTAATCGTGAAGACGATAGACTTTATACTTTGAATTTAACTGCTATGAATTTATTATATAATGCTCTCAATGGTAATGAGTTTAATAGAGTAATGACTTGTGCTACGGCAAAAGAAATTTGGGATAACTTGGAAGTTACTTATGAAGGAACTTCTCAAGTTAAGGAATCAAAAATTTATATTCTTACTCATGAATATGAAATGTTTAAGATGAATGATGATGAATCTATTTCTAGCATGCACACTCGTTTTACTAACATCATAAACAGCTTGACAGCTCTTGGCAAAGTTTATTCCAAAGTGGAAATGGTAAGAAAAATTCTCAACTCTCTACCAAAACGTTGGGAATCAAAAGTGACAGCGATTCTTGAAGCTAGAGACCTCAAGAAGCTCGAAGTGAATGAACTCATCGGGTCACTTATCACCCATGAGTACACATTGAAAAGAGGAGAAGAAGAAGGAAAGCCAAAGAAGAGCTTGGCACTTAAAGCTGTTCCTCATGAAAGTGAAAGTGATGAAGATGAGGAAAATGACGATAAAGATGAAGAAGTTGCGATGATAACAAGAAGAATTCAGAGATTCTTAAAGAAAAATAAAACTCCTCCGAGGAAATCATTCAAAAAGTTTTCCAAGAAAGATTCAGGTAAAAATGATACTTTAATTTGTTATAAATGCAATAAGCCTGGTCATATCAAGCCAGATTGTCCCCTGCTAAAGAAAGATCGAAACAAAGGCAAGAAAGCAATGAAAGCTACATGGGATGATGATTCAAGTAGCTCAGATAGTGAAGCAAGCAATGAAGAATCAGCAAATCTCTGTCTTATGGCTAAAGATGATATTGAGGTAACAAATTTTGATAATATTGAAAATCCTTCATATGAAGAATTGCAAAATGTTTTAGAAGAGGTATATGAAGAATTTGAAAAATTGGGTATCAAATATACTGCTTTGAAAAAGAAAAATTCTTCTTTAACAAACGAAATTGATATTTTAAGAAAAGAAAATATTGTTTTGAAAGACGAAAATCTTGAGTTGAAGAAAAAGAAAACTGATTTAGAAAATATTGTTGAAAACTTTACGAATGGAAAAAGAAATTTTGAAAAACTTCTTGGTAGTCAAAGATGTGTTTTTGACAAGGCAGGCTTGGGATATATGCCAAAACAAAAGTTCAAACCTTATAAAAACTTCTTTGATAATCCTTCTACATCAAAGTCTAATATTCAAAATTCTTTTCATAATAAGTTTGTCAAAAAAGGATACTATTATAATCATTCAAGATTTTCATATATGTCACATGCTATTTGTAATTTTTGTAATAGAAATGGTCATAATTATCATACTTGTCCTATTAGAAGAAAACATACAATGACTATTAGGGCCATATGGGTACCTAAAAATCTTGTTTCTTCTAATACTAATAAATAAAGGACCCAAAGAACTTGGGTACCAAGAAAAATCATTTTAATTGTTTTTATAGGTATGCATGAAGTCCTCTACAAGCAAAAACAAATGGTTTTTAGATAGTGGATGTTCAAGACACATGACGGGAGACAAGACTAAGTTCTTTGATCTTAGATCTAAAGAAGAAGGACACGTGACATTTGGAGACAACTCGAAAGGGAAGATCGTGGGAATAGGTAAAATTGGTAATAAATCTTCTCTCATAATTGAAGATGTTCTACTTGTTGAAGGTCTAAAACATAATCTTTTGAGTATAAGTCAATTATGTGATAAAGGATTTACAGTTACTTTCAAAATGGATAAGTGCATTATTTTGAATGATCATGATTATAACATTTGTTTTACTGCCTTTAGAAGTAATAATGTTTATACAATCGATTTTGAAGAAATTACCTCACAAGATGCTATTTGTTTTTCAGTACAAAATGAAACTAATTGGTTATGGCATAGAAGACTAGGTCATGCCAACATGGAACTTATTTCCAAACTTTCAAAAAATGATCTTGTGAGAGGTTTACCAAAGGCAAATTTTCTTAAAGACAAAATTTGTGATGCATGCCAATTTGGTAAACAAACAAAAACTTCTTTTAAAACCAAGAAATATATTTCCACTACTAGACCACTGCAACTGATACACATGGATCTTTTTGGACCAAATAGAGTTGCAAGTCTAGGAGGAAAATATTATGCTTTTGTTATTGTTGATGATTTCTCTAGATATACTTGGGTCATCTTTCTTGCTCATAAAGATGAGGCACATAATGCTTTTACCAAGTTATGCAAGAGAATTCAAAATGAAAAGGGCTATACTATTTCAAGTATCCGAAGTGATAGGGGAAAAGAGTTTGTTAATAAAAATATTGAAACATTTTGTGATGAAAATGGTTTTGTGCATAATTTTTCTGCTCCTCGAACTCCTCAACAAAATGGGGTAGTAGAGAGGAAAAATAGATCTCTTCAAGAGATGGCAAGAACAATGCTTAATGAGAACAACTTGCCTAGTTATTTTTGGGCCGAAGCGGTAAGTACTGCATGTTATGTTATAAATAGAGTTATGTTAAGGTCTAAATTAGATAAAACCCCCTATGAGCTTTGGAATGAGAAAAAGCCCAACATTGGTTACTTTCATGTATTTGGATGCAAATGTTTTATTTTGAATGACAGGGATAATTTAGGCAAATTTGATGCAAAATCGGATGAAGGTATTTTTCTCGGGTATTCTACAAATAGTAAAGCTTATAGAGTATTCAATAAAAAGACTTTAACTGTACAAGAATCTATGCATGTAGTATTTGATGAATCTAATTCTCTACTCTCCAAGAAATCCATTGATGAAGAAACAGGAGGTATAAATAATACAGAAAGTCTCAATCTCAACAAAGAGAACACAATAGAGGAAGTCCAACATGGAGACATCAGGAAAGATCATCAAAATTTAATACGAGATGCAACCAAACAGTGGAAATTTGTGAAAGATCATCCAGTGGAACAAATTCTGGGAGAACCTTCACAAGGTGTAAGCACTCGATCATCTCTTAGAAATATTTGCAATCATACTGCTTTTTTATCTCAGATTGAACCTAAAAATATTGATGAAGCACTTCTTGATGAATCTTGGATTCTAGCTATGCAAGAAGAGCTTAATCAATTTGAAAGAAATGATGTTTGGACACTTGTTCCTAAACCCAAAAATCATACTATTATTGGAACAAAATGGGTTTTTAGAAACAAGAAAGATGAGTCCGGAGTCATTACTAGAAATAAGGCTCGACTTGTAGCCCAAGGTTACAATCAAGAAGAAGGAATTGATTATGATGAGACATATGCACCAGTCGCAAGATTAGAAGCTATTCGAATGCTACTTGCATATGCTTGTTATAAAGATTTCAAACTTTTTCAAATGGATGTTAAAAGTGCTTTCTTAAATGGTTTTATAAATGAAGAGGTATATGTTGAGCAACCTCCAGGTTTTGAAAATCATATTTCTCCAAATCATGTTTTCAAACTCACAAAAGCACTATATGGACTCAAACAAGCTCCTAGAGCGTGGTACGAGAGACTCAGTGGTTTCTTGATTAAAAAAGGTTTCTCAAGAGGAAAAATCGACACAACTCTTTTCATTAAATACGAAAATGATGATATTCTTTTGGTTCAGATTTATGTTGATGATATAATATTCGGTGCTACTAATGAAAATATGTGTCAAGTTTTTGCTAAGACTATGCAGGATGAATTTGAAATGAGCATGATGGGAGAACTTACATTCTTTCTCGGATTGCAAATTAAGCAAGTAAAAAGTGGGACATTCATCAATCAATCAAAATATATTAAGGAATTGCTGAAGAAGTTTGGGATGGAAGGTGCTAAGGAAACTGGAACACCAATGAGCCCATCTACTAAACTTGATAAAGATGAATCCGGTAAGACAGTTGACTCGAAAGTATATCGAGGTATGATTGGTAGCTTATTATATTTGACAGCCAGTAGACCAGATATTATGTTCAGTGTGTGTTTATGTGCACGTTTTCAATCATCTCCAAAAGAATCTCATTTAATTGCAGTTAAGCGCATTCTTAGATATCTTAGTGGTACAATTAACCTAGGGTTATGGTACCCTAAACACACATCTTTCGATCTAATCAGCTACACAGATGCAGATTATGCTGGTTGTAAAATAGATCGAAAAAGCACTAGTGGAGCATGTCACTTCTTAGGTCATGCATTAGTTTCCTGGTTTAGTAAAAAACAAAATTCTGTTGCACTATCTACTGCTGAGGCAGAATATGTTGCTGCGGGTAGTTGTTGTGCTCAAGTTCTTTACATGAAGCAACAACTTGAAGATTTTAAACTCATGTATAATCACATTCCAATCAAATGTGATAATACAAGTGCTATAAATCTTTCAAAAAACCCAATACAACATTCTAGAACTAAGCATATTGAAATAAGATATCATTTTCTTCGAGATCATGTGCAGAAAGGCGATATAGTACTAGAGTTCACAAACACACACGATCAGTTAGCAGATATATTCACAAAACCTTTACCAGAAGATAGATTATCTATGATTAGAAGAGAAATAGGTATGATGCATATTATGAATATCTCTTAAAAGACAGATCAAAGTTCATAAAAATAGATAGATTTTTCTTAAATACTTTTACATAAACTTGAGGTTCTTAGCCTCATGTTTGAGACGCTCATTCTCTTCATACAATATCATGTCATCCCTATTCATGGGAACTGGCAAGCGGAATGAAGAATCCAATAGAGATTTCAACTTTTTATTCTTCTGCCGAAGGATTCCTTCCCTTGTGTGAGACTCTTGAACAATTCGTTGAAGTACAACAATTTGTTCCTTAAGCTTTTCAACCTCATGGTTTTTTGCTTGAACCCGCTGGGAAAAAGCAACAATAGAGGATGAGTAGCGAGTCCCGAGACTCACCAAGTCGTAGATAGCATCGGAGTCTGACTTATTTGCCATACTATTATTTTCTTGCTGCAACATAGCACCAATGGCAGCTGCAGAAAGGACAGGAGGTTGAGATGTAGAAGAATGAGCCATTGAGAAAGGAATTGAAAACTTAAAGCGAGAATGTTGAAGGAATGCAGATGAGTTATAGAGATAAGAAGAAAACTTGATGCGGATTGGATGAACTTTAAGACTGTTTTTATAGAGATAGTATAAAGAACAAGACGAGCTATCATCCAAGTCAAAGAGCAATGTGTTTTTTCCCGATCAGTGAAAAAGACATTTTTTTTAGAAACTCGGAGCCTTCAATCTCGTTTGTCAACAACATCAGGCGATTTGTTTCTATCTTCAACCGCACTAAATTCATAGAGTTAGGCCTCGAGGCTTTGCAGGACTTGTCGGGTCACGGACGGCTCTCTTTTTCAACTATCTACAGTGTTTTTTAACGCACCGTTTTCTTCAGTCTATTTACTTGCTGTCGATCCTTTTTAATGATGCCAAAAGGGGGAGAAGTTTTAGACTAGAACATTAATATTGTTTAAATTGTTAAACTTGTTATATATGCTTGGAATTATATTTATTTTTTTTTTTTTGAAAAACTAACGCACATTCTCAGGGGGAGCTTAAGTATTAATACAGGCTTCAGGTTCTATCAAGTATTTGTCATCATCAAAAAGGGGGAGATTGTTAAACCTAAGGTTTCAAGTTTTGTGTAATTATATATTTACACATGGATTTTGATGATAACAAATGAATTCATAGAATAAAGGAGTCTCAAGCTCAAGTTATCTACACAATGGAGTCAAGCACATCAAGAAACCAAGCATGAGCAAGAAGGGAGCAAGTTCACATTAAAGTCATAGAATAATGTTGTAAATCTCTTTAAAATTCGAAATTAGGATTAAGGCTCAAAAATTAATATTTTATCATAAAGCATTAAAATACATTTTCCACATGTGCATGAATATTTTGAAAATTAAATTTGAAAATTTTGAAAGATAATTGATTGTCATCTTTCACATGTGCATGCCATGATTAAAGGGTTGAACTTTGAAAATATTAAAGATGATTGATTGTCATCTTTCACATGTGCATGTTTTATTTGAATATTTTCAAAAGTGATTGATGCTTTTCTTGACTTATGCAAAAGGAAGATGCCTTTGTTTGAAAATTTTGAAAAGTAAAGTGTGCTCCTTTTGTCATATGCAAAAAGTAAAAGATTAGGTTTGAATTTTTTGAAAAGTAAAGTGTGCTCATTTTGTCACATGCAAAAAGTAAAAAGATTAGGTTTGAAATTTTTGAAAAATGAATGATGATGTCTTTGACATGTGAATCTTTTTAAATTTGAATATGAAGTCTCATATGCCTATAAATAGATCATTTGAGAGCTTCACATTCACAACACCAAGAGCATACAACTCTCATTCAAAGCTTTCATTCTCTCTTCTCTAAGCATTGAGCCTTAATCCTTTTTCATTTTGAGAGATATAGGTTGTGCTGTATTGTTCTTATTTCACTCATTGAGGAGTGTTTTCTGATATTCTACCCACTATCAATTCTTGTATCAGTAAAAGGGTGTGTACAACCCTTGTGCGTGTAGAAAGTGTTCTACACAGGGAATCGTTGAATCACCACGTGTAAGGTGATTGCAAGTGTAGAGGGTGTTCTACACGGATCCTTTGTAGCGGTGTTGTTCAAAGGTGTAATAGGTTTTTACCTCCACCTGAAGGAGGTTGAATAGTGAATTCGGGGATCCTCAAGGGGTAGCTTGAGGCGAGGACGTAGGCAGTGGGGCCGAACCTCGTTAACATACTGAGTTTGATTCTCTCTTACCCTTACTCTTTATATTTATTGCTATTTCGTATTTTGTTTATATTTGATATTGTATATTTGATTTATAATTGTTATTTTTTTTAAATACAACTCAATTCACCCCCCTCTTGTATTAGTCATCTGGGCAACATATCATATTAAAAATAAATAAAAATAATAAATAACTAAGGCATTCATCGTTCATCATATTAACTAACTAATAACTATATTACTTACTACATAATTAAAAATAAATAAAAATAACTTCATAGATTTTGAGTATTACATATTACAAATTTATAAAACAAGCCAAGTTGTCTTAAGTATAGCAAAATGCAAGTAAAAAAATAACAAAAATAAATGAAAACAAATTGTCTTAAAGACTTAAACATAACAACAATGCAAAAAATAAAATAAAAATTTGATCTTCATGTTCGCTCATTGCTGCTTCAAGCCTTCAATCTTCAATCGTCAATAATTTTCACGTTCAATTGTGTGACCAACTCTATAAGAATAAATAAGAATAAAATAGCAAATGTTAGTAAATTCAGATTATGAAAAATACTTAAATTAAATTACAAAGAAAATATTACCCGATTATACTTTAAAACTCTCCACATTATCCATAGCCTCCCAGATATTAATGAGTGTTGACGGATGTTTTAACTAATTTTGAGTGCAAATAAGTGTCTCAACAGTTATCGGAGCCAACGAACTCCGAAAAGGATCAAGCACACGATCTCCAGTACTAAATGTTGACTCGAACGCAACCATGGAAACATGCATGACCAATAAGTCTCGTGTAATTATCGTAAGTATAGGATAGTTAGCCTCATTTATTTTCTACAAAGTCAATAAGTCAAACGATGCGCTGAGTGCCTTACAACCATATGATAAATATCGATTCATTTCAGTTTTGGTAATACTAGATTCCATAGCGAAAGATGCCCTATACCACTCCTGGAACCATTTGGTCTCACGTTTATCATTACCTTCATTCATGGATCTAGATGTTGGAGGGGGTTGAGAAACTTGGGTACTCGTGGTGGAACCGAATGTAACATTATATTCTGCATACAAATATGCTAATATCTATCTCACATTCGAGACTAACTCCTCAGCACGAAACTCATCATGAATTTTCTTCAAGTGGAAAGTAAGAAATCCTAACTTGTTTCGTGGATCAAGCACAACAGCAATTAACACGAACAAGTTCATCCTATCTAATGACTCCCAATACTTATCATATTTTGTTCTCATGTTTATAGTCATGCTCCTCAAACAATTATTAGTACTCTCACTCAGCATAATCAATTCAGTTTGAAGATCACAAATCTCTAAAACATTGGTGTTGGTTGTCACATATAAAGATTCAGAAAATCTAGTAGTAGCTTCATAAAACATCTCAAAACACTTGACAAACACCAGCATTGTCTCCCACTCCCTAGCTTTAGGAGGTCCCATGTACTCATCATCAAAGTAAGAGAGGAAATTATAATCCTCACTCTCCATCCACTTGAAAGCCTTCACAAACTTCTTAGCTGCCTTCAACATCAAATAAGTTAAGTTCCATCGTATCTGTACATCAAGACACAACATTTTCTTATAATCAATTTTTTTTCTTTTTCTGTACATCTCTTAAATTTGTCTAATTTTGCGGGGATGAACGCACATATCTAACTGCATTTTTAACCATTGTAGTGGCGTCATTGCACTCATTCAAACCCTCACTCACAATAAAATTCAATATATGAGCACAACATCTCATGTACATATACTTACTCCCCAACACATTCCCTGTCAAAAACCGTTTCAAATAAGAAATTGCAGTATCACTCGAACTTGCATTATCAAAAGTTACAATAAATATTATATCAATGCCTAATCAAGCAAGCACGACTCAACATATCTCCCAATAGTGTTCCCTCGATGATTAGGGATTAAACAAAAATTAATTATTTTTTCTGCAATTTCCAATCCTCATCATTAAAGCTTGCAGTTAGACACATATAATTCAAATTTTGTATCGATGTCCATGTATCTGTCGTCAACGAAATTCTCATACCACCATCTTTAAACACTTTTTTAAGTTTTCTCTTTTTTACTTTATATAACTTCATACAATCTCTTGCAACCATGACACGATATGACACTTTAAACCGAGGTTCAAGAGACTAAGCAAATTTTCTAAATCCATGTCTTTCAACAACCCTAAATGACATCTCATCAATAATTACCATTTTTGAAATAGCTAACCTCGCAATCTCTTCACTATATTTGTGGGTTACAAGAGTTCTTAATATATTACCATCACTCTCTCAAACCCCATCCTCAGGTGATGTCTCCCATGTCAATATTTTTTTGTACCTATCCAAAAGTCCACGTTTATGAGGATTTTTACAACATGAAGGCAAATAATTTTGCATCGTTGAAGTTCCGTTCCTTTTTCAGCGGCAAACGTACATCTTACCATAATAATTACATTTAGCATTCGGATCATCTACAGGACAACCCTTCATCTTTGTAAAATGATCTCATACAATCGACTTGTCTGTCCCTTTCTATTTCTTAGGTAATGGACAAGTACTACTAGTAGGGGCACTAGGGGGTTTTGATGTTTGGGTCCCTCTCACATCATCTCCCAAGTTAATTGTTAGTTGAGGTTCATTTGTATCAAAATCAATCGGAGACGAAGAATAATCCATATAATTTATAAAAACAAAATATAAATATTATATGTTTATAATTTATATGATCCTATACACAGTAGCTAGTTTATAACATGACAAACATCACAAGTCTAAAACTCTAATCTAGGTTGTTCACTCATCTTCCCTCAATTTATATGAACTATTTTTAAACATACAGAGTCATAGACATAGTGTATTTTTACACATTCAGAGTTATAGACAAATTCAAAAAATATATTAGATGCTCACGGTCCACGGGAATAGACATAAAAAAAATGATAAAAGTTATACATACAGAGTCAAAAAATAGATTACAGTCTCATATATATATATATATATATGAGAGATTATATAAATTAACAATCATAGATTATATATAGAGTCAAAAAATACATAATACATATAGAGTCAAAAAATACTTATAGAGTCAAAAAATATATACAGTCAAAAAATCTAGAGTAAAAAAATATATACAGAGTCAAAAAATATATACAATCAAAAAATACAAGTTAAAAATCACAGATTATATATATAATTTATAAGGTAATGATACACTTACCACTATTTTACCACAACTTTACCACTAGTAATGTATTTGTTTTTTCTTTATTTTTTTAAGTATTTTTTAATATACTTAATCATTAAAAAATATACAATTTTATTAATAATCACTTTCTTAATCATTAAGTAAAAGAAAATTTTTAAAAAAATTAAAAAAAGTGGTAAAGTAGTTGTAGAATAGTGGTAAGGCTATCATTATTCTAATTTATATATGGGAGGGAAAGAAAAGAGAATGCTCACGGAGGGAGTCATAGAGGCATGAGGGTTCGTTTGCAGCGGCTGGGGTTGAATGGAAGTTATAACTCAGTCACGAAGGCATCGTGGAATGGGAGTGAGAGACTCAGAGAGAGTGAGAGAAGATGGGGGGATGGCGGCATTGAAACGGTTTGAGAGACTGAGAGATGAACAATGGAAGAAGAGAGAAAATGGAAGGGGAGAGGGGGAGGAACCCTAACCTATAGAGAGAAACGACGCCGTTTGGTTGAGAGAGTGAGACCAAACGGTGTTGTTGACTTTACTTTTTTCTGAAACATTTAAAACAAAAAGGTTTTTATATTTATATAAAAAAAATATAAATATAGATGGTCGGTTGTTTCAGCGGTTTTTTGTGAGGTCAAATCGGGATAGAACCGATCGAAGTCGGTTTTCGTAATTTTCTATTGCTGGCCGACCGGTTCTTTGTTGGTTCCCACATCTGGTAGTCGGTTTCTATTGGTGGAGGTTAGTTTTACGGTTTTCTGCATACCCCTAATAAATAATATATATAAATAATAAATAATTTTTTTAAAATTTCCATTTAGTTCAGTCTAGAATGAAAAATTCCTGGACGGGACTCGACCGAAAGCACTTAGTCTTATAAAATCTGGACCGAGACCGACTGGACCCAGCCTCGGGTCGGGTTGGTCCGGACCAGCCGATTATCGGCCCTTGAGTAGTTCACCGATACACATCTTTAGTATCTGTGACGGTTGCACGTGCGGCTAACTCTAACGGGTCTCTGTCATAACATAACAGTTGTTAAGGCGCGGTTCTATTTCTCGCCAGAGCTCTCTTCTCTGTGAACAACTCAGAAAAAATGCGAACCAGGGCCGAGTCGAAGCGACAGAAACAATCTCCAGGTACCTACTTCCCTAGGCTCTACCCATGTAATATATCTTCGTGTTTTCTTCTCTGGGATCTGCTAAAATAAAGGACAATAGAAGAAATTGCAGAGAAATTTATATTTACTTATGTTTATTGTTGGTTTGGTTTCCGGAAAGTGGAGAAACCCGACTTCACCTGAACCAATTTGTTGTCTTATGTTTTCTTGAACGAGGGTCGTTTGGCTTCCCCCAGGAATGAGTTCGAAATTAAATACAAAAAAGACGTTACTTTTTTTTATTTTTTTATTTCCCTATACTATTATGCATCCGAACCATGTATAATGCTTGTATTCTGGAGTGATTTGGGAGTAAAAGAATTGCTGGATTCGTGCGAAGAGATAAAACTTTCGGGTGGTTGAGATTGCTTTATGGCATTATTGAGTTTTTAATGTTATCCATGGTGGCTAAGAAAAAAAATTGTGGGGAATGAAGTGAAACTGAAGTTTTACATTTGCACTATTGAGACTCCGAAACAAGACAAAACAAAAGATTTGGTCGGGATTTTGAGTTGGAAAGTATAAGTTTATTTTCTTCTCCTATCTCGCAACTAGACAGTCAAACATAAAGGTTTTAAGAAATGATTTTTTTGATTAGGAAATAAAGGTTTTAAGAAATGATAACTGCATGTGCATTGATACTTGTGTACATTTTCATGGATCTCTTTCGCCTCTTTATACAGTAACTTTGTTAACTACTTTTTTTTTTGGGATAAATTTTGGCAGTAATGGTCAATGATAAAAAAGCTCAGCATCATTCAGAAAGCAGAAGCCATTTAGAGTTTCCGAATGATGGTGGTATATTTATCCCCTTAAAGCTTTTATTAGTCTATGTCTAATGCATGTCAGGCAAGGGTTGTGAAGACGAACTTCGTAACTGAAGTGTAATTAACATTTGTATTGATATCAGGAACTCTTGCTGACATATCAGAGGAAGCTGTAGGCAGACTTCTAAAGCGTGCGAATAAGCGCAACTGCTCTGGGAAAAAGAAACATGATAATATCTCCAGCCGACATGATTCAATGGACACGGTTGGTCCTATGAACTTTTTTTGTTTCTTAAATTTTGGTAGTAACAATTTGATTTGATACTATCCCAATCCCATATGGAATCTTTGGCCTAATGGGCGTGGTGGTACATCTTCAGTCTTAGGAGTTTGGTTTGCCTTTTGTGCAGTTTAGAGATATGACCTAAATTGAATGTTCTCTCAGGGTCTACTAACACCCGTTTGTGCTCTTTTTGTTTTAATTTAATATCAGCCAGAGATTGGACCAAATAGAAATGACAAGCTAGATGTGGATCCAAGGGATGGGGTTGAAGGTTGTAATAGAGATGCACTACAAAAGACTGCAGGAGAAGAGAGACTTGACGGGGGAAGTATACAGAATGCTTCCCCTGAAAATGAGAACGAATTGAATGACTTGGATTGGGAAGATGGTTCAATTCCCATTTTGGACTTCACAACCAATCTTCCTGTTACTATTGAAATTAGTGAGACACCTAGTTCCAATAGAAGGAAACCTTCTCGTCGAGCTTCTGCTGAGGATAAGGTGAACTACTCATCTTAAATAACATTGGAGACATGGAATTTGTCTCATGAAAACTCTGACACTAAAGGTTAAGGTTGCTGCCCCCTGGCATGCAGGAACTGGCAGAGCTTGTGCATAAGGTTCATTTGCTTTGTTTGCTTGCACGTGGCAGATTAATTGACAGTGCTTGTGATGATCCCCTTATTCAGGTTGGTTCTCCTTGATTATAATGATTGGCACGTCATTGTTATAACTGTCATGAAGGTTCACTTAGAACTCCATTTCCATCTGCATATGTTATTGTTCTCATTTTACTGTAAGTATGTTACTGTTACAATCTGATGCGGACCTTGCTAATTGTTATCAGTATTATTGTTACTGTTATTCTTATTATTGTTGTTTTTGCATTAGAATTTTGGACCAGAGGTCACAACATGTTGCATCATATATTAGGAGTTGTATTGAAGTATTGCTCAAGGGTTTATTCTTATTTCTTTTACGCCTCAAGGGTGTCCTGGAAGTACTGCTCCTTAGTCAAGCAGTTGTATTCTGCTTGTTATATTAGGAGAACCTTTGTACACAGTCGGTGAACTTAAGAACTCTCCTCTTTTTCTTATCACCGAACTAAAGAAAAGTTTAGTTCCTTTCTTCTCTCTCTCTCTCTCTCTCTCTCTAAGTATTAGTCATCTCTTCTAGGTTTTCATTTTGTATTCAAGGAAATGGAAGAAATGGGAAACTGTTTATTATTTATGAATAAATCTGACCATTGTGGCAGGCTTCTTTACTTTCACTTCTCCCAAAACACTTGTTGAATGCGTCAAAGGTCACACAACTCACTGCAACTGCTTTGTATCCCCTTGTCCACTGGGTATGCCTCTGTTCGATGATTATACATATCTTTTTCTTGCATAGTGGAAGCTGTTTTTGGTTGTAGTTTCATGACATGTCACTTGTTCTATCTTGTTTGATGCTTTGGATAAAACTTGCAGTTTCAAAATAACTTCCATGTTAGAAGCTCAACCAGTGCAGAGAGGTCATTTCGATTGGGTTTGGCCTTTGCTCTCGAAACTCGTGAAGGGACTCCAGAAGAGGTAGTTTCTTAATTTCTGATGGCTAGAATATTTTTGAAAATTTTATTGACTTTTTTTTTTTCTAATTTATAATCTTCCCTATATATAGTTTGATCAAGTAGCTATACAGGACTATTTATTATTATTTTTATGGTTGTTTGTTTCTTTTTATTGGCCGCATTTCTCAACAAAGTACCAAACTTAGATGGTTGTAAATAATGTTGTGGAACCACGCTTAGTTAATATAAGGGAAACTAAACTTTTTCCTCAGAATTACCACCAGTTTGTCATTTTGCACTCTAAACTACAAAAAACTTAAATTTGCACTAAACTTTTTTTTAAGTTTATATTTGCACCCTAAACTACCAGTAGGTTTTACTTTGCCCTGCTTAGGTGCCTTTCTTGTATAGGTCTTGTGTACACTAGTTATACCTATTCTTTCCATTAAGAAGCTTTTGTTTACTTAGCAAAAAAAGGTTTTATTTTGCACCCACGATTCAACATTGACCATTAAGATTGTGCCATGCGGCCAATTTTCTGTTAATCTTAATGGTTAAATCTTAACTGAGTTTGCAAAGTGAAAGATATCCTTAATTTATTGTGCAAATTGAAGCTTTTGTAGTTCAGGGTGCAAAGTGAAAAATAGATGGTAGTTTGTAGGTAAAAAGTGTAATTCCCCCTTAATATATATTTTCATGTTGTCTAACTAAAAAGTGTTAAGCATAATATCATACTTATACCCCAAGGGGTTGGCCCAAGTGGTGAAGGCCTTGGTCTTGGGGTATCACTCCCCTCAAGGTCCAAGGTTCAACACCTCATGGGTGCAAACAATTCTTTGGGGCTACACCCCCTGGTGAAAAGCCAACGATTTAACTAGTTTCGTGTAGGGAAATTTCTGAGGGTGCGGTGCACGTAGGGGTGTCAAATCGTGTTAACGGGTCATGTTCGTGTCATGTCGAGACATGTGTATTACAGTTAATGGGTCAACACGAACACGACCCGTTAAGAGTTTCATGTCAAAATTCTAAACCCTAACACGACCCATTAAAATAACGGGTTGACACGACACGACCCGTTATGACTCGTTAATAAATTCTAAGAAAAGATTAACACGACACGATACGACCCGTTATGACCCATTTAACCCGTTTAGACACGAACACGACCCATTAACCTGATTAATTTTATATAAATATTAAAATTACAATATTTCTATAAAAAAAAATAAAACTAATTACATCTATAAATTACAATCTAAAAAATAAATATATCAAAATTAAAATCCCAACAATACCATATATATGATAAACAAAATAACAAACTCACAACATAATGCATAGTGCTGCAGTGCATAATTAGAACATCTACCCAAGTGTAAGTATTCTTGTTACATTACATCCAATGGTACTAAATATGACAAACACATATTGTAAATATTAATATTACAATTTCAAATACGATGATACACACAAATGTAAATAAATTATGAAGCCACAGAAGGGACTGAAGGAAGTGTGTCCTCATTGGTCTTTTTGGTCTCCAACTCCATTATATCAGTTAACTCGTTCATTTCTTGTGTTCTTATGAAAAAAAAATGACATTAGTAAAAGAATTAAGATAGAATTTAATAAATAATAATAATAATGTTACCATCAACTTCGACTTCCTCGCCATATAACCAATCTCTCGTGCAGACTAATGCTTCAACAATATCTGGTTTCAGTGCACTCCTATACTGATCAATGATACGCCCACCAACACTAAAAGTAGATTCAGATGCAACTGTGAAAATTGGAACACTCAAAATATCACGAGCCATACAAGCAAGATCAGGATAACGAAATTCATTTCCTTTCCAAAAGGAAAGAATATCAATCTTCGCATTTCTATTTGCTCTAGGTTCATCCAAGTAAAGCTCCAATTGACTTTTTTGCATATAGGCATCAAGATCATTACTTCCAAATGAATCAAATTCCTATACCAAATAAAAAAAAAGTTTTATTGAGAATATGTGATATAAAATAATAAACAATATAATATAATATATTAAACAAAATATTTTATTTGAATTTACCTGAAATACTTGATCATTATCTATATTCCATCTACCAGAAGAAGATTCACTTTCTGTTCTACTAGCACTTCTTTCAAAAGTCATGGTAGAACTTAGGGGAGCACTAGAAGAACTATATTCCATAAAAAGAGATGTCATTTTAGTACGAACATTCAAAAACTCCAAGGAACCATTTCCATAAAGCTTCGTATAAGAGAAGTCAACAAAATGAAGCTTGTATCGAGGATCCAATATAACTGCTATCGCCAATAGCACATTGAACTCAGACCAATATTTCTCAAACTTCGCAAATTCAGAATATGACAACAACAACGAAGATGAAAAAACTCACCATCACAAACAAGGGCTCTCTTAATGTTCAACTGAGTTCTTAACATATCTACCGACACATTATTAGAAGAAGCATTGTCTAAAGTTAATGCAAAAATCTTGTCTTGAATTCCCCAGTCACATAGCAAATTATAAATTTTCTCAGACAAAGATATGCCATTATGTGGTGGTGGCATAAAAGAAAAATTTAAAACCATTTTCTTCAGAACCCATCTCTTATCCAGAAAATGTGCAGTAATGCATATATAACCATCAGTGCTCAAAGAAGTCCACAAGTCAGATGTCAGACAAATTCTACCAGGAGCATCACTTAACATGCATTTAATCCTTTTTTTTTCTCGATGATAGATCTTAACCAAATCAGACTTAGCAGTATTTCTAGAAATAATTGGAATATCTGAACGTGCATATTGCATAAAAGTTCTCACCCCCGAATATTCAACAAATCGGAAAGGCAAATCATGCTTCACAATAGCTTCGACCAAAAGTTGTCTATATTGTTCAGGATCAAATTTAGAAGTGCTTACCGAAATAGATCCACTATTTTGCCCCAGAATCAACTGACCAATATCTCGTATATTTCTTCTAGGGCATGTATCAATGTGACGCCTCAAATTTCCAGTTCCATACTTACTTGCTGCCAAGTAAGTAGCTCCACACATCTTGCACTTGGCTCGTGCCTTACAATCACCAACTTTATCAGAATCGGGAACCATGTCAAAGAAACTCCACACATTTGACCTTTTCCTTCGTTTTATTTTAGCATCTTCATTTGCAAAACTTTCCGAGTCAACCCCTTCCAAGTCAATCAAATCTTCATTTTCCCCCACTGCCTCACTCATCTGACATTTTTAAAAAATCAATAATCAAAGAGAATCAAAAATCAATAATGCTACAGACTCCACTATACTCAATAATGCTTTCAGGGCACCTTTTTTCCTATACCGAACTTACTTTCTTAAGAAATATAACCCTATCTTGCAGACCGTCTACAGCATTCTCATTGTCATGATCATTAGTTCCATGGGAGTGTGATGTGGACACCCTAAGACCACCTTCCTCAAGGCCCTCAAAACCATCAAATAGAGATGCTCTGGAAGCACGGTGCTCCCTGTACAGAAAGAAATTAAACCATAATTATGAACAAAAAATTATACCATACATTATGATGGCTATCCTTCTGTTTACATACACTTAACAGAGACTTCTGCAAAACAAGGAAAAAGCAGCACCATCACATTAATAGCTTGACACCTATTGTCAAGAGATTCCCAACCATCACATTAATAATAATAAATCTCCATCAGATCCTAACCCCCCCCCCCCCCCCCCCCACCTTTTTCCAGGTTGTGTTGTTTCTTTTGTCTATTCTCCTATCGTGCTTGCAATTTTCCCTAATGGTTGATCGCGTTCAGCCAAACTAATCCAATTCTAGATTCATACTAATCAAGGAACGAAAATCTTTTTTTTGATAAGTAAAAAAATGGGTCAGAAGATCCACCGAAGTGGGTAGCCTTAACCGAATGTGTGGTAACAGGTAAGCCCGAAGGCTGTTCCCGTCCCTGTCAGGGTTTCAACAATACGCGAGTGACCGCGTTTATAATTTACGGATAATGTTGCATCAAAGAGCATTGGTTCTCCGCAACCTCAAGTCTAAAGTAAATTCACTCCCCCCGATCCCTACACCTCTACCCAAAATCAAAACCAAAATTAAGATTTCGACAACCCACATCTACGAGAAACTCAATAAGATAGACCTGAATTAAGCAAAAGAAGAAAAAAGAAAAAGAAAATCAACCGAGTTTGTTTGAAATCCAGATCTTCATAATCAAGGAAATAAAGCAAAACTACAGAGAATTTGAAATAAAACCACTGAGAAAGAAAGACTGAAATAAACATGGAGACCTTTCACCGTTCTTAATCGGAGACCTCTCTTTTCGTGGGTTTTGGTTTCTTCGGCAGTTCGGCGTGAGGGACTGATCTGTGCGTTTGTTGGGCTTTCGGGTAGGAGGAGGAGGAGAGGAGAAGCCTCGGGGGGCAGTGCGGCGCTGGAGAAAGGTTGAAGTTGAAAATGAAAACTTGAACGTGAATGATGAATCCGAGTGATTGATTTCATTTAGGGTTTCTTTTGGTTTTTTTTTTTAATATAAATTAATTTATTATTATTACTATTATTTTTATTTATTTATTTAAGATAAAATGAACTTAAGGGTATAAAAGTAAATTTAATTTTCTTAACGGGTTGATCCGTTAGTGACCCGTTAAGAAATCGTGTCTTAACGGGTTGACCCGTTTCGACCCGAACCCGATAAGACTAAACCCAAACCCGCTTTTATCGTGTCGTGTTCGTGTTGGGTTAACGGGTCGTGTCACAAATTGCCACCCCTAGGTGCACGGGACCGGGGTTTACTCTGCAGGGGTGGGTCTGAAGGGCCTTGCATTGGAGAGATTCCCCGACATAAATATATATATATATACATGATAAAAAATACACACACACACATACATGAACTGAGAGCTAGATCACATCAACTTATCCCATCAATGCAAGTTCTCGTGAAGTATGAATTAGAGAGTTGTCCAATTCAAATTCTCAGGATGGTCTTACTTGAAGAGAAGTACATAAGGAAGAAGAAACAAAGGAACGATTCAATTTACATAACAATCTTGAAATCAAAAGTGTGCCTAAAGGAGAAGTTGAACGAATATAGAAAGTTGGCTAGACATCTGGGGTGGATAGAAGTTCAGCTAAATCTCAAAAGAACCTTCCAGATTTCTTGGTTCATCGTACTTATATAAAATAAAAAAAAGATTTCTTGGTTCATCGTTTGTAAATATATGTGATACTTGGTCTGATGCATCATTAATTATTTGCAGTCTTTGTGAACTATTTTCAACTGTGTTTTGCTTGAATGATTCATCTGTTTTTCTGTGCTCTTGGATAGTGGGAGATATGTTTACATATGATGAAGTCTACCTTTTACAGAATTGGTGATGCCATTCAGATTGGGTTAACTGTGATGTTGGAAGAAGTGAATTTCAGTTGATATACATATTTCTTAGTGCTCTAGGGAAAAGTTACTGGTTCATTTTTTCTCTTGCAGATTGTTGCATTGTCTGTGGCACTATTTAGAGCTTTGAATCTTACAACCCGGTATGGTATTTCTATAAATAATATTTCTTTGTTTTCTAATATAAATTTTTTTTGTTGGTCTTGTTTTTATTGTTTTCATGTTTGAAGAATGAACATATATTATTTTTCTCCTCTCTTGCTGCATGCAGGTTTTTTTTTTTGATAGGTAAGAGATAAATATTATTGATATGAATGAAAAAGGCATAAGCCATGTACACCGTAAGTGTACAGAAGAACACCTAAATACATTCTAACTGCACTGAATTAAAGACAAAAAATCATGAGCGTTGTCCCCATTTAATACAATAGCGGCAAACCAAAGCAAGAAATTGTGGAGAAAAAAATTCTTTAGCTCCTCTCTTGTACGTTCCTTATTATCAAAACAACACGCATTCCTTTCTAACCAAATACACCATATGATACATAATGGAATCATCTTCCACACCGCAACCACTTGATGACAATCTTGCAGCTTCCTCCAACAACCCAACAAATCCACCACCCTCAAGGGCATCACCCAAGGAGCATCAATCCTTTGAAAAATCTCATCCCACAACCCCCTTGCTACCTCACAATGCAATAGAAGATGGTTCACAGATTCTCCATTCTTTTTGCACATATAACACCAATCTACTATGACACAACCCCTCTTCCTAAAGTTGTCCGTCGTCAACATCTTCCCAAGAGCAGCACTCCATACAAAAAAAGCGACTTTAGAGGGTACCCGGGACCTCCATATATTTTTCCAAGGGAACGGAGTATGATCTTGTGTTATCAAGATTTTGTAATACGCCTTAACCGTGCATTTCTTATTATTAGACCTCCACTTCAATCTATCCCTATTAAGGATGTAATATTATAGCCACATCAACTTGGCATGCATTTATCTGGACGACATATGTGCTTCTCTATATTTAGCAAGCGTAATGATACACCTACAACTCTTTTACAAGTCATTTTAAATCAACCAATGTAATTGTGCCACTTCATTAAATAATAATTTTAATTTTACATAGCTACCCTTTATTTTAAGTAGAGTTATAAAATAGTTGAAGACCAATTGTACGTTTATCATTTTTTGCAATAGGCACTGTCCGATGGGATAATAAACCCTTTTGTTTTAACCTCAATGTATATGGAATTAAGGAGGTTGAGAATTGGCAGTTCAGTTTCATTATTGAGATGGTTTTCAGACCTAATTAATTTATATATATATATTATTTCTTAAAAACTATAGATGCAGAAGAGCTGAGTTTGAGATTCAGGGAGGACTATTGTTGGGTATTGGAATCTTGAAGTTAAGATGTTGATAGCCAGTGAACTATAGCTCAAATACACCTCTTCTCCTATGAAAATAGGTTGTGGGTACAGCCCTGTGTACTTGGGGAACACCTATTTCATTCTAATTAATAGAGTTATTTTTACCTATAAAAAAAAATAGGTAGAGGGTACAGTGTTGTTAAATTCTGCAATGGCTGTGTTTGTGGTTACCGCTCAGAAACGTTAAGATGCAGGTAACAAAAAGTTAATGAATTTAACCTTTTTATGCTTTCAATTCCTGTAGTAGTTATCAACAGCCAATAATTGAGTTACTCGTTCTTGACTCTCAGTGATGCTAAACCTTCTATTAAATTCCACGGGAAATATGTGCTTCTGATTTTCTTGATCTAGATATGTTGACTTATTACCCCCGGGCTTATATATTCCTTTTCAATTCTTCATTGCTGCCACGGGATTATATATACAAGGTTCATTGCAAAACTACAACTAGTTCTTCAGCTTTGTTTAACAGCCAATGTTGTTTAGGACATAATAGAGATTCTATTCTGTTGCAAGTCCTATCAAAGCTAAGGATGACATTATTTGTATCTTTGTTTTTGTTAGATTAACTTCTTTTCTATCTTTACCGTTATTATCTGGATAGATTCCTGGAAAGCTTCATCTATTGTGCTGAGCTTGATATATGAAGGGTATATTTCATGCAAAAGGTATACATTTATTTTCAGGTTTTTGTCCATTTTGGATGTTGCCTCATTAAAACCAGATGCTGGTGAGTCTGAAATTTTCAGTCAAGATGCAAGCAGATTGAGTAAGGGGATATTTAAAAGTTCAACTCTAATGGTGGCTAGACCAAACAAGGCTTCTGTCTCTCCCGTTAAATCATTTTCAAGCAATGCAATAGACAATATCTGTGAAACTTCTCAGAGGGGTTCATGCAAAAGCCGGGACAGCTATTCTGCATGTGACATCACTCAATCTGAAGGATCTTCTGTTGCTGGTGACTTGGATAATAAGATGTCAGATTCATTAGCTTGTGAGGCAGGACATGATACCTCTGAAGAATGCCTTACCAAAGTCCAGGAAACAAAGAGGAAAGGGGATCTTGAGTTTGAGAGGCAGTTGGAAATCGCTCTTTCTGCAACAGCAGGTGTGACTCTGGAGAACAAAATACAGTCAAATGCGAGAGACTTAGATGGTAATTCTATGGATTTTGCTTCTCCTCTGAAAAGAGTGAAAAGAATTGTAAGTGAAGAATCTCCTTCTTCCCAGGGGATCTCTACTGCAGTTGGCTCAAGAAAAGTAGGGTCTCCTTTATATTGGGCCGAAGTGTACTGCTGTGGAGAAAACTTGACAGGAAAGTGGGTGCATGTTGATGTTGTCAATGCAGTTGTTGATGGGGAGCAGAAGGTTGAAGCTATGGCTGCTGCATGCAAAACATCTTTGAGATACGTGGTAGCTTTTGCTGGACAAGGGGCTAAAGACGTGACACGCAGGTTTTGCCTCCTTACATTGGTATTTGTAGCATGGAGTCACTTTCTGATTCAGTTGTAACCTGGCTACCCTTCTAGATAGTATCATCTTTCAGTATTATGTTAGATAAGCAATTGATTTGATTCATAATTGTGAGACCTCATGCCAAAAAATTATCATATATATATATATTTGATAAGTTATAATATATATATATATATAATAGAAATAAAGATAAAGTGAAACATAGAAGTAAATAACAAATTAAAGTAAGATTTACCTTATAATTTCAAATTCTCATAAATATTGCAGAATGGGTATGGATATATTCTAATTACAGGTACTTGTAAATCTACACATTCTACCAAATGATCTCCACACTCAAGTTTAGAGATCCTTCAGTAGAATGTGGAGATCCATAAAGGATTATTATTCACTGCTGTTGTTACGATATTTTTGAAAAGCAATACATGACAATTTATGTCGAGTGATGTTTATGTTTGGCACGTGTTTCACCTAATGAATGCAAACGGCATTATCAGATTCTTTTTTAATCGATTTACTTCAGTTGCTGTAATTATTTTCTGTTCAGTTTAGATTGCTTAAAGAGGTTCTAATCATCTCATTACCTGGAGGTGGTAATATTATGGGCATATTACAGGTATTGTATGAAGTGGTACAGGATAGCATCACGGCGGGTTAATTCAATTTGGTGGGATACGGTATTGGCTCCACTGAAGGAGTTAGAGGCTGGTGCCACTGGAGGCATGGTCCATATGGATAAGCAACAAATTGAGAGCTCAACTGAACACAAGAAAGCAAAAACATCTAGAGAGTTGGGTAATCCAAATCAGGATGTTGTTACAGGTGATGCCATCTTGCATGGAATGTCAACCCTAGAAGTGGTGAAAGAGTATGGCAAGAAGATTGACATAGAATCTTCTGTGAATGATTCTTTTGTTGCTACCAGAAGCTCTCTTGAGGATATGGAGTTGGAAACTAGGGCATTAACTGAGCCTCTTCCAACTAATCAGCAGGTAAAGTGCATTGCTAGGGTTGGGTTTGACATGGCAGTTACATTTCTTGACTGTGTTTTTTTTTTTTTTTTTCTCAATGTAAAACTTGTTCTAACATATGCAGGCCTACAGAAATCATCAACTTTATGCCATTGAAAGATGGCTTACTAAATATCAGGTACTTTATCCAAAGGCACCTGTTCTTGGCTTTTGTTCTGGCCATCCGGTTTACCCACGTAGTTGCGTGCAAACACTAAAGACAAAAGAAAGATGGCTACGGGAAGGGCTGCAAGTTAAAGCCCATGAACTTCCTGTGAAGGTTGATTCTGGCTTAAAGGATTCTACTATTGTTACTCTGTCAGGTTTTTTATTCTGTCTGGTTAAAATATTTGTTTATTTATTCTCTCTGGCTAGGAGTTGAAACGTTCTGTAAGGCTTCCCAGAGTATCTGATCCTGAGGATGATGAATGTGGTGGTGGTAATTATGAAGGAACAATTCAACTTTATGGGAAGTGGCAGCTGGAAGCATTGCATCTGCCGCGTGCTGTTAATGGCATCGTGCCAAAGGTGAATTATTACCACCTTGGTTCATATGGAATTGTCCAGATGGTCTGGAAAAGGCATCTAGTTAATATTGAAGTAAAATTTTCTGTTTTATTGGTTGTCGTTAATTCTCAACATTACTGTTTATTTTCGCCTTTAGTTTGGATTGGGTGACAATTGCATGCAGGCAAGTTTTGACATGCCATGCATAGTTTGATCAAAGCAGAGTTAAATTGTAGTTAAATTGTTATTCGATGCCTTTATAATAGCTGATTGGATGATGTGCATTTTCTTATCATGAACTCAAACCTATTTACTCAATGACAATAAATGTTGATGTATCTAGAAATGTAGACAACGTTCCAAGCTTGCATTGCAATTGCCTACTTTTTTTAGGCCTTTTTTTTTTTGGTCTTAGATGTTTATTGTTTAGTTATCTACCATATGTGTTGGGGTATGAACCTCTGGTGGTGGCTTTTAGTTTTGAAAGAAGAGAATACTTGAATGTCAGAAGTATGGCCTTTTGGGGAATTGATCAGTTTCTGTTTTTTAAAATTGTGGTTCTGTCGGATTAATAGCTTTATAAGAATCCTTGAGTAAGGTTTAACTGCCATCAGTATCTAGGGAAAATATGATGGTGATGCTTTCTCATATTAGAATCCTGCTGGCTCAGCCCTTACTGCACAGTGCCAAATCTCCTCGTATTTTGGCCATGTATTTCTCTCTTGGCATTTTGGCATTATTGGGCAAGGATAGATGTTCTTCCTACCTTCCAAGCACCAGTTTTAAATCTGATTTTTTATTAAAATTATCTGTTGTCTATGTTTTTGGTGCAATAACAATATCTAAAGCCTGTAGATTTGTTCTAACGATTTATGTTGTTTTGCCATCAACCAGTTCGCAGGTGGCAAAACTAAAGCTACGTTTCATAGAATGGAGAATTTAGCAGTAGGATCCTTTATCCGGTTATCTAAGGCTCCGTTTGGGTAGTGCTATTCATTTTATTGTTCTTTTTAACCTACTTTTCACTACAATTTACTACTATTCAATATTTTATCATTACTTTTTCACTATTATTCACAGAATATCTGATATCACCTTACTGCCCAAACGCAACTTACGCTTTTGACTTGCAAAACTGCTGTTTGTGCATGGACCAGTTTTATAAATCCGGTCCATTTCTGTTTGGTTCTCCAGCATTTTCTATCACTTACATCTGATTTCTGTATTGGGAACCTAGAATGAACGTGGTCAAGTAGAAGTTTGGTCTGAGAAATGCCTCCCACCTGGGACAGTGCACTTGAGGTTACCGAGGGTGTTCTATGTTGCCAAGAGACTGGAGATTGATTATGCACCTGCCATGGTTGGTTTTGAATTCAGAAATGGACGTTCACATCCCATCTTTGATGGTATTGTGGTGTGTGCTGAGTTCAAGGATGCAATATTAGAGGTAAACATATCACACTTTTATGTATGGGTTACTGCCCTTGAGTGGGCCTAAAAACTTTAGGATTTTTGGTATGTTGTGATTAATATTCTTTTCCTTTTCCGTTTCTTCTTATAGAATAACCGAGCATGCATGAGCTTTTCTCATAAACTAAACTAATCCAGATTTGTTTGCATATTTGTTGGCATTCAATTTGCTGAATATTTATGAATCCTGCTTGATAGTAACTTCTTTTTTGGACTTGAAACAAATGATTTTACAAGGAAACCTTAAAAAATGCTTGTTAATATTCGTTTTTTTTTGTCTGTGTTCCGATTGCTTCCTGGATTGTGTGAAAACTTATCATGAGGTCTTTTCAAATGGTCCCTGAATTCCAAGTTTCAAGTCCTGAATTTATCGGTTACCTGTTCTCCAGGCATATGTAGAGGAAGAAGAAAGAAGAGAGGTCGAAGAGAAGAAAAGGAACGAAATGCAAGCTATTTCTAGGTGGTATCAGCTTCTCTGTTCAATCATAACTCGGCAAAGGCTGAACAACCGTTATGGTGAGAGTTCATTAGCACAAACCTCCACTGACGTCCAACCTAATAGCAGATTATGTGCACACGCTGGCGGATGTGACGGGGACGGGCAATCTCGTGTATGCCAACAAGAAGGTACACATAGTGCTAAGTTGGATACTTCATCAGCTGCCCTGTCTGAAGACCACGAACATGTATTCTTGACAGAGAACCAAAGTTTTGATGACGAGAGTTTGGTGCTGATAAAGCGATGCCATTGTGGATTTTCAGTCCAAGTGGAAGAATTGTAGCACTATAGACTATAGTTGTGACACTGCTGTACATTTTTTTTTTGAAATGAGAACCTTCATTCATATAACTTGAGGATTACATCTATTGTCAAAACAACAAACACGCATGACCTCTACAAGTCCATCTTCTAACCAAATAATCTCACTTTCAGCCCTTAAACCCAATTTAGCTGCTGTATGAGCAGCATTGTTACATATTCTAGGAATAAAATTTAGACTCCAATCTTGATGAATCTGTAGCTCTTCCTTAATATCTTCTGTAAGTTGACCATGCCAAGAGTTATCAACTGATCTGGAATTAACAGCATCAATTACCACTTTTGCATCCCCTTCAAAATCAACTTGAGCCAAGTTTAGCTCCAGACATAACTTCATTGCTCTCTCTAGAGAAATTCCTTCTGCTTGACTAGCTGAATAGACATGATCTTTTGCTGCAATAAGAGTTGCATGCACTGCTCCATTACTATCTCTAATAATAATTCCGATGCCCATTTTTCCATTTTCCTTATCAAAAGTTGCATCAAAATTAACCTTTAAACGAGACCCCACTGGAGGAAACCAAATTTGCTGAGCTCTCCCAGGATGGACCCTCTCTATTACCCTTATATCTCTTTGGTGCACCTGTTGAAATTGTAGTAATTCAGAGAAGGCCATCTCAAGCACATCATTAGGACTTCTAAAATGGTTTTTAAAAATGAAATCATTCCTTCTATACCACAGCTGGTGCAGAATAGAAGAATTATGCTCCACATTTTCCTTTGGTAGTCTTGAAATCATCTCAGCCCATAGGATGTCAAAACTTTCATAGTTCCTTTTCCATTTTCTGACTTGACTTCTACTATCCTCCCAAACATCAGCTGCTGCAGGACACGTCCATAAGGCATGAATTACAGATTCTTCCTCAGCTTCACAAATGGGGCATATGTTGCTCTTTAAGCATTTCTTTTTAAAAAGATTTCCTTTTGTAGGTAATATATTACTTAGTGCCTTCCATATCATCTGTTTTACTTTCCCTGGAATATTCAACTTCCATAAATCTGTCCATATATCATTATTCTGTCCTTCACTAGATGATTCACCTTGTTTGTTTTGACATTGCATTGAAGCTTTGAAGTAGGCACTCTTAACAAAAAAAAGGCCTCTTTTAGTTTCCATCCATATTAATCTATCTGCAGACCCCCTATGGCTAATAGGAATTTCAGATATAATCTTTGCTTCTGTCTCATTAAATACGGATTCCAGCATATCATGCTTCCAAACCCTTCTCTCCTCTTCAATTAATGTATCCACTGTAGCTTCAGGGTCCAAAAGGTTTATTGGAGACTGTACTTGATGTGTTATCGGGCATGGTAACCACTTATCTTTCCAAACTCTAATATTTCTACCATTACCAACCCTCCAGACCATACTGTCTTTTATTAGATTTAAGCTAGACCAAAGGCTTCTCCAAATGAAAGATGGTGAAGATCCCACTTTTGCATGCAGCACATCACCATTCTGAAAATACTTCCCTTTGAATACTTGAGCCACTAATGATGAAGGTTCTTTGACAAATCTCCATATTTGTTTTGCAAGAAGAGCTGTATTGAAGCAGTCTAGATCTCTAAAGCCCTGCCCTCCCTTACTTTTAACCATCCCCAATTTCTTCCAATTCTGCCAATGAATTCCCTTCTCTCCTCTCTTATGACTCCACCAGAAAGTAGCTAGCATTGCTTTAATTTCTTTTAATAGCAAACCAGGAAGTTTGAAAACGCTCATTGTGTATGCAGGTATCGCTTGGAGTACACTTTTAATGAGAATTTCTTTCCCTGCAGTAGACAGAAATACAGTTTTCCAACTATTAATCCTCTTCCAAATTTTTTCCTTTAAACCTCTAAAAGTATTGTATTTTGACCTCCCTACAACAGTTGGAAGACCCAAGTATTTATTGTAGTTGTTACACATAATGCCTTCAGCCTGTTGTAAAATAAACTCCCTTGTTGCAGGCTTGGTATTTGGGCTAAAAAGGATACTTGTCTTCTGCTTGTTTAACATTTGACCAGAAGCCAACTCATACTGAGCAAGAATGTTGTTTACTAGATACCATTCTTCCATTTTGGCCCGGCAAAAAATAACACAATCATCAGCAAAAAGAAGATGATTTATCCTTATACCTCCCCTTGAAGCTAAAACTCCTTGAATAACACCACTAATTGCTGCTTGTTGTAATAGAGAAGTTAGGCCTTCTGCACATATCAGAAATAAGAAGGGGGACAAGGGATCACCTTGTCTCAAACCCCTTGAAGGGACCAAAGTTGCTCCTGGCACTCCATTTACAATGATTGAATAGGTAACAGTTCTTACACAAGCCATGACCAGCCTTGTCCATTTAATTCCAAAACCCAGTCGCATCATCATAGCCTCTAAGAAATTCCACTCAACCCTGTCGTAAGCTTTTGACATGTCTAGCTTAACAGCCATGCTTCCCTCTTTCCCTTTTTTCCTCAATTGCATAGAGTGTAATAATTCATATGCAACCATTATATTATCTGTGATCAATCTCCCTGGGATGAAAGCACTCTGATTCCAAGATATAACTTGAGACAAAACACTCTTCATTCTATTAACCATAACCTTGGAAATCAACTTGTAAAAAACATTGCATAAGCTGATAGGTCGGTATTCATGCACAGATTGAGGAGAGTTTACCTTTGGAATTAAAGCTATGTGAGTGTGGTTGATGTCCTGCTGCATCTGTCCAGAATTTAAAAACTCTAACATTGCCTGTGAAACTTCACTTCCCACTGTCTCCCAATGATTCAGATAAAACCCTGCACTAAAACCATCAGGCCCAGGAGATTTATATGGGGACATTTGTTTCAAAGCAAAAAGCACTTCCTCTTCTGAAAACTGCCTATTCAAGTTTGTCCTCAAATCATCAGTAATTCTTGTATCAATCCCATGCAAGCACTGCTCAATAGCTCTAGTTGATGGTGTAGAAGATTTAAAAACATTTAGAAAATGAGTCCTAAAACCAGCAGCAATAGCAGTTGGTTCAGTTAATAATTTACCTTCCGTGTCATGTATCTTCTTTATTGTATTCTTTTTTCTTCTTTGATTTACACATGCATGAAAATATTTTGTGTTTCTGTCTCCTCCTTCTAGCCAATGCCTCTTTGCCCGCTGTTTCCACTTGATGTATTCTTGGTCTAACAAGAAATCAAGTTCCTGTTGAACCAATTTCTGTTCTGCCATTCCTTCTAAACCATGATGTTTCTGTAAATTAGCCAGAATCTATATTTTCTGTCTGATAGCAGCTGTTCTTATCTTCTCAAAATTTCTACTCCACTTTTTTAACCCCTTACTGCACCTTTCTAACTTGAACTGTACATTTTCAATCCTACTCTTTCCTAGCTGACCACTCTGCCAGTTAGAGACCACTACTTCTTGATATCCCTCCTCTTTGAACCAGTTTGCCTCATATTTAAAATAGGAGTGAAATCTTCTAATCGAATCATGTACAGGTAAACACTGCAGTAAAATTGGAGAATGGTCAGAACATACTGCAGGAAGAGAACTCACAGAGTGTTCTATATACTTTGCTCTCCAACCCGAATTTGCCAAAGCCCTGTCTAGTCTTTCTTTAGTATAGGAATCATCCTCATGTCGGTTACACCAGGTATACTTGTCCCCTTGCCATCCTAGATCAAATAATCCTCCCTCCTCTACCACATTTTTAAACATACCCATAAGCCTTTCACTTCTTGGTAATCCTCCCATTTTCATTTTCTCATCTTGAGTTAAAATCTCATTGAAATCTCCTATAACACCCCACCCACCCTCATCTGGTTTGAAAGATAATAACATTTCCCAAGCTGCACTTCTCATACTAGTAACAGGATGACCATAGAAGCAAGTCAAAATCCATTTAAAATTACATTGTTCATCATTAACTATCACATTAATATGTCGTTGTGAATAGTTAATAAGATCTAAACATGTTTCCAAAGTAACATCAGACCTCCACTCCTTCCCATAGCTTCCACCACTATACAACCCTCAAATCTAAGACGTCTTGCTATTGACATTGCTTTTCCATATGTTATTTTGGTTTCCATTAAAAAAACCACTTCGGGGCTTTGTTCCTTCACTAGTAAGCAAAGGGTTTGAATTGTTCGGGGGTTCCCAAGCCCCCGACAGTTCCAACTTAGGATTTTCATAATGCTTGGCGGGGCTGTCTCGCAGCCTCCGCTAATGTCATTGATAGATCACCCTGTATTTGTACTTCCTCCATTATGCTCTTCTTTTTCTCTCTTGAAAAATTATTTCCATCTTCAGATTTTTCAGCAGATCTCTTATGATCACGAGGGGTCCTAATACCATTAGAAACATTAACTGGTCCCCGAGCACTCATTTTCCATTTCCTCCCATTTAAAGACTCTTTCTGTGCAGCTCCTCTAGCTCCTACTCTTTTTACTGCCTCATTTGAATTATCATTTATATGCTCTTTCAAACCCGATTCCAAAAACTCGGTTAGAGATCCTCCCTTCTCTGGCTCCCCTTTCCATTCCCCTATTACTTCATTCTTTTCTTTTGTAACTGCTTCATCCTCCTCGATGGGCACAGGGTCTTTTGAATTCAATACATTAAGTCGACAATGCCCCTGTTCAGAAATTCTATCCAACCTTTCCTAAGCAGAGCTATCTACCGAACCCTCTGTCTCTCCTATCCCTATGCCAGCCTCTGATTCCTTCTTCCCTTCCCTTTTACCACCTTGTCTTGTATCTGGAGTAAAGTTAGGGAACCATCTTTTAGTGAAATTCTCTGCACGTAGCCATGGTCCAAATTGTGCATCTTTTGATATCTCAGCCCCCATCCCTTCTTTGTCTGATAAGCATCCCTCATTCCTGTGCACTAGCCAGCCACAAACAAAGCAGATTTTTGGAAGTTTTTCATATTTAAAAGGCATCCATTCTCTCTCCCCCAACACATTGATGAAATGGCCCCTTGCAATAGGTTTATAAAGTGGTAGCTCCACCTTAACTCGTAGAAACTTACCCCAGCCTATGTCATCATCTTCCACGTCCACCTCACTTACACAGCCTACAGACCCGCCTATCTTCATTCCCCATTCCTTTGTCATATAATCCAATGGCAGATTATGAATTTGTATCCAAAAAGTCTCATGATCAAAGATAATTTTCCCTGGTTGTATCACCCCATCATATGGCACAAGCAAGAATAACAAATTATCAAATAGCCAGGGTTTACCATCTATAATTCTCTGTCTATCCGCATGTGTAGCAAAGGTAATTACAAACATATTTTTTGCTACTTCTTGAAAAATAGCCCGTTTGCTAATTCTCCAAATTCTAGCCATAGAGTTGGCTAGAATTTCCTTACTTATTACGCGATCCGAACATACCTTTCCAAGCAAACTCAGATTCCCCTTCCTTTGAATCTCATCCGCACTCGGATTACTGATATCAAGAATGTTTTCCTCCTCCTCCGTCAAACGTAACTGTTTCCACCTTTCCTCAAGGCCTTCTGCCATCGTCCCCGCACAAAAGAATTCCCAAAAAATTTCAGGAAATTCTGCTATCACACCACCTTTAGATTTCGAAAAAATCCTACTATCACACCACCTCTAGGTTTTCACAGGAGTCGCCAGGGAGATGACTCACAGGAATCGCCAGAGAGATGACTATGCACCGACACTGCTGTACATTTAGACAATGGTTGCAGTCAGTTTTTTCTATATATAAATTTAATCTCCCACCGTTCGAGTCTTGAAAATGATCCAAAATATATATGGCGGGTAGTAGTATTACACCAGCGCCTTTAAAAGAATTGCATTAAATCTAGATCTATATTAAGCTCCATCTGTAAATTCTCAGATATATGTACATCCATTTAATACTGATTCTATGTCCAATTTGGAACTTGCTGCAAGTATACGGATGTCTAGTACAGAACCGTCAAAATCAAAGGCAATTTTGCTGCAACTGAGTTTAGCATTTCTGCTTAAAACCTTTGAATATGTCATTGTGGGAGACTGCAAAAGTGTACACGCCATAGGACAAAACGGTCAGACACTCTTGGCTCCAAATCACATTAAAAACAAAAATGCAATCATTCTAAGTAATAGGTTATTAATGTTTGAAATAGACAAATTTGGTGTAGATGATTTATAAAAAATAGGTTTCACAAGGAAAAAAAACACTGTATTTTATCTATTCATTTAAAATTTATACAAATCATTATTCTATTGTACAAGTGTCTCACGAAAAATGTGCAAGGTAGGATTATAGTCTTATTTAATGAGGCAGAGAGATGAAGGATATAGAGTGACGAAAGGTGATAGATAGTCTTAGCACAAATAAAAGATTTATTTGATAATCTAGATGTGCATAGCAGCCTGAGCGAATTGCACCATCTAAACTATAATCTTTTTAATATTCTTAGTTTAAAGCATTATATGAAAAGAGACGCGCATTTATCATTTTCTATACTCTCAGAGTCTCAAATCAGCAAATACTTAGTAAATAAGTTAAGATTTATGTCCAAACAAACGATGCCATCAGCTTTCAGACAATGGCCCATCAGCTGTAGAGCAATGGGGTCACGTAGACGAGACAGCCGTGCTTATAACGTTGGGGGTCAGAGTTAAATTTATGGCCGAAACCAGGGTCCACACCACCATAAAAGCACCGAAAGAAAGCTTCTGGTGTCGTACTTATCGATTATGAGTCCTGATAGTTTGGACCAATCACTCTGCAATTTGTTTTGTTTTTTACATACTTTCTAAGTATTTAAAAAATATATGAAATTTATTAATAATAACTTTCTTAATTATTAAAAAAATTAGGGAAAAAAAAACAATTCATTAATTAAAAAAAAAATTTCTCTATCTATGATATCACAAGCCCATCTCCTCAATCGCGCGCGCACAAACAATTTGTGCATCATTCTCCACAAAAGTCACCGTCAACCAGCTCCCATCCGCACGTCAAGCCGGTGTGGGCCAAAGGGCCTTTTACAAAGACAAAGACACACCCATGGCTGTGGATAAGAATCCTATCAAAGAAAATGTTGGTCCTATTTAGGGAGAGAAGAAGACTCTTACAGCACCATCAGCTCACTAAATACCCATTTTCAAACAAATCTCCAATCATATCGACCGCCGCAAAATTTACATCCAAAACAAAACAGGCACCAAGCAAAATATCGATTAGCAAACAACGAAATTCACTTTCAAGTACTCAAGATTCTAGGCCAACAAAATGAAGATAATGCATGCAATAGAATTATAAAAACACAACAAATAAACAAATCCTAAAAGCATCATTACAACAAGCCATATCCTCCATTAGAATTAGAAACTAAGCAAGCCTCGATAACAGCTACATTACATTGTACATGCAGTTACATGGGAAACTATAAACTAGAACTAACGTCACGTTGATTACCACAGCCACCATTAAAGAGTGTCTATTATCGAACACTCACTTCAGTCCCCGGAGCCTTCACCTTTGGAGGCCGACCTCTCGGCTTTCCAGTAGCCTTAGATGCCGGCACCGTTGTTACCGATCCTCCCAATCCTCCACTGGGCCTTGCCATCTTCCTCGGCCGCCCTCTTGGCTTCCCAATACCCGTTGAGACCCTCATCTTTGGCGGCTTTGGAGGTGCATTTGGGTCCTTAGGTGGCCGGCCCCTAGGCCTCGCTGGAGCCAAATCCATGCCAGTTGGCAGTAGGACCTTTGGCTTTGGCGGCCTGCCACGGCCCCGCCTGGGAGGGGCATTGGGGTCCCGCTTCGTGTAGTTGTTTTTCCAGAAGACCAGCTCTCCACTCTGTGTCATTTTGTTGAGGTGGTGTGTGAGTAGTGGTACTGAGTGCCCAGCAGGCAACTCCCCATGTATCGACTCAATGTACTTTGATATAGATGATTTGTTCGAGCCATTCTTGTCGTTCAATGCTTCAATTGCTTTCAAAATCATCTGGAATTCCAAAGCTCAAGCATTATCACAGCTGGTTATTATTTATTCCTTTTATTTATCTTTTGTCTGGCTGTTGAAAGAAAAATCTTGAGCCGTTAGCTTATGGATTAGTATAAAAAAATCAAGTACCACGTTCACTGGTTCAATTATTTTCAAAATCATCTGCAATTCCACAGCCCAGAATTGATAAAGAAGAAAGGTAGTGTTTTTAATTTGAGGGTTTAAAAACCGATAAAAATTCAGATTGATTACTAGAAAACAGTGTGACGTTTTAATGGATTAGTATATTCTTCTCTAAGTAATGAAAAAATCAACTGCAATATCAAGAACAAAAGCAGTTCAAGATAAAGAATTTTGTAGAATTGTGGCTCAACTGTGGACGGTTTCTTCTTTCTAAAATTTCTTTCGTATTTTCAACAATACTCAAAAATAGTTTGAAGTGGCACAAACCAAAGAAATAAAAGACCAAGAAATACAGAGATCAACGGGAGGACATTGCGACGAGAAGAATCAGAAAATGAGAGTTAAAAAGGAAATTTAAAAAAAAAATAGTCCTTTTTAATTCTTCCGGAAACCCATTTCTTAATTACAAAAATTCAAATATCAAGCACGAGTAGCAAAACCCAAATCAATGAAAAAAAAGGAAGAAATTTAGATCAATTAGAGCTCACACTTGACAAAGAAGATGAAAAATGAGGATCAAAAGGGAAAGTTATTATATTGTTATATCAGAAACTCTTTCTTTTTCTTAATTAAAACACAGGAAATTAGCGAAAACTAAATGATTGAAAACCGAAAGTAAAAAAAGGGATCCACCAGAGTTGAACCTTGCTAAGGGAAAGAAGAGATAAGAGTTAGAAAAGGCCTGTTTTTTTCATTTATGGAGATTTGTAGGGACAGAGTGGTGTACCTCTGGGTAAGGAGGAAGTGATTTGGGTTTATCTCTAATAGTAACGTCTTCAGTCGCCATGAGAGTTGAGGTGCAGACTCACAGGGAGAGAGACAGAGAGAGGCTTTTTGCTTTCGCTTTTATTGAAGGCAGAGCAGGAAGCTAGAAAGAGAGCTCTCCAACTGCTGTTGAAAGCACTCGCAAAGATTTGAACGCTGCATTTAAAGCTAGTCCAATATATATATGAAAAATTCGTTTTTTTTATTTAAATGTACGGCTTGGAATCCTGAAGTGGATGATACTCGGACGGATAAGGGTAGATCTGAGAGACACACAATGATCGATGACGGGGGGCACTTTTCATTAGTTGAGACTTGAGAGACACCAGGATGCACTCATCCCGTTTCGGAAAATATTTCAAAATATTTTTTTTAACGGAAAATCTAAAAACATATGTGGGTCGCAGGTAGTCCTATCAGTAAACCGGTTTGAAACTGGGCCTCAGTAACTCTGACCCGAAACGAACCTCCACATAGGTGCTGATTGTTGGGTTTTTGGCCTCCTGGTGTCTAGAAGAAATCTTGAAAAATATAAAAAATAAAATACCACATTAATTAAAGTCCGTCAAAATGACATGAAATATTCAAGAACGTATCATCCCTCCATTAAACTTTGTGCAGTACAAGATTTTCACTACACACCATGCAAAGGAGTTAATGGCACCAACTTACAAATGGAAAGATATTAAGAGCTGCTAGAACATTAATGACAACCCTCACTAACAAATATAGATACAGCTGATGCTTGTTTATACAAATAAATTACAGCCCGGCCTGGATGCTGAAAACCCATGCAAAATTTAACAGACCAAAAGATCAGGACAAGAAAAATTCAAGCCTTCTCCTTGAAGATGATCTCCTCTCTCACATCCTGTAAGAAAGAAACAGGAATGAAACTATTCAAAAACAATTGAAGTGCATACCCTGACCTACACGATCATGAGGTCAGGCAGAGAAGATGCACTTCTTTAATATACATCTTTCACGGTCGCTTGGGAAAAACTCGTAGGGAGGAGGTACCACAAAATTCTACGTACGCTTTGCACCAAACTTGTAGCAAAAGAAGAAATTAGAAATTTGAGGCAGACTTTAATTCGGTAGCTGAATCTCATGCACCAATTCAAACAAACCGTACCAGGACTCTCCTTCTCCATCAAGAGATTTCCTGGCACTAGAAAGCATATATTTCGATGAGCTTTTTTTCGTGCTCAGTATGAAGTGTGATCTCTTAAACCACTTACGTCTGCAGACTCAGCCTACTGATCATCTCTGAGAAAAGCATCTGCATTTTTCGAAAAATTAGGAGTTATCATATACAAATTCAAGTCTGATGTAATATGTAGTACAATTTCATTGCAGTCAAAAGTGAAGATAGAATTAGTGGATGCAAACAGAAATTAGATAGTACCTGTTGTCTTCTCATTTGTGGCAGGTTACTGCACTTTCACCCTAGAGTATCATCATTCATGTTCTTCACACGAATCTCAACAGCCCTCAGATCGCGAAGATGTTGTAAGATTTCTTGAAGAAGATCCACTCCCTTGTCTCCCTTCTTTATGGAGCTCATACAATGCTTTAGAAACTCCCTGTCTGCTTCAAGTGCTTGCAGCCTCTCATAAACATGATCCACCTCATCTTCAATGGCTAGTTTTTTTACATCAAGTTCGAAATGGGATTCAAAGGAGTTTTGCATTTCAACATATTCGGATTCACCCTTTGCTTCATATAACAATCCTTCTTCATTTTTGTTATTAGTGGCATCTAGTAGAGGAAGGAGACTCTTTGCCATTGAATCCATGGTTTTTCTCTCTGGATAAAATTTATCCTTCGAAAACCCAAATGAAATCGCATCTTCTTCAGGACTGGTAAAGTCATGCTTGTCAACCTCTTTGACAACATACAGTGAGGAATGCTTCCCTGGAACCCCATTTTCTTCTGGACTAGTTAAGACATGATCGTCAAACTCCTTGGCACCATATGTCGAGGACCGCTCAATTGATTTCCCATCTTCAAAATATCCTTCATCATCACCCAATGTGATAAGCTTTTCCTCCAGTGCTTTGAGCTGATCTAGAATGGACAGCCTCTCTTCCTCGAATTCTACCAATGATTCATCAAGAGCACTCATATGCTTCACACAGTCAAGTGCCATTTCCTCCAAATTCAAAACTGCATTATCAGGACTATTGTTTCGACTGGTAGCTTGATGGCTGGAATAGCTACTGTCTTCATCCCTCGCTTCAAGATTTAGATCAATTGATAATTCATCACTTTCGTCTGCATTGCTGCAAGAAGCAGAAGAGTTTCTGCTTCTTAAACTTCCTTGTTTGATTCTTCTTGTCATTCTTATCTTCTCTTTTGCCTCATAATCTAAGACCTTCTTACGATGTAATTCCAATTCTTTCTCAAGTTCTTGCTTCTCCTTCTCTCTCTTGATCATGAGCTCATTTAAAAGTTGCAACGCTTCCTGGTCATATTCAGCTTGTTCTTCCATCATCCTCTGGTATTGTAATGCTTCCATCTGCATTGCTGCTTTCTCTTCTTGAAGCCTGGTGATCATAGCCATTGTCTGGTTAGCAGCTATTGCAGATGCACTCCTCTCTTCTTCTAGTTCTGCATATAAAGCACTTAAATTTCTTCGCTCGGCTTTTAGAGCTGCTTTCAGCCGGTCAATGGTGGTAACTGCATCACCACCTTCCATCTCACTTATCACACTTCCATCTAAAGACTCTTCAGCTCCTGACTCTCTCTTTTCAAACAGCAATAGTTTCTTTTGCGAGTAATGGAGGCTGTCAACCGAATTTGGTGTATCGGGACATTTCTCATCCTCTGCTTCGTTAGGCTCTGAAGGCAAGGATCCATGATTGTTTGTCCCTTGAGCATTTTCAACCAAAATTATTTTTTCGTGCTGGGTAGTTTTCTCCATACGACTTAGACCTAGGAAAATAAATTTCGCATTAGAACCTATGTTGTACTAACTTATGTATTTTTTACAATTGATTAACTGATAATTGGGCATAAGATGTGAGGCTTACCAAGGTCATCCTGAGCCATGAATGCATCAGGGGTAGTGGAAACTTCAGCAACATCGTCATTAGTGGAAGCCTGATCTTCTGGTTGGCATGTCAGTGAAGAAACTGGCTCTTCAGCTTGAGTCTCAGCTTCATGGTCCGACTTTTCTGTGCTTATCGCGGTCTTGGCTGAACTTGGATCGGACAAGAGATTTATGCTGTTTATTTCTGCTCCACATGCTCCTTTTTCAATTCAATCAATGGAAACGCATGACATGAATGTAGTGTCCTTGACAAGGAAAAGTAAAGATTATAATGGAATAGTTTATAAATAACAAGAATTTTTGTGTACCTGGTGGATCATCTGGTTCTTTCCCAGCTACTTCTTCGGCGAGGGATAAAGTTAGAGGTTCTTCAGTAGTATCAACTTGTCTACATGCCTCAGACACCGTATCTTGTTTTCTTTCTACCACCTCTTCCGTAAAATTATTGTCGGTATCAACCTCAGCCATCTCAAAGCTTTCGAGTTCTTCTTTAGTTGCCCAATTTGGACACTCATTTATCATGAGAAATGCTGCCTCCGTTGTGACATTGAACTGTGTTTCAATTCGTGCCTCAGAAACAGAAGCTCTATTCTGTCGATCATGCTTTCTCAGATCTTCCTCTCTCAAGCTGCATGATCCTAGGTTTGCAGTAGTCGAAGAATCAATCAACTCCACTGGTATTAAACGATTTAACTCGCAAGCAAAATAGTTCTTGCAATGCATACTGATCACTTCGAAAGAGTTATCTTGTTCAGGGAAACATTGTATGGTAGAATTATCACAAGCTTGATGTACAAAACTGGTATCATCGGAGTCCTGCTCGGTGGAGTCCTGCTCGGTGGAGTCCTTCAATACCATTGAACCATCCTCCTGTACCACTTCTACGAAGCTAGAACCTCCAAAATCAGAATGTATCTGATGCTCATCTGCTATCCCTTCGTCACATTGATTTTCTTCCCAGTTGTTTTTATGGATCTCATTGTCCTTCTCTCTGTGACTTGGAGAAGAATAAGATCTGCTTGGCTCTTTGTACTCTCCTTCATTGTTGTCATCATCCACTTCTTCTATGACCAAATCGTCCTTCTGGTTGTGATTCAAAGCACCCCAAGAAGGCCAAGAAGGAGGACACAGTTTGCAGCTCAAGTTCTTGTTGCAGCATGAACACATGAAGATATTTGTACCATTTTCACCGTGGTTCTCACTTAGCCATGAAACAAAAGCAATCCTCTGCGTGCTTCCAAGGAAGCTGCCATCATAGCTTGGTCGAGATGCCAAGCAGTCCTCACACATATTCTGTGGTTCAGCCAATTTTTGATGAGTTGAACAGTAGCTCAATTTGGAAATTTCAGCGGCATGCGTGTCACATATAAGGTCTCTATAAGAGTTTGTGTTCTTTCCAGGCTCCAAGATGTGATCAACCCTAGAACACCATAGGCATGGTGGTTTAAGGCCAAAACAATTGGAAAATTTTGTGATCAAATAAGTGAACAAAGAGTTGAGGAGGAGGAGGATTATCAAGACCCATTCAAGGATCGCATAGACTAGAGTGACGATGATTTTGTTGGTGTTTCTATGCAACATGGTTGCAAACTTGTTGCTAGCCATGAATTTGCTGGGTTTTCTTGTTATTTTCACACGAGCAAATACATATGAGAGAGAGAGAGAGAGAGAGAGAGAGAGAGAGAGAGGAATGGAAGAATGTTTTTGAAGTTTTGACAGAACAAAACTGAGAGGTTGCAAGAGAAGCAGAGATGCCTCTCAGAATGTGATGTTACTTACTCTACTTGCATGTTTTAATTTCATATGTTAGTCGTAATTGTGGCTGTAGTTATACCGTACTTCCATTATGATATGAGTAGGACAGAAAATAACTCAAAATTTATGAGAGAAAGATTTCCTGCTAAGAAAATATTATATAGAGTAATTGAATTAGGTTGTAAAAGTAAAACTCTTTCTAGCAAAACGAAAATAGGTTCTTTTTGCAACTAAAAATACCCTATTGCCACAGTGGTCCTCCCAACTTGATTTGGGCTACACCACGCGCAACAAGTGACCCACCACCCTCTCTATATAAACGATTTGTGGTCCACCTGTAATTTCAGAATTAGACAGACGCTCTTACCCATTGATCCATGTAGTTTATTTTCTACTTTGCATTGCTGTCCTCAGACCTTTCATACTTGATTGTCTGCAGAACAATTTCAATGGTTTTGATTAGTTTAATAAATGTATAGCTACATCAATTATATATAAACTTACAATACTAATCAAAGATTAAAAGTGGCTGGCAGGGAATGATGAAACAAGGTTGTCAAACCGCAAACAGTGGAAGGCATGATGGAAAGGCTAAGAGGAAAGGAAAAGTGAACAGAAAAAGGAGAGTGGAGTGGATCAAACTGGGGCCCTGTGAGAGAGATTTGAGACCCCTTTGCATGAATAAAGCTTATAATAATGTTTTGTGGGGATCAAGGTCTCCCTTCTTGCTTTTGCTTTTAAAGGCTCAGCTTTGGCTTTTGAAAAGTTACATTCCTGGATTTACGAAAACAAAAAGAATAATTAATCAAAGAATCTATCTAAAGCCTACCAAATTAAACCTTAATTCAAGAAAGAAAGAGATGGTGAAAACAATCACGGAAGGTTGGCTATCACTATGAGTAGATGATTTTAGACACAGACGGCGAAGTAGTCCCACATGCACCTACAGTTCTTTTTTTTTTGAGGTTGATGCCCTGAATTGTATTAATCAATCCTCACTCTTGACGAAGGAATACCGCATACACGCCTACGGCCATTTAAATCCGACTACTATGATCGGGTTGGCTCTATTGGCTCCCTTTCCAGAATGGACCCTTGTATCTTTACAAGAATTTGAGGTGCAGTCTTTTATGGGTAGAGACCTCCATCCTTGTGGCAATGGCATCCTAAAGCTGACCATGTGATATGGAACACATAATTTTGTCGACCCAAACGTGATCAGCTCCTGCCACAATGATGACATGGAGCCCACCATCCACGATGGTGGGGTGACTTAATTCCCATGCTGGATCTTTGTGCAACCTATATAGAAGTTCCAAAGGAAAGAATAGGGCTATTTTAACAGACAGAAAAATATGCAGATCCGGGCATTAAAGCATGGATGAAAAGTCATGCACCGGCAGCTGTAAAGAAATTAGACAAAATCCCCCCATGCTAAATGTGGACTTGTGCTGCCTAAGCATGCAAATGCAAAGCCGGATGGATTTTTGGAATGAGACCTGAAACTCATGAACTCATGTGATGCTGCTCCCTGTATGATGATTGACAGCCTAAACCCTGAAATATTCTTCGTTTAGAGTAGAACTTTTCTAGTAGAATGTCTAAAGGACGTTCTTCAATTTATAAATCGGCCACTCCACTAATAAATAAACAAGGAAAACTATATCTTGAAAGAGAATAAATTGATAAAAAATAGACCTTAATGTGATCATAACCATCCTAGAGTGCAACCTCTCCACGCTTTTCCTAAAAAGGACATAAATAAGTGAAACAAAACAAAGTTTCCTCTCCGTCGACTATGAAGACCATGATCATATTGTTAATCCAAATAGGAATTCTAGTGCAAATTCCTGTTTATTGGTCCAGGATTCCTCCATGAGAGAGGTTTTCAATATCTTGATTCTTAACTTGGGTTGAGGCTATTTCTCATTAACAGGGTAAGTCATTTTGATTCAAAATCAACAAGCCGTTCATCATGTTTAACGCTATAGCGGTACACGTTAAGCCCAAGTTCGCTAATAGCTCGCAATGGAAAGCATATTCGCATGTTATAGAGAATGGAAAATCTTGGAAAGTAAGTTGGAAACAGAAAAAGAATTCATGTAGAATATGAAAGCCTTCTCCTTTACATCACTTTCTAGTGATCAGAGGGTTTTTCCTAAAACTCGAGACCTTCTGTGAATATCTACAACTATCTAAGTATTTTAATTTGTAACTGCATCATCTTCAGCTTATTGGCTATCTTCATTATTAGTCTGTTGGTTCATCATAAACCTCCAGCTGTCTCCTTCCTCTATCTCCCACTGTTTCTTCAGTTCATAAATAGCTTTGGATGCCGCAAGAGAAATTGCGGGATTACTATCTTCCGCTAGTCTCTGAAAAGAAAACCATGCAGAGGCATCATTTTCTGCCGCTCAGGACAATAAACTATGACTGTTTTAAACGTATTTCTTTCAAATTAAGAATCCGCTACCTGTAATGCCCCCATGCCCGCATTCCCAAGAGTCCACATGGATGGGGCTGCTGCCAATGCATTGGCTACTGCTCGCCTATACCACAGATAATTACAAAAATATATTATCCATCAATGAAAGAAATTATACAAAACTGTATATCAACCAACGTAAATGTTAGTACTGCTTGCTATATTGTAAAACCTCTCCCATCAGAATTTGTATAAACGCAATGTCAATCATTAATATGGATTACACATGCGCCTATGTTAGCAATAATTTGTGGGCATTGGGCTAGTCCATTGTGACATAATTGATAACAAACATAAGTTCAAAAATCACAAAAAGAGATCGCCTGTGGCACTGTTGCTGATCTAGGTGCAGGATTGTGTACTTACACGAAGCTCTTACAGGCTAAAGCACCTAATTTAAATAGCTTGCCTGGTACTGACGTCTGGAGAACTTGAACATTCTGCCAATAACGATACACTACTTTTACCATCCATTGCATCAAGATCTATAAGAGTTGCAATCAACAGCTCCAGCTGCTCCAGAAAGTAATGAATGGTGAATAAATAGGCACTAAAACTATTATAACATTGATGGCTCCCTATGATACGGAGCATGAATGAACACAAAAATTCCAACCTCTTCAGGATCAGTATAGTCAATCCCATCAGCTTCAGAAAGAGCAGATGCCATACTCCAGTAAGCTTCCTGAGCAAAATCAAAGGGGAGCAGAATGAGTCTTAAGATTCTGGATGCACCTGATGGAGTAAGTGGTTTTAAACAACCTAAAGAGGACCTGAATAGCAGCTATGCGATCAGTAGACACTTCACTGGCAAAGAAATCAAGAGTTTTCCCATTTTTTTCAAGCAGTATGCGGCCCATCACATCGTTGGTAGTGAGAGAACCATTTTCTGCACGGAGTGGACTGAATTGCAATGTATCAGAGTGAGGGTTTCAATGACGTATACTTTTCCCCTCCATTGGGTGCAGGTGGCAGATGGTTAGCTAAAGAAAGAATAAACTTACAATTTGTACAGCTTGCTAACCATCATGTCATGGATATTTCTCACAAACTGCATGCTTAAAAATTGAAAAGAAAATAAATTCTAAGGAGAATAAATAAGAGTATGCATAATGCATTCAAAATAGATAAATAAATAAATAAAAGTGATGAAGAGTAGATACAAGTATTTCCATTGCAACAAATGAGAAGATTATCTTATAAATTATCCCATTAATTATCAGTGTCAGAGAATAGATCAATTTGACCTCCAAAGCCATTAGGGCATCTTCCATTGCACGTTGTTTTGCACGGAAGTCAGCTAGGCGCAAATCAGCCTGAAAATCATTCATAAACCAGCATGAGTATACATCATCTACCACATATTACTTGGCACTTGCAATATGAGTATACAACAGTTGCATTTTAAGAGCAAGAAACCCACAGATATACAAGTATTCTGCATGCTTAAAAAAATAAGCCTGCGTGGAACATAAAAAAATTTATTTTATAATATGTACAACCCTTCATTACCTTCTGACCATGACGTAGTTATTTCTCTGTATCACATTCACCTTTTCCCTTTCATTCAAAACAAGTCTTCCTTTTATTGCAGCTTCTCTCTATATGTCACACATTGTAAAACTCTATAACTTCCATTGCCAGCTTTTTTGACTTCAGAGTACATTTCCTATTATGACGCATTTTTCTTTTTCCTAAGTCACATGGATGCTTCTAAAGGCACCTTGTAACAACATTAGTGACTTGTCAGACTTTCACACCCCCCTTATTGACATTATCAAAAGTTCTCTCCCAATTTTAGACAATCTAGTGTAGGATAAGAGTTATGATTTATATATTCATCAGATGCATGACCTATTCTACATGCAACACTGTTTGACTTCACCTTTTCTAGGCAACTGCTAGCAGAACCTAGCTTTACCAAGCACAAATTGGGTTAAAACTTGTGCAACTTGTGCAACTTCCACACTACATGGCATGCACCAAGTGAACAAATGATTATATAGTAGATGCACCTCTAGGGCTCCATCACTCCAATGCTTATCAGCAGCTTTTTTCAATCTAGACTGTGCTTTGTATGTCAAGCTCTGCAAGATACAAAGATCACCAAAATTTCACCACAAAGAAACTATCAAGTAATTAAAGTCTTCATTGCCAAATAAAACAAGACTAAAAAATCTAGCCATAACATACAGTAGCAATATGATGAAGGCGCTCAGCTTTTTCTTTGACACTGCGATCAATTTTCTCAGTATCTTCTCTTGCCCGAGCTGCACAATATAAGGTCAGCACAAGGATGCCAAAAAATCTGATATGCACAAAATAAAAATAAAAATAGCATGTTTAGGCATCATGTAAGATCAAAACGTCATTACAACAACAAAAGCAGAACGTTTAAGCATCTACACATGCAAGAAAATGACATTTATGTGATGAAACAAACTGGATTCACTCCACAAGGTTAGATGATATTATTAGAAAATAACACACGCACACACACAAGTATATATGTAACACTCAAAACAGAAAGAGCTCATGAAACTGGAAAGAGATGTAATGATTTACCATCAAGCTTAAGAAATTTTGACCCAAGAATAGCTACATCTTGTCGAGCCCGGGCATCCAGCCTCATTATTCCACTGAGAAAAAGTGGCACACGATGAGGGGTTGAAAGGCATGTGTCCGAACCATATATATAAATACTTCTAGCTAAGCCAATATATATATATATTTTTATACTTAAAAAAGTAAGTTTTACTCATTCAAATGAAATAGGCATAGCCCATGTACCAGGAAGTATACAAAAGAACACCAAAATACATTCTAAATTAAGGACAGAAAGTCATGAACATTACTTCCATCAAGTAAAATGGCTGAGAACCAAAGCCTTAAAGTGTGCATAAAAAAATTTTGGAGCTCCGCCATTGTTCGCTTCCTATCTTCAAAGCACCTCTCATTCCTCTCCGACCATGTACACCACATGATACACAATATATTTTTCTTTTCCAACAAAGGAAGCAAGCCTATATCTAAAACCATATCAAATGACTAATGCCACCCAAACAATCTACTGTGGCTTGCTTTTTTATTTTTTTTATAAGTAATAAGATATTTTATTGATAAAAAGATAGGCAAAGCCCAGGTACACTGTGGCTTGTTTTTCTGATTTAAAAAAATAGTTTCTATACATAAATACGATTTCTATAAAAGCTTACTCAACCTGAACTCCTTGCATCTAATTCAATAGATAATGGATATCTTTGCCAAGTTTTTCAAGTTATTCACAAACTTTCTTACTTGTTAAATTGACAATGCATGGGATCATGATCATTGCAAGATCTTTCAAACAAATCATAAGGTCCACATTAGATTACTGAATAATTACCGAGAAAGCAAGACAATGTCATTACGAGCCCTTTCATTTACGAACTTGGCATCGTTGTGGACAAATTTACAAGCTTCAGTTAAGCCCAGACTGGAGCGACAACTCTCAGGCATGACTCGATGCTTATCTTCTTCATCACCAATTTGTGCACTGGTTTACCATAAAATTTTAGAAATTTAAATAAATAAAAGCAGCATCTACTAATTTTAAAAACTCAACATAAGTCAATGTCAGAAACATGGAATTGCAAAATCATTTGTCGGAGAAGTATGCTCCTTCCAGTAAATGCTAGAATACAAACCAGAGCAAAAACTCTTAACGAAAGCACTAATGCCCAATACAATGACCTCTTCTGTGTTTATGTATCATGGTAGATACAGCTTTCGGGCAACTTAACAATGCATGCACATGGTGAAATTAAAAAGAAAAGAAGACTGAAAAGGTCAAATAAAACAACGTAAAACTATATTGATAAGATATGTAAGAATCTGGATGTTAAGTTCTTAATGTCAGGTAGATTAGAATTGGTAATCAGCACTTCCTTATTTTTACCTCAATACATCTTCACAATCACCATAACTCCTAACAAATTCTTTTTCTTTGGTTTTGTGTGTTCCTTTGGACCTGCATAGTATAGAAGCACCCCGAGAGACAATGAAACTAAGAGGTTTTTGACATCTGCGCCACAAATCCCCATTTGAAAAACTCGATTTTGCTGTCAAGAGATGTCCATGACTCAGTTGCCGTTTGATTACGGGACTAGGAAAATGTATTTTATCATGTTGTGGTGACTGGGCAAAAGAATATGCAGCTCCCTGTGATCTAAGGATATTTTTCCTATCACTCGCTACAGGATCACTTGAAACCTTGCTTGCAGTAAGTGCCATGGGAAGGATCAAGACAAGGATGAAATGATCTCAAGCAGCATCTCCCTTACAGAAGCTCAGAGCTACAGTAAAACAAAAAGGAATCGTCAGTAAGTGTCACATATTCTCTGTGAGCATTCAGGTAAAGAGTATGGAAGAAAATGTATACCTAGCTACCATATCATTTTCACACCGCAGTTGTGTTTGCATTGAACATTAAACTATTTTTTTTTAAGAAAAAGAAGATAATTTATTACTGACACAGTGAAAGGACTACAGATTGATAAAGTCATTCAGTAATGCAACTATAGGAAAGAGCCTACAAATCTAGCTTTCTGTATGACCTTGTCGATATCTCACACGAGTTTGTGTTTTAACCCCCCCGCCTCTCCTCTTCTATTACGGCGTCTTAAGGTGCTGTTCATATTTTATTTTATTAGAAGAAACAGGACGGTATCCTGTAATTTTTTCTTTTTCTTTCTGATGAGTGTTCATAGGAATAGGTTGGTACCCCGTAAGTTATATCTGTATTTGGGTGCTGTTAGTAAATGCAAAATCTTTAGCACCAAATCGAAGACCTCTTAATGTTTACAAAGGAGCATCAAGGCCAAAATATAACGGCATTCTTAAAACTTTTAATTTATTATTTTAAGGAGGTCAAGCTTCAAATTCAAACAGAAAAATTACTTCATTGGAAGCCTCGAGCAATACCTCTCCTCACCCTCACAACCTGAAGTGATGATAAAGGTTATCGTATTTACTCAGGTTTAACGCCTGATACAGATGGTTACTATAGTTTTACATGAAGAAAACCGAAGGTAAAATTGTTTAACGCGTTTAAGAAAAGATTAAAGGCACAAGTGTTTGTAATCAAGAGCTTTAAGCGGTTGCGATTACACTTTTGGGTGACACATTCGTCCAAAAATAAAACCCTTGACAATCCTAAAGTGACAACTAATATTACAACCATGTACCTATGAAGATAATAAACTCGCATAGAAAACAGAAAGTTGCTGCAAAGAAAACCTCGACGCATCAGAGTTGTCTCACATAGAAGAAAAGTTTCGCAACTCAATCTCACGAGCGACGGCTAGAAAACAGAAAATAAAGAATACCCATTTAAGTAAAAGTGTATAATAATGCCATTAGGCGATGGAAAAATCAGTCCGGGAGGCGAGTAAAGCAATGAGACTGAGGTACTAACCTGTGAAGAAGCACTCCGTCTCCAGAAGGACAGAGAGAAAGAGGTGGGAGGAAAAGAAGTATGAAGAAAGCTGGTAAAATTGTAGAGTGGGAGGGAGAGCGAAGGCGCAAGGCCAAGAAAATTGGGAAGAGAATTTGAACCACAAGCTAAGCTTGTGGCCCCTTGAAGGCCAACGCTACCAAACAAAAAACAGAGATTTCTCAACTCATCCGGAGACATAAAAATTTATATTTAAATATATCAGCTCCTCTGCGTTTATAGATTTGCGCTGCATTACAGTTGCCACGCGTCTCTAAACTAAGCTTTCCACGTAACTTAATAATTATTTATGTTTTTTTATTTAGTTTATTTGTTTTTTTCCCAAACCCGAACGCACAAAAGCCTATCCGTTATAAATTATTAGGGTATTAGTATTGATTTATTTATATTTATATTTATTTTTAAATTTAAATAATATATCTTTAAATTTATCTATATTGACTTATAAGAATCACTTTTCACTCTCTAAATATTATTTTTAATTTTTTTTTTCACCTACCCATTAAAACCAATTTTGTGAAATTTGTATTCAGATAATTTTGATATATGAAATTTGTATTAAGTTGTTGATATGTTTTTTTAGTACATATTAATATTTATTGATAAAATTGATCATTTTAATATATGAAATTAGTAATATTTACATATATAAAATTGTTATTTTTGAACACATGGTGCTAATTGTAAAATATATAAATAATAATAATTTTAAGAAAAAATAAAAAATATTTGGTTCAAAGATGCATAATTTAATGTGAGAGTTTTTCTTGATATGCAAAATCAATATTCAAAAGATGTAATTTTAAAGATGAATATAAAGAAACCAATGTTATTACTTTAAGAGGGATCTACACTTTATATATTTAAAAATTATTATTTTATTTTATTTTATTTTTACTAAATTAATTGAATTATTCTACTTATCATCTATATATTATATATTTATTATAAAAATAATAATATAGTGTGTAGAAATGATATTTAAAATTATTCAATTATTCAAATTATAATGGATATGCCCGATCGAGTATGCGTTTGGCAAGTGGATTACCCTAATCCACCAGCTTCTACTAAGTTCATGCTGGCACCGGTTTAGGTTATACTTCTTTGAAAACTATTTGTTCTTAGACGTGAGTTGGATTCACTAGGCAATTTAAAACGAGAAAAATTATACTCATCATCTCATTCTTAACATTATACATGATACCAAATATATATATATATATTTAATTATTTCCCTTACCAAGTTTGTGGTGTATGGATTATGAGTAAAATAATTCATTTAGTTTAATAAAAATAAAAATAAAATCATGTGTGATGTGTGGTATAGAGATGGTGAGTAGAAAAGGGCTCTTCAAACAAAACTCCTATGCCTTTTTCAAATGGTTGAAAAGAAAATTTCTAATTCTATTTAGCATTTTTTTTGTTTTTTTTACTCACCATTGATCTCTTGCATGAGTCATGATCGCATAGAACATAAAAAAAATTGGTGGCTATGTTATTAGTAGCCTTGATATTGATAACAACAGAATATTAATACTGGTAGAATTTGGAGGATAATGCTCTCCCTTACAAATATTAAACTTAAATTTGAGTTTCTATACATTCTAAAATATTCAAAAAGTTCACAGAAATTTTAGAGAAATTTACTATTTTCTGGATCCAAACAAGGGAGATGAACATATAATCGATGCAATATTTCTATTTATAACTAACCATTTCTGGATAAAAAAGACATGGCACCAGCACCAGCACCAGCTGATTCTAGTCCTAATTGAATTAGACAAGGGATATATATTGCTGCAAGAAATGCTACACAAGCATAGCATATATGGCAGGCTTAGTACTACAATTTAACATGGAAAGAATGTTAAATAATTAAATTAAGGGCACTTGGGTCCTCCTTCCTTGGTCTTCCAGCTATTGTAGCAAGGGCACACTTGCTTGTTGCCATAAGTGCCAGGAGGAACACACAGGCACTTGGAGCAGCATTTGAGGCAGAAGAACATGCACGGCTTCTTGTGTGATGTCGCGGAGCAACGATACGTACACTTGGGTTTGCAATCTGCACGTACGTACGTACGTATAAGGCAAGCCACAAATTACGTACACATATATAGAAACGTCCTAGCTAACATGAAACTTAATAAAACTTGAAATCCTTCACTTCCTCACAGATTACAAGCACGAGAACTATATATACAGATATGTATGTACCTGAAGGACGAAGCTTTGCGTTACCATTAGCCTGTTCAAGAATCATATACAAAGAGAAACGAATGAAGTCAGAGCAAATACTACGAGAAATTACATAGTGATTAGTAGTGAGTAAAGCTTCATACCTCGGCTACACCGGAGAATGTGATTAAAAGAAGCAGAGAAAACACCAACAAGATGGATCTGTGTGCACGTCCTTCCATGTCTGTGAAAACTGTGTCTCTCGCGAATTAAGCACGAAAGGGATGAAGTAGCTCTTCAAGCAATGGAGTTTACAGCAATGGAGGAATCCAAGGTGTTATTTATAATGGGATTAATGGGGACGATCAATTGCAATCAGGGAAAGAGATGGAATGCGTCATTTGAGGCGTTAAATTGGGGGATGGTTTGTGCCAAAAAAGATCTACGTGGAGCGTCGTGAAAAAAGTTTGCGTTACAAGCGGCGTGTCTGACGTTTCGTTTGTTTAGTTTGCTTTTGGACTTCCACACTTTTGCTCACGTCCTCTCCAGTCTCCATGTGCCCCATTTATTTTGTAAGAAAAAGTAATATTCTTTTTAAGTCTGCAAGATTGTTTCTTCTCGAGATGTTAATAGAGTGCGAGGTGATCTCTTTTGTCCTGATATGGGTACGGTTGCTGAACACGTGGGTGAACATGGTCTTCGTTTTATTGGATAAGTGAGTGAGAACAGAACGCACTTTCTCATGATTGTTCAGGCTCGTCACAGACTGATATATATGCTATAATCACGAGTATGTTAGAAACTAAATTCAAATTGTATTATATGACCACCTTTAGTTAATCGTCAAAAGCATAGTACTAGCCGTCAAATACATAGTGCTAGCCGTCAAATACATAGTACTAGCCGTCAAACGCATAGTCTCCTTTGTACTCCTATAAATATGGGTATCATTCCCTTGTATAGGTATTAAGTTTTGTATTGAAGAATAACTCTTTCTCTTGCAATATTCTCTCTCTCTTTTGCTCTCTCTTTTCATTAGTTTCATAACACGTTATCAGCACGAAGGTTCTGACGATCTTGAAACTAGTAGGTTTATACTTCAAGTAAGTTTTTCAATATATTATTTGTAGTTTTCAAAATGAATATGAAATGTTATATTACTACTTGATGAAACTCTATATTTATTCTCATGATTTTGTGAATATATTTCTTATTTACAAATATAAGCATACTTATGTTCCTGATTTATATATGTAGAAAATGTCAAATCTTACCAAATTGGAATTCGTTGATCTTGACATTTCTGGAAAAAATTATCTATCTTGGATACTTGATGCTGAGATCCATCTGGAAGTAATGAACCTGGGAGATACAATTAAAGAAGGAAATCAAGGGTCCCGGCAGGACCGTGCTAAGGCAATGATTTTCCTTCGGCACCATCTTCATGAAGAATTAAAAACTGAATATCTGACGGTGAAAGATCCCCTTATTTTGTGGAATGATTTAAGGGAGAGATATGAGCACCAGAAGACTGTAATCCTCCCAAAAGCTCGTCATGATTGGATGCACCTGAGGTTGCAAGATTTCAAGAGTGTTAGTGAGTATAACTCTACACTCTTTAAAATTAGCTCACTATTAAAATTATGTGGTGAAAAAGTCACTGATGATGACTTGTTAGAGAAGACATATACTACTTTTCATGCCTCGAATGTGCTCCTGCAGCAGCAGTATCGAGAGCGTAAGTTCAAAAAATATTCTGAACTTATATCTTGTCTTCTAGTAGCTGAGCAAAATAATGAGCTTTTGTTAAGAAATCATCAGTCACGTCCTACTGGTTCTATATCATTCCCTGAAGTGAATGGTACTAGATTTACACCATTCCCAGAAGCAAATGGTGCATTTTTTCAAAGAAACCGAGGGCGTGGACGTGGTAGAAAAAATTATAGAAGTGGAGGTCCTAGAAGCGACCACACTAAAAGGGATAATAGTAGATATACACCGCACCACCAGAAGTGGTTCAACTCAGAGAAGGGTAAAGGTCCTCAAAACAAATTTTTAAAGAAAGATGAAGATGGATGCCATAGATGTGGTATGACTGGACATTGGTCTCGTACCTGTCGTACAGATAAGCACTTGGTTGACCTATACCAAGCTTCTATAAAAGAAAAAACAAAAAAGTTTGAAACAAATTTTGCTGAACCATCAAATACTTTAGCTTCTATAAAAGGAGAAGATACTACAAGCCTTGATGTTTCTGATTTCTTTGAAAATTCTAGTGATAGAATTGATCATTTGATTGGTGATGAAAATGTTCATTTTTAATTAATGTATTTCCTTTATCTTATTGTAATTTCTTTTATATTTTGCAATGTTTTGTAGTAATGAAAGTTTTATATATTTTAGAATCATGAGTCTTACTGATGAACTTTTTATCTCTGAGATGAATAATAGAGATGTATGTCTTGCTGACAGTGCTACAACTCACACAATTCTTAAGTATAAAAAATATTTTCAAAATCTAACATTGAGTAAAGCCTACGTTCATACCATATCTGGTTCATCAAATCTAATTGAAGGCTCCGGAAGAGCTTATATTGTGTTGCCGAATGACACCAAATTTTGTATTGATGATGCTCTATTTTCTTCACGATCCAGAAGAAATTTATTAAGTTTCAAAGATATACGTCGAAATGGTTGTCATATTGAAACCACCAACGAAGACAATAAAGAGCATCTTCTCATTACTAAAATAATTTCGAGCCAGAAGCTCGTATTAAAAATATTATCAGCTTTCTCTTTGAGATTATATTATACAACTATTGAATCAAATATGTTGATGAATCAAAAGTGATATGATTCAAAATATTTGTATCTTTTCATGATTATCTTGATCATCCAAAATCAATTACGATAAGTCGAATGATTTTCATATGGACGTCCATAAAAGAACCAGAAAATTCTTTTACTATAAAGTTTTACCACCAGAAGTGGAAAGAAAAATTTGCTAGAAGCAAATAAGATGAAATAATTCGACGTTATCTTGATTATCATAGGTGAACTGGAAGTTCATATGATAATTAATTTTTGGATGCAATAAGTAAAAGGTCTCATATTCTAGCTGCTAAAATCCCAGCGAGGATTGAAGTCCCCGAAGGACAATTGAGAAAGTTAGCAGTCTAATGAACATAAGACATGTCTGAAAGCATGTGAGACCTATTGATACAAATGATAAAGCATCTCGGAAAGAGAAAGGCATAAAGAAAAGAAATCGGTGCTCCTGAAGAGACCGTACCCACAAAACAAGTAATAAGATCCATCTAAACTCTCTATACAAAATTCTCTCATAATGAAAACTCCTGAAGAGTATAATACTCCTGAAGAGTACCTCCTGAAGAGGTTTTCATGAAATGTCTTCCCTTGAAGAGGGACAGGTACCTGAAAATAACGAGATCTCGATATTACATTTCATGAGTAAATGAGAAATTATGGAGAGAAATAAAACCGTTGTCGACAACGTATTTTCATATAAGATGGCATTTGATATTACCAGAAGTAATAAAGAAAGTGAGCTCAGAATCGTCGAAGAATACCGACGTAAAATATTGGCCAAAATAGAAATAAACAATTCCTGCAGAATTGTTATCATTAGTAAAATGCGATGCATATGGACTTGAAGTCCAAACACCTATGAGGTGATGCTTGTTGAATATGAGTGGGTATTTATATAAATGAAATGAAAATGTGATTTATAAATCACGAATATATTTCCAGTAGAAATAATATTGATATGTTTTTGAAGTTAAAGAGATCATATTGAGATTTGTATTAACTTGATAGTTACCAAGAGTTTGGGTATGCATGAAGCATATAGTCCTGAAGTACATATTCTATCAAGTCTTAAAATCCTTATATGATCTAATGCAAGCTAAACGCATGTGGAACATGCTATTTTCAATATATTTTCAGTATTTATATTATCTTTTATTGCAGTTTATATAGATAATTTAAATTTCATTGAGGCTCCAGAAAAGCTCATGAAAACTGCAAAAATCAGGGATTGATTATGAGGAAAAATAATCTCCTGTTATGGATGCAATCACATTCAGATTTTTGACTAGTTTGGTAGTTACAAAAAGATTGGATATGCAGTTAATGGATGTGGTCACTGCATATTTATATGGGTCATTAGACCAAGGCATATATATGAAAATCCCTGAAGGATATAAAATGCTTGAAGCTTGTTATCTGAGTATATCCAGAAAACAATCCGGATGCATGTGGTATAAACGCATTAGCGAATATTTATTGAAAGAAGGATTTGAAAATAATCCAATATACCCATGTGTTTTTATTAAGAGATTCCGGATTTGTTATTATTGTGGTTGATGATTTAAATCTTCTTGAAACTCCTGAAGAGATCAGAAGAACTGCACATATTTGAAATATAAAACCCTTTCGGTTTCAAGGGGGAGATAAATGTGCATTATTAAATGAGAAATAAAATGGAGCACACAGAATATCTACCAGAAGATAGAAACACAAATATGAGTATTTGTGAAATATTATTTTATTATCTTGAAGCAAAAATTACAGAAATTTGAGGCATTTCGCCTCATTCTTTAAACGCTCTTGTTCTTCAAGAACCTGCATGGCATCCTTATCTAAAGGAGTAGGCAATCTAAAAGAAGACTTAAGCAGAGATTTTAATTTCCTATTCTCTTGCTTTATTGCTTCTATCTTCACGTTAGACTCCTGAAGAAGTCGCTGAAGGATAGAAATTTTCTCATGGAGTTTGTCCAAATCATAAGGTTTGGATTGTAGTCGCTGAGAAAATGCATAAATAGTTGAAGAGTAATGGGCACCGAGATTTACAAGCTCGTAGATAGCTTCAACATCTGACTTATTAGTCAGATCATTATTATATTGCACTATAGCACCTGTGGTAGAAGCAGGAACAGCTGATGAACGAGGTGCATAATACCTTAGATATTGGCCATGAGAAGATTGCTGAGCCATTGCAGAGTAAGAATGCAGAAAGAGATTGCAGAATAAAAATGCAGAAAGAAATTGCAGAGTAAGAATGCAGTATGATTACAGAAAAGTGAAGAAGATGAGATGCGAATGAAGATGATCTGAACATCTCTTTTATAGAGAAAAACTAAGCACCTCTATTGATTCACGGCATCCCTCGTGAAGCATCTCTCTACAAGAGACGAGGCATAGCATCATAGCCCTGCGTCGCCTGACAGCAGATGTAGCATTATAGCCTTTCGGCGCCTGACAAGTACATAAGAACTGTAAAATCTCGTGATGCTTGTCTGGCCTAAAAAGATGGCCACCGTTTTTGAATATGGAGGTTTGCGGCTTAATTTTGATAACTCCTCCAGTAATTATGTTATTTACAAGAACTCCAGAAGAGTACAACTCCAGAAGAGCACAACTCCAGAAGAGTAGTGAATTCAATATTAAAATGATCTTGGATCAATATGGTGAATTTCACTATAAAGTCCTGAGTACTCCAATGGTTGCTCGATAATTTGATGAGGAGAAAAATCCATTTCGTCCTTGTGAAGACAATGGAGAAATTCTTGGTCCTGAAATACATTATCTCCAGTTCAATTGAAGCCCTGAATATATGATTATTTGGATCAAGTCCACAATTAGATGGATATACAGATGCGAGTTATCTATCAGATCCATACAAGAAGATCATTACAATTCATGAGAAGAAAGTTGAAATTGATGTCAAGAAGATACGGTCAAGTAATAATCTGGCAGATTTATTCACTAAAGCATTACCAACTGCAACATTTAAGAAGCTTGTGCAGAACATTGGAATGCGGAGACTTGAAGACATATTATCATGCACTTTTCAGGGGGAGTAAAGTCTTGAAGACTTGTGCTGATTGTACTCTTTTTCCTTCGCTAAGGTTTTATCCCACTGGGTTTTCCTTTGCAAGGTTTTAATGAGGCAATCTTAAAACATTTGGCGATATATAGAATATTGTACTCTTTTTCCTTCGTCATTGGTTTTTTCCCATTGGGTTTTTCCTTGACAAGGTTTTAATGAGGCATATTCTTTATATGTGGTCATCCAAAGGGGGAGTGTTAGAAACCAAATTCAAATTGTATTATATGACCACCTTTAGTTAGCCGTCAAATGTATAGTGCTAGCCGTCAAACGCATAGTCTCCTTTGTACTCCTATAAATATGAGTATCATTCCCTTGTATAGGTATCAAGTTTTGTATTGAAGAATAACTCTTTCTCTTGCAATATTCTCTCTCTCTTTTGCTCTCTCTTTTCATTAGTTTCATAACAGAGTCATTATTTTAGATAGGCAGCAGGTACTGCAGCAGCATCATACTCATTAGGTTTTTTTTTTTTTTTAAATGTAAAGACTAAAGAAGCTGTGTCGGTGCCAAAGAATTCATGGGAATAGTAGTAGGTAAGCACCTCTCATCCAGACGTACCAGTCATTCTCGGGGGGCTAAAATGGCAAGCGAGCAAGCATCCTATGAATTATGAGCAAAATTAGGCAAATAGAATGGCTATCATATATATATGGCAACCCATGAACCTTAAGATTTCATTTATGTCACCCGTTATAAGGATAACCCAAATATGCATAGTTTCCTTCCCCGTATGGAGCATAATCAGAGTATTAAAACAAGCTTGACGTTTCCTACCAACTAAAATGAGCTTTTCCAGAAGTCACAAAAACGCTTGCAAGGAAAGAAACAATTCGCCATCTCTTGGTTTGCCTTTAAATTCAAGAAATTAGTGTAATTGTACATCCATTAGAACTATATTGAAGTTTGATTACCCAGCACTTAAGAACTGATCATAATCGAAGTATCAATATTTGGAAGGGATACAGATATCTCGAGGTAAAAGATTTTCGATGGAACAAAATGTTTTTAATGGCGACTGGACGTAACCCTCGAGACAAGATCCATGAATAAGTTGTCGTTGAAATTCTTTCCCTGAAAAAATAATTTTGAGGTTGCAATATATTGGTTGGTAAGAGGCCATGTGAGGAGGGAGCAATTTTCAAAGAATGGCTGTTGGATGATTTATTGCTAGTTGGCATTCACAGCCTGAGAGGCACTTGGGGCCGGAAATCATGGACTACAAAGACGTCTTATTACGAGAAACCCTCGTGCTTATTACAGGGACTGAGTGTCATCATCTATCACGTGCAACTTTGAAGACTTTGACGGCTGATTGGCCGAGCCAACCTTCCAGCATTTCATTAGATGCGGTTATAAAAAATTAGGAATAATGGTAGATATAATGTTTTTTTATATGAAATCAGAATGCATTAATAATAGAATAACTATAAGAAATTCTTATTAACCTAGATAACATGGGAAACAGGCTGTGGAATATTAGCCCCACGTTACAATGTCATCCACATTTTAAGGATAACGAATCAATTTATGAGCTGCCTCGTTACCTAACTTGTGAACATGTTGAATTTTGCATATACAAAACAACTTCATAAAATTTTGAGTTTTTTTAAGCAGATTCCCTAGTCTTGAAAAAGATATGGCAGCTGCTGTTTGTAGTTCTTTGATCATCACCAAGCAATCACTTTCAAGAATACTTCGAGAAGTACTCGTATGCATGCAAAATTGAAGTCCTCCTAACAAAGCTAAGAGTTCAATTGTTTCGAGATCAACAACTTCAATTTCAGCTTTATTGATTGCCATAAAAACATCACATTTCTTATCTTTGAGTATAACCCCAACCCCTGCTTTATATTGATTAAAGAACATGGCTTCATCAACATTAAGTTTGAGGAAACTATGAGGAGGAGGCTTCCAACTACAGTGTCTTAGGGTTTGAGCTAGGTATAGTCACCAATTCTTTGTGAAATTTCTCCAAATGCAATGCATGAGCAATCACATGTCTAGGTTCATAATATATTTTTTCATGAATCATTTTATTTCTCCTAAACCAAAGGCCCCATGCAATTAAGAAAAAAGTAATCGAGTCATCCATTGTTTCCTTCTCTTTTAGCATCAAAACTAAATCTAGAAGACTTTGATGTTCTTCATTGTCTTGCAGAATAGGCAAATAACTTTTCTAGACTTCTTTTATTGTGGGACAATAGATAAGAGCATTTGAAAGGTCCTCTTGTTCCCTTCTGCTGAAGCAGCAATTTGTATCAACTTCAACATGTTTCTGCTTGAGATTGTATTGAGTGGGTAGATAGCTTTTGCAGGCCCTCCATGCAAATATCTTGACCTTTTGGAGAATTTTTATCTTTCACAACACTTACTAAAAAGAGTTATGTTGATTAAACGAAGAACTTTCACCTACACTTTCCTCCCCTCTTATTTTAAAGAATCTATATGCACTCTTGACAATAAAACTCCCATTATTCCCCTAGCTCCATATCTGTTTATCACCATTACCTTCTAGATAGATAATAATATTTAGAATATCAGAAGTTGTATTTGGATTGAAAAGAGCTTTAACTTTGTGCACATTCCACCGTCGTGTATCATTGTCAATGAGAGAATCAACAGTCTCATTTTACTCTCCTTCCTCCACTAAACTTAGTTCCTGTTGTGAGGTTTATGTCCTATAATCCAGGGGTCTATCCAAATTTTGATCAATTTCCCATCACCAACTCGTCACTGACATACCTTAAAGAGATACTGCTTAGCTTTCCATATTCATCTCCACGTATAAGATGGATTAAAACCCAACTTTGAACCAAAGAAATTTGACTTTTGGAGTATTTGGATTTATAAATTTTGTGAAGCAGTGTATCTTCCTTTTGTAGTATCCTCCACTCTTGTGTTGCCAAAAGAGCTATATTAAAAGTCTTTAAATCTTTGAAGCCTAAACCATCTCTGAACTTGGAATCACACATCTTTTTCCAGTAGATTCGATGAATCTTTCTATCATTTTCTTTCCTCCCCCACCAGAACTATATCATCATACCCTCCAACTCCTTACATAGGCAATCAAGTAATTTAAAGCAGCTTATAGCATAGGTTGGGATAGACAATGCCACTGCTTTAAGTAAAATCTCTTTGCCTCTTTGAGATAGCTGATTCTCTTTCCAAGTTTGTAACTTCTGCCACACTCTACATTTGATACCAGAAAAAGCATTGGACTTCCTTTTACCCACCATTGGTGACAGTCCTAAATACTTGTCATACTATTGAACATTGCTACCCCCATAGTGATAATATTAATACTGTTCATCTAGATTTTGACTCGGGTATACCCAAACTAGAACTCAGGTTTCAAATCTAGGCCAAAACCCAGCTCAGGTTATCCCAGGTCAAAATCGGGTTGAACCCGGATGAAACTGGTTTTAAAAATCTAGAACTTGTGTTTCTGGGTTGTACCCAATTTTTGCTTTTTGTTTTCTAACATTAGAATTCACAAATCGGCGACATTTAGTGAAATCGAAATGGGAACATTGTGGTGCCATTGTGAGTTAGGATTTAGTTTCCCCTTAGTTGTCTGGGCCTTCTTCTCCAGCAGATGTTTATTGCCAAGTTTTTTGTTTTCAAGTTATGTTATTGTATATTATGTATATCCTTGTGTTGTACAAGGTGTTGTTATTCTTTGTATTCAACAAATCATGTGTGCTTTTTTCAATGTCTTGATTCTTTGTACCCTTTGCATTGAGCAAACTTTTCGACAAACGAAGGAATAAAAGAAATAATATGAAAATGATTTCCTTGTTCATGTACTGTTACTTTTCATGAGTAGAATTATTCAAGTTTGTTGCAAATGATATTATGTGTGGTCAACGGAGAAAGGAGGGTGGGGTGAAGTAGGTATAACGTCAACCTCTACGGAGTTTTCAAAAAAGACAACTCCACAACTGCCAAATTCTGAAATTATGATACTTTATGTTTTCAAAATGTTTAAAAAAATCAAAACATTTAAAAATAATAATAAATCAGGTTTCGGGTTTAAAATCTAGTACCCAGATCAGATTTTCTATGCAGGTATCAAACTGAGTTACGGAAAAATCTGGCCTGGATGAACAGTGCTAGACATTATATCCTCTTTGACATATATTACCACATTCTTACTAAACACCATAGATGTTCTATCTCTATTAATCGTCTACCCATAAGTCATTTCATACTTCTCAACTCTTGAATAGTCTTATTGGTAGTGGTGTCACTTTATAAAAGATCAAACTGTCATCCATAAACAGTAAATATTTTAATTTGGTAGCCTCTCTACAAATCTGAATTCTTGGCACAATATGGTTATTTGCAGCTTCTATAAGCAGATGAACAAGCCACTTAGTACAAAGTAGAAAGAGATAAGGGGACAACGAATCCCCTTGTCTCACTCCTTTGCATGGGACTATAGGCCATTTTAGAATTCTATTAATAAGTCTAGAAAAAGAATGTAATTCATTATTAAAAAATTAATTTTTTTTTATGTAGATCTCATATTTATTCAATTTTTACTTATACATTTTATAACTGTAAATATCATTTAAAAAAAAAATCAACACAACTATTCCACTTAGTTATAGGATACTAATATTGTTCAACAACTATGATTTTTTTAAAAAAATAACAAATTCAAAGATTGATGAATAATATCATTAAGATAAAATGCAATAAAAATGCAACAATATATTATTGCGTACTTGTCCACTTACTCTAAATGATAATTGTTCATCGATCGAGAGAAACAAAACTCGAGGAAAGTGTGGTGCTGATTGGATTAGGGACCCGCGACCGTCTAGGCTTCTAATACCATCATGATCATGTCCAATTAAGTAAAGGAGTCCAACCTCACATTAAAGCAAAATTAGCTGAAATAGATATACTTTAGAACATCAAGTTTTAACAAACAACAATAAGAGCGAGCGAAATCATCTGAAAATCCTTTCAAGGCATATATTGATTCCATCATTCATTTCCATCGTATACCCATTTTGCACGATCAAAACTTAACAGAAAAACAAACATCTATAATGTCGTCATTATGAAAACAAGTCATTGATCTGACCCACTACTGAAAATCAGATACGGGCTGCTGCTGCTATTCCAATTCACTAAAAAAAAAAAAAAAGAGTTTGGTCATAATACTGAAATAATTCTACTCATCAATGGCCCATTTTGTTTTTAAGAGGCCATTCTGGACCTATGCCGGACATAATTAATCCTATATGGCGATAGAGTGCGCCATTTTTACTGCTGGCAGACCTCTGTGCATGAGTCTGAGCTGAGAAAGTTTCAAGGAAAGTTCAGTATCTCTGAGAGTTTCTTCCTATAATCCCAAGATTGCACGTTTTGGGACATAACTGCGGCACCAACAGCAAGTGCAAAAGACACAAAGACCATGTTCTTCATGCATCCACGGCCTCGTGATAATTGCCTCAAAATCAACTTGCAGTACTTGTCTGCATCCTTCAATGATGAATGGTGAGCACCATCATCTCCCTTTGCCAATGCTTTCTCATTCTAAATGACCAGAAAATGAAACAAGTGAGCAACAATATGGTATACTTTGACTTAAATTTTATGATCGGCAGTTATAATGAATTTCAAAATCCAAATTAGATACATCATAAAGTTGATGGATTTTTAGGTCAGAAATTGTACAATAACGAAATCTTTTGGCCATGGAAATTTCAATCCTTACAATAAGAATCACAAGTGGGGTGACAAAAGCTTAGAGTGCCTTTTCACTTCCCCCACTCTTTGGATAAAGCGGGGGAGAGAGGTCCCAGAGGGGTGGGAGACTGGTGCTAGGGCCATACTTCTGAACAGTTTGCAACTTTTTCTATGAGCAGAAAAACTAGGACAATTTAAAAGAGATTTCAATGTCCTCAAACCGACATATTATCTTGCCTACAATATCTGAAAAACAGTTTACCTTCAGCTTGAAACTCTGAAGAGTTTCCCTCAACGTGTCCAGAGTATGATGTTTCACAGAGTGCTCCTTCCATTCATCAGACAGCTTTCTCAGAATAACAACACTTGCTTCAAGATTATCCAGATAAAGCATGTCCTGTTTCCAAAGTGAAGACAAAATTCAATGACGGATAGATAATCGGGGATAATGGTCTTAAATTAGAAAAGAAAACCATAAAATATTGAGTTTATTTATTTATTTTTGATGAATACAATTTTTATTGAGACAAGTAACAAGGCAAAACCATAAATATATTGAGTTTAAAATGCTCACCCATCGCTTGTAACATTCAGGGTTTTGACTCAAACACCAAATAAAAATGTCACTTGCTTCCTGTGCCAGGCCAGAGATACCTGCAGATGCATTTTTAAGTCAAGCTTTGGCAGTCATAAACCAAAAGTCCCGCACTTCAAAAGTCTCTATTGCACTACCTTCTCCAGCAGCTTTGATTGCGAAGTTTAAAATCTGTTGTGCAACTTGCTTCATTGCTTTGCTTCCCGGGGAACCAGCAAGGGCAACCTCCTTTAAAATAGGATATATAGCTTCAAACTTTTCAGTTGCCTGAGAGAGAGAGAGAGAGAGATTAAAAATATATCAAAAAGAGTAAATATCATAAGTATACAGCACGCATACTCCAAGTGATGCACTGATGCCCACCTTTAGCCGATCTGATGATGCTGGATAAGTAATCCTCAACAAAAGCTCAAGAGCTGATGGCGGCACCACACGCTCCCCCTTTCTGACAGCACCATTTAACAGAATAGTGCGAGCTTTTGGGGTAGATAAAATTCTGGTTTCAAGGGATGAAAATAAATTTAAAAATAAATAAACAAACAAAAGTGAGGAAGAGGAGAAGATAGCTGCAATTAGGAATGAAGATGGTTTTGAACACAAGTAAAAGATAACAAATAAAAGTTAAGATCAATCTAAAAATATGTCTAACCTCTCCACCAACTGTAAAATTAAGTCTCTGGAAAGCGGATTACAGCCTGACTTGCTACCCAGTATAGGCAGGAGTAAATAAACCCATGCGTATAACCCAACTGCTAAATCTCCTTGCATTGCCTATACAGTCCACAAGATCCAATTAAAAAATATTATCAATCACAACAATGATCTATACAGGGAACATCAGATTATTAATATCAATGACATTCACCTGAGAAATCACCCAAATAGTGACTGGAAGCTTATCCTGTCCTTGATATTTTGGATTTTCCTTAATTATAGGCAATAAACTGATCAACACATCAGGTTTTCTTTGCAGTGCCATTGCTAAAACAACAAATATAGCAACCTGCAGTTCCAACAACACATTATTTTCAAATTAGCTACTCACTAAGCTGAACAGAAGATATGTAAATTAGTAGTGGCCACACAAGAAGTTGACATTATAGAATTTAAATGAAAATACAGCATTGTCAATATAGAATTCAAATGAGGTGTTGAACCTGAAAATCCCCAAACTTGGGGGCAGTTCCACTAGATGCACCATTGATAACATGTTTCCCAGGGCCTCAGTTGGACTTCAATTTGTGAGGCCTTAAGTTACTATTCAATTAGGTGCTCTTATGAAATGAATGGTAACCATCAGAAGTGGTTGAACAAGTACCATGGTAAGATTTTCTCTTGGAAGATGTGCCCTTGCATTGTAGCATTTTGAGGCTATGGTTATTAAAGTTAACTTAGGATTTAGTGGTAACTGCAAAAAGACCAGAAACTACAGAGCAGAGCATTTGAAGATGATTGCTGAACCATCTTCTACTGTACTCCTACATCTAGATTCTACAACGTAATTTCTACAATTTTGCTTGAACAGAGCATTTAATATGCAAGAGCTGATATGAACTCCAGAGCACCAAGTTCTCATATACTACAACCAACATAATGGAATCATAAGGAAGATCTGATTAGAAAGCTACCTGAGACTTTGAAGATAATTGCTGAGCCACCTTTTTGGATCCCTTGGCAGCTGTTTGATGATTTGCAAGGTCAGTGAAAATGCTATCCAATGACCATAACATAAAGGACCCAAGTGCGTCAGAAGACCGCTTTCCAATCCAGTCAGCAGATGTTTTATAAACATCTTCAGGTATACTGGAAAGAGGAATCTGTAAAGGGTATCAAATAATGATTAAAAATGAAAAATAAAATATCTAAAAATTTAAAAATTGAGTTACAAATTAAACAAAAGATTGATATATATATATTTATATATCTATAAATACGTATCATTACAGTCCAAAAGTATAAGCGATCAGTAACTTGAGATTATGGCAACAGAATCATAGCAAATGGCTAATCAATGATTAGACAACATACTGCATACTTGAGATCAAGAAAACAGACTAAAATCATTGTAAAATTACCGTATCAAATATCAAGACATTTCAAGGAGCAGCCATCATGTACTCAAAACTCAATTTGCAGAGAAGGGCTTAAGATTTTGACAGAAATCTCAGCAGAAGTGCATTCTACATTTCACAGACTACTCTAACACCCACATGCATTCACAAAATACATCATAACATATACACGAAAAAAGTCATGCTTTTCACAACAAGATAGATTTACTTTTCACGCTTTATACACCTCTCATCAAAAAGCCACATTCTACAGGGTCCTTTTGCCTCTATTTTCTCTTTTCCACCTACTTATCTCTATCAATTTCATGCCAAAGGATCCATATATTCAACGTTTCTCCTACATCAGAAATTCAGAGCGAATTAGATAAATTAAGAATTGAAGCGAAAACTCACATCAACCGTCTTTGCAACACTAGACTCTTTCAATGTCTTCAACCACGGAAATTGAGCCGCACTCACCAACGCGAATGCGCGGCCAAAATAATCCGCGAATCGCATCAGCTGTATATCTTGTTGCGATTCGTACGATGCCTAAGCAGAATATCGAAAAAAGTAATACAAACGTTAAATAAAAACTCTTTACCGCATCATGCACAAGAATTTAATCCAGAACTTAGGAAGAAAGGAACCGATCATGGTGCTGAGAAGTTAAATTTGAAGATATGATAGCGCTTACGGTGATATCAATGAGGAAAGCGCTGAGCTCAGCGGCATCGATCTTAGACGCAGCTTCAGCCACTGTCACCTTGGGTTTCTTCGGCTTTTTTGGCTTCTTAGGCTTCACGTCACCATTCTCTACTGCGGCGGAGACCTCAGGGTCGCTGTCTTCACCGTCGTCGGAATGTCTCTTCGATCCCTCTACTGCTTCGTCTGCGATCTGGGTCTCAAGCGTGTGGCGGAGGCGCTCCTCGGAGTGCTGCTCGATGGAGCTGAAGACATTGACGGAGGAGGCGGCGACGTTGGGCCGGCGACTCTGGAGATCGGTCGAATTCTCCCCCAGTCGAGTCCTGGAAGCCTTCCTATTGCGCTTATGATAGGACACCGTTTGCCAGGCGAATTTGTCGTCGTTTTGGCTCTCCTTGATATTGTTCTTGTTCTTATTCCTCTCTGCTTGGTCTTCCTCCTCTTGCTCTCTTAAAATCGCTTCAATGATAGCTGTGTTCTCGTCCATAGCTTCAAAGACGAACGAAACACAGAAGAGCGAAAGCTCCGAAACAGTCTGTTTGGTTTGGTGGGGTATTCTCGTCGTTGCGTCGACGGGAGTGACAGGAAGAGGGAGAGGGATCACGGAGAAAAATGTATAATGGGTGCGAGTCGGGGGTATTGTTGAAGAATAGGACACGGAAAAGGACTTCCTTGAAAGGAAACGTGTTATTTCTCGGTTCCTTCGGTCCTTATTGTTTTGGATAAATAACATAAATGCCATTATTGCATTTTTTTTTCTTTCATTAATGCTTACCGAACGAAAATTGTATGGTAAGCAAATTATTTATAGGTTTTGGAATTATTTTTTAACCTCTTTCCCTTTATAAAACGGAATTTAAATAAAAAAAAAATTTTAAAAAAAATAAATCCCTCTTAATAATAATAACTTTTGGTAACTTTTGAGTGCAATCGTGGAAACACTCTTTTTTCTTTACCATGATGATTGACGAGCATCTTTTTATTCTATAAAAAGTATTAATCTATATATATATATATATATATATAAAAGAATTTGTGGCGATCCAAGGAAGCATTTTTTAAGATGTGTAAAAATCAGCAAGTTCTGCATTGTAATATTGAAGCAACTGGGAGGGTAAAATTGGAATAAAAACTGAACAAATGAATTGAATCTGAATCCTATTCCAATCTATAGTTTCAGTTAAGATGATTTGCCCAATCAGTGGTCACTCACTATCTCTCAGAGATCAGACTCTGACCTCTTGTTTACTGCCACAACCATGATGTCATGTGATAAGCATTGGATCAATCTAAGTGATAAACAAAAATATCTTAAAAGAAATAAAATTAAACAGATTTCATATAAATTTATAATATATTGAATCTATTTTATAGTAATTTAATAATTTACGTTAAATTATAAATTTATTTTTAAAAATTTTTATTGAGATTAAAGTATTTCTTATGAAATTAAGGAAGATATATGGAAGGAGACAAGTGGTTGGTGAGGCGGAATATTCAAAAATAAACAAATAAATATATAAATAAATCCAGAGGAGGATAAGTTTCATCTAGGAAAAATATCATCCGTTATTGACTTATTTAATCAAACAAATCAATGAGTATTGACTTCTATATGATCTAAACTTGATTCCGGGTAATTCGAAACTAACATGCGTTATTCGGAGTTGATAGTTCTTACTTTTTATCAAATAAACAAACCAGTTGCAAGATTTTTATTTAGAGTTTTACTATATATAAGTAAAGTTGTATACTAATCTGCATCCTAATACTAATTCTTTCATATTTAAAATTTAAATTAATACTGTTTTTAATAAAATTAATTTTTTGACCAATCACATTAGATTAATGTACATATTAATGCATAATTATACTTATAACTAATTTTTTCCTTTTATTTTTGTGCTTTCCTACTTGTATTCTTTTTGTTTCTTGACTCGGAGATGACGTTTGGAAATTTTTCTGTTCTCGTCTTATTTTATTTTATTTTATTTAGTTTAATTTTATCTTATTTTATTTTATTTTTAAACATCATTTAAATATAAATAATTTTACTTTAATTATTATAATTTTTCTAAATTTAAAAAAAAAATTAAAAAAATTAACTTTATAAGATTTTTTATTTAATTTTTTCCCTCAAAACTAAATAAATACTTAACTCAAAATATCTTATTATTATTATTTACAAACCATCTTATTAATATTTATAAAAATTTTATCTCATCCTATTTTTCAAACATTTTCAAAATCTATTAAACCCCAACAAAAGGAAATAAAAATACGAAAGAGAACAAAAAGATCCATTGTCGAGTTAGTTATAGATGAAAATCAAACAAATTTCCTCAATTAATCCCAAGTAAGTAATTAACAAGAAAAATAAATATTTTGAATTTTGAATTTATATAAATTGTAGTCCCATCAAGATCACCTTAGTGTGAAATCGAGTATATGGTGGGAAAAATAAGGATATGTATACCAGCATTCTTCACCAACGAAATTTTTTATTGTTTATTTGAACAGTAGACTCTGTTTGAATACTTAAAATATCTCAGTATATCTGTAAATAGTAGTGAGATATTTTATGAATAATAGTGAAATTACTTTATTTAAGATATTTATTGAGTTTTGTATAAAGAAGAGAAAAAAATTGAATAAAATTATTAAAAAGTTAAAATATTGTTTGAATATAATTTTTGTTTTAAAATCTGAAAAAATTGTATTATTTTTTATGTTTTGTTTGAAAGTTTAAAAAATTTATAATGATTAGATAATGATTAAATAAAAAAATTGAAATTTTTATTTTAAAATATATTTTGTATTTAAGTGATATTTGAAAATAAACTATTTAAAAATGAACTATTTGAAAATATCTAACAATATCTAGAATACATGGTCCCAGATAAAATGTTCATAATTGTAGCACTACTCTATAAGATATCTGAATCTACAGTTCTATTATAAACTCTTCCTTTAACCACCAACCACCAACCTGAATTTCAAACGGACAAATCCGTCATTATGTAAATGTTATGCATCCTAAAGTGAGGGTGAGATTATACCACTAGAGATATATTATTTTCAATGTTTTTTCATAATGATTTAGAGGAAAATAGAATCAATAGGATTTTCATGATACTTGCTTTCCGATAGAAAGATGTTGATATGGTCGGAAATGCGCAATATGGAACAAAGGTCGACATGCACTGTTGTATGTAGACGCCATGAGTGGTCGGAGGCTCGGAGCTTCTGGTTCCTTCCTAGAAAATAATAGCTCCTATCCCTCAAATAACAAAATTATATTAACATTTTTTTTTTCTTGACAAAGTGCACAACAATACTTAGAAGCTGTTTGGATTTAGAAATTATTTCATCTTATTATTATAATTTTTTTAAATTTTCACACAAAATATAATAAATAATTTAATTTTTTCAAATTTTAAAATAATAATAATATTAAAAAAAATATTTTAACAATATTTTATTCAACTTTTAAATTTTATATAAAATCATCTTATCTCATCTCATTTCAATATTCGAACAATCCCTTAATTAAAATCTAAACAGACTCTAATTTCTGTTAGCCCAACAATTCGGATATAAGAGTATTAAGGTGGAGTTTAGATAGTAAGATGAAATGAAATAAGTTTAGATGAAATTTAAAAATTAAATAAAATATTATTATAATATTAGTTTAATATTATTATTGTTTTAAAATTTGAAAAATTAAATTGTTTATTATATGTTATATGAAACATAATGATGAGATAAAATAAAATGAAATAATTTAATTATCGGCCGCTAACCCTTTCCATCTGAAAAAAGAGTATCAAAGTTCTTTAGTTTTCTTTTAGAAGCAAAGTGTCTTAACAAAGTAGGTCGAGATGAATCCATTCCACATTCGAGCATCAACTTTTTTAGGTGTTATGTTGGTGATAACCTTTTTTGTTTTGAGCAAATTACTGTTAGGTTGGTAGAATGGGTAGGAACTGGGAAGGAAAGGGAGGCCCTATCCGCATCATTCTTTGTTATCAGGACAATCATATCTCTCGTGTGAGAGCCAGATAAATTGTGCCTCCTTTCCCGTCCAAGCATCCAAGTGCTGACCCTGGCGTTTCTCCACGCTATGGCATTTTTTTTTATAAGTAAAAATATTATATATATATATATATATATATATATATATATATATCAATAAGAGTAATCAAGTAAACTGAACATATACCAAAAAATACCTAACCCATACTAGCTAGCCCCAAATGATTCCAAAAGCCCATGAAAATTAGAAATATATCCAAAATACATCATGCCCAAATTGAAATAGAACACACCTCTCCAACCCCAACCCCTCCTAAAGAAATACTTCACCCGAAACTCCTTCGAGGATGTCTTTATAATGTCCTCCCTTTTGTTTTCTCTCGACTTGAGTTACCTCCCTTAGCATCGTAATTGATTATCCAAGAAAGACACTTTAACTCCCTGTTTTTCTTAAAACTTGATTTGGTTTCAAGCGAGTGGCCTGCCTCTATTGCAGACTGCAGTGAGTAGTGCTTTAAATTGGTCTTCAAATCCTCCATACAAAAGCCCCACAATATGCTAAATCTCGTTAACCTTATGCAAAACCCAATCTAATAGTGAACCCTCTATATTGTTTGTATGAGGAAGAGAAACTAGGGGAACATCATTATCCCACAACACAGTTCCCAACTACTCTCCCAACCCTAGACATTCCTCCTCACAAGGCATCAACGATAAACCCGTAATTTCCTCTCCTCAGTATCTTGCATTCAAATCTTGAACTTCCTTAGCAACTATATTGTTTCTGTCCATTGTTGCTGTCACCATTAGAGGTTCATTCACCTCCGGCATAGGTGTCATTATTCTTTTTTTTAAAAATAAAATAAAATAAATTTATGTCTGGGAACTGGAACCTCTCTAAGGCAGGGCCCTTTGGACCCACCCCTGCAAAATAAATCCCGGTCTCGTGCACCGCATCCTTGGAAGTTTCCCTACACGAAGTTGGTTAAATCGCTGATTTTTCACCTAAGAATGTAGTCCTCAAAGATTGTTTGCACTCATGAGATCTTCTCGTCGTTCCATTGACGAGAACATTGCTCCTAGAGAACATTGCTCCTAGGTGCTCCACGCTATGGCATTTTGCCATTTTGATAACTAGGACAACAATAAGAGCAATCCGTCCAGCCGCTTTAGCTGAATTCGTTACTCTTCATTCTCCTGTGCTCCAGCAATTGCACTCCCTAGTCCCTAGACCACTACCATGTAGTTACATAGGGACAATCAATCTGTAGTGACGGGAATCTAGGAATGAATGGGGATCCCTATCAATAAAAAATTGTGAAAATATATTCTCCCTCTCACTCAATAGGTGTATCTAGTCTGATACGGTACAGTACAATGTGAGACAATGGAATGCAATGGGATGGATGGTAGAGGGCTACCTGCGCCCAACAGCGATGATTCACTTGTCTCAATAATATCATTGGGGGAAAAAACAACAGAACTGGGTTTCGCTGCCTCTCCCACAAATACTTCTACCACTAGCAAAAACCAAAATCATGTCAGTCTTCGTTTTCACCATTTCTCTTGGAATAAGCCAATACTTGTCCCCCCATCTGCTCAAATTTGAAGGAAACAAGGAAAACCAATATTTAGCCAAAGCCCGAAGGTCCAACTGCGTCAGAGATGCCTTGTCACTCTTATAAAAAAACTGAAACTATCCCGGATTCTTTACTCAACGGCTTACTTTGGTAGCCCTTCTATTTTGCCAAAGGATAGCGCGAGTATCTATTGCCACTTCTCACATTGCATCTCAAACCACGAAAATTGTAAGCAAATTAAATCGAGTAATTCTATTCCCTATATTATAGGCTTGATTCTTTTCTTCTTTTTTTCTAGAACTTATTTCAGCATCTAAAACATTCATGGCATTTCCAATAGAATTAACTTGAAATTTCCCAGACCAACCAGGCCCACCTCCTAAGAAGAACCTCAGACCATGGAGCACTTCGACGAAGAAAATAGCTCAGTGGGTTAGTACTTTCCTACAGAACCATTTGAGAAGTGTACCAACAGACTCGGCAACATTTGAGAGAAAACCAGTCAATTGCAAGCTCGATAACAAACACAACCAATTTATGCACTGCACTATAATTTGTAAGATTGAAAATGAAGAAGGAATCACGAACGATGGACGATCATCAGTCTGGACTTTGTTCATTTACATTTTCAGTATCTATACAGATAAATTTTACATACTACTCCTACTGCTACTACTAAAACCTGCCCCGACCCAAATTTCTCAAGATTTGCCTTCATCAGCAGGAGAAGATAATTCATTAAGCAAACATAGGTACTGTAAATAAGCACTTCGATAAAATCAATAAACAGTATATTCACATCATAAAAAAGTTTGTTCCAACCTAAACAATATCTATAACGCCTAGCGGGATGTACAAGTTAGCAAAACCAAAAGACAAAAGGGAAAAAGAATAAGTTGAATTTGGTGTGGCATTTTGCTTTAGGCGTAAATCATACTCGTTGCCCACGAAGAGAGTTGTCGAGAACCAACCTCAAGCGCCGAGCCAAGATGTCCAACTCCGCAACACGTTGCAGCTGCCACCGCTTGTCGAAATCCGGCACCTTGGAAGATTTATTACCATCAGGATAAAGAAACCCCTGCCGAACAAGAACCGTCCGAATTTCCTTCAAACACCGATCAAACACATCCAACACGGTCTCGGCCGCCACCCTACAGATCCCACCACTCCCCAAACTACTACTCTGATGATCGAATATCATTTCCTCGCAATACCCAACATTCGCCTGGCCATGATGGCCGTGACCATCACCGTCGAGATTATGATTCTCATCATCCAAATTAGCGAATTCGTTGACATGAAAGTTTTGATTAGAGTGAGAACAAAAAGTAGGCAGGGTCGGCAAGAAGCTAGCCTTAATTCCAATCAAATTGTTCTCGCTCGTATTCTTCTCCTCTTTCTCCTTGCTACCAAAACCACTCGAATTGTTACCGAACGGTGATGTGGACGAGAATTCGGGGCTCCAAAGCTTCTCGGCGAGCTCGTAGAGCGCCCGATCGTGCGGCGAGAGCATCGAGGAATTGAGCCCGCGGGCGAGGCGGGACGATAGGATCCGGAACTTCTTCCGCAGCCTGCGGAGCTTCTCGGAGAGCTGGGACTTGGAGTAGGGCTGCGACATGGTATTGGAGAAGCGGTCGTAGAAGACGTGGAGGTCTCTGGGGAAGGAGAGGCCCTGGGGAGCGCAGTCTCGGAGGCCTCGGAGGAATCGAATCTCGTCGGGCTCGGTCCATAACCGGTGGAACTTGAATGGCGGTGGTTTCGCGTCGACGTGGTTTTCATCGAGGGTGGATTCGAGTTTAGTGGAGACGAAATGAAGATTAAGAGTAGGGTTAGAAAAGGAATCGGGGGTTTTGCGTTTGATAGGGAGCTTGCGGGGAGAGGATTTGATTGAGATGGGGGAAGGATCTTGGGACTGGGGAGTGGTCGGGGTCGAGTCCATGGCTCTGGCCTGTAAGGTGTTGGTCTGTGCCTTCGCGATGACCAAAGGCTCAACCCTGAGACTATTTGTTCATTGTTTGCGCTGCCATTGGGAACATTGTACGGATCGTGTAAAATTATTTTTATTATAAATTTTATTTAATATATTATATTAAATTTTTTAAAATAAAACTAGCTTTTTAAGAATATTTTTTCAAATATAATTGGAAAAAAAATGAAAATATAATTTTTGTTGACGGTGAAGGGAGATGGTAATTAGCATGATCCATTATCAATGAGTAATTTAGTATGCTACAAATGACTACCTTTTAAAGAGACATATTGATACCTATCCTAATTGATTGAAGAGAAATGATAGTTGCAGTCATAAGTGCACAAGTGTCACGTAATCAATTTGAAAAAAGTGAATAAATAAAAATTCACATGAAAAAATAATTAATTTTTTAATAGTAAACTCTACTCTTTTTTAAAACAACTGCACGGCATTTGTACATTTCATGATTATATCTAGTATTACTCTTAAAAAATCAATTACAAAAGACAGCATAGATTTCTACTTTTGAACCTAAAGTTGTGTTTGGTTATTGAACCAAAATCAATTTATCTCAAACTAATTATTGATGGAACATATTACTTTTTTCAATTTATTATAAAAAAGTTAAACTCATCTCAACTTAATATATTTCGACCTAAAAAGTTAAACCCTGTTAGAAACCAAGTTCAAATTATATTGTATGACCACATTTAGCTATCAATGGTGATTTTAGGTACACTTACCCCCCAATGGTGATTTTTGTACTTACCCCCCAATGGTGATTTTAGGTACACTTACCCACCAATGGTGATTTTAGATACACCTAACCTCCTTTGTACTCTTTACCATTGGATTGATGACAAGTGTAACAATCCTAACCATTCTTTGTACCAAGAGATCCCTATAAATAGAGGGAGTCCTCATTTATGTAAGGCACCAAGAAATAAGAGAAAACAAAGTTCTCTAAACATTTTTCTCATATTCAAGATCTCTCTCTCTTTTGCTCTCTCTCTTTTCATTAGTTTTATAACACGTTATCAGCACGAAGGTTCTGACGATCTTGAAGCTAGTAGGCTTATACTTCAAGTAAGTGTTTCAATATATTATTTGTAGTTCCCAAATGAATATGAAATGTTATATTAATTATTATTACTTGATGAAGCTCTATATTTATTCTCATGATTTTGTGAATATATTTCTTATTTACAAATATAAGCATACTTATGTTCCTGATTTATATACTTCAAAAAATGTCAAATCTTACCAAATTGGAATTCGTTGCTCTTGACATTTCTGAAAAAAATTATTTATCATGGATACTTGAAGCTGAGATCCATCTGGAAGCGATGAACCTGGGAGATACAATTAAAGAAGGAAATCAAGGGTCCCGGCAGGACCGTGCTAAGGCAATGATTTTCCTTCGGCACCATCTTCATGAAGAATTAAAAACTGAGTATCTCACGGTGAAAGATCCCCTTATTTTGTGGAATGATTTAAGGGAGAGATATGAGCACCAGAAAACTGTAATCCTTCCAAAAGCTCGTCATGATTGGATGCACCTGAGGTTGCAAGATTTCAAGAGTGTTAGTGAGTATAACTCTACACTCTTTAAAATTAGCTCACTATTAAAATTATGTGGTGAAAAAGTCACTGATGATGACTTGTTAGAGAAGACATATACTACTTTTCATGCCTCGAATGTGTTCCTGCAGCAGCAATATCGAGAGCGTAAGTTCAAAAAATATTCTGAACTTATATCTTGTCTTCTAGTAGCTAAGCAAAATAATGAGCTTTTGTTAAGAAATCATCAGTCACGTCCTACTGGTTCTATATCATTCCCTGAAGTGAATGGTACTAGATTTACACCATTCCCAGAAGCAAATTGTGCATTTTTTCAAAGAAACTGAGGGCGTGGACGTGGTAGAAAAAATTATAGAGGTGGAGGTCCTAGAAGCGACCACACTAAAAGGGATAATAGTAGATCTACACCGTACCACCAGAAGTGGTTCAACTCAGATAAGGGTAAAGGTTCTCGAAACAAATTTTTAAAGAAAGATGAAGATGGATGCCATAGATGTGGTATGACTGGACATTGGTCTCGTACCTGTCGTACAGCTAAGCACTTGGTTGACCTATACCAAACTTCTATAAAAGAAAAAACAAAAAGGATTGAAACAAATTTTGCTGAACCATCAAATACTTTAACTTCTATAAAAGGAGAAGATACTACAAGCCTTGATGTTTCTGATTTTTTTGAAAATTCTAGTGGTGGAATTGATCATTTGATTGATGATGGAAGTGTTCCTTTTTAATTAATGTATTTTCTTTATCTTATTGTAATTTTTATTTTGCAATGTTTTAATGAAAGTTTTATATAACATTGAGTAGAGCATACGTTCATATCATATCTGGTTCATCGAATCTAATTGAAGGCTCCGGAAGAGCTTATATTGTGTTGCCTAATGGCACCAAATTTTGCATCGATGATGCTCTATTTTCTTCACGATCAAGAAGAAATTTATTGAGTTTTAAAGATATACGTCGTAATGGTTGTCATATTGAAACCACCGACGAAGACAATAAAGAGTATCTTCTCATTACTAAAATAATTTCGAGCCAGAAGCTCATATTGAAAATATTATCAGCTTTCTCTTTGAGATGATATTATACAACTATTGAATCAAATATATTGATGAAATCAAAAGTGATATGATTCAAAATATTTGTATCCTTTCATGATTATCTTGATCATCCAAAATCAATTACGATAAGTATAATGATTTTCATATGGACGTCCATAAAAGAATCAGAAGATTCTTTTACTATAAAGTTTTACCACCAGAAGTGGAAAGAAAGTTTTACCACCAGAAGTGGAAAGAAAAATTTGCTAGAAGCAAATAAGATGAAATAATTCGACGTTATCATGATTATCATAGGTGAACTGGAAGTTCATATGATAATTAATTTATGGATGCAATAAGATAAAAAGTCTCATATTATAGCTGCTAAAATCCCAGTGAGGATTGAAGTCTCTGCAGGGCAATTAAGAAATTTAGCAATCTAATGAACATAAGATATGTCTGAAAGCATGTGAGACCTATTGATACAAATGATAAAGCATCTCGGAAAGAAAAAAGCATAAAGAAAAGAAATTGGTGCTCCTGAAGAGGCCATACCCACAAAACAAGCAATAAAGTCCATCTAAAATTCTCTCATAATGAAAACTCCTGAAGAGTATAATACTCCTGAAGAGTACCATACTCCTGAAGAGTACCTCCTGAAGAGGTTTTCATGAAATGTCTTCCCTTGAAGAGGGACAGGTACCTGAAAATAATGAGATCTCGATATTACATTTCATGAGTAAATGAGAAATTATGGAGAGAAATAAAACCGTTATCGACAACGTATTTTCATATAAGATGACATTTGATATTACCAGAAGTAATAAAGAAAGTGAGCTCAGAACCGTCGAAGAATATCGACGTAAAATATTGACCAAAATAGAAATAAACAATTCCTGCAGAATTGTTATCATTAGTAAAATATGGACTTGAAATCCAAACACCTATGAGGTGATGCTTGTTGAATATCAGTGGGTATTTGTATAAAGGAAATGAAAATGTGATATATAAATCACGAATATATTTCCTGCAGAAATAATATTGATATATTTCTGAAGTTAAAAAGATCATATTGAGATTTGTATTAACTTGATAGTTACCAATAGTTTGGGTATGCATGAAGCATATAGTTCTGAAGTACATGTTCTATCAAGTCTTAAAATCCTTATATGATCTAATGCAAGCTAAACGCATGTGGAACATACTATTTTCATATATTTTCAGTATTTATATTATATTTTATTGCAGTTTATATAGATAATTTAAATGTCATTGAGGCTCCAGAAGAGCTCATGAAAACTGCAGAAAGCAGGAATTGATTATGAGGCTCCAGAAGAGCTCATAAAAACTATAGAAATCAGGGATTGATTATGAGGCTCCAGAAGAGCTCATGAAAACTGCAGAAATCAGGGATTGATTATGAGGAAACATACTCTTCTATTATGGATGCAATCACATTCAAATTAGTTTGGTAAGTTACAAAAAGATTGGATATGTAGTTAATGGATGTGATCACTGCATATTTATATGGGTCATTAGACCAAGGCATATATATGAAAATCCCTAGAGGATATAAAATGCCTGAAGCATCTAATCTGAATACATCCAGAAATATATATGAAAATCCCTGAAGGATATAAATTGCCTGAAGCTTGTTATCTGGTTACATCTAGAAAACAATCCGGATACATGTATAAACGCATTAGCGAATATTTATTGAAAGAAAAATTTGAAAGTAATCCAATATACCCATGTGTTTTTATTAAGAGATTCCAGATTTGTTATTATTGCGGTTGATGATTTAGATCTTCTTAAAACTCCTGAAGAGATCAGAAGAACTGCACATATTTGAAATATAAAACCCTTTCGGTTTCAAGGGGGAGATAAATGTGCATGAAAAATAAAATGGAGTACACAGAATAGCTACTAGAAGATAGAAACACAAATATAAATATTTGTGAAATATTATTTTATTATCTTGAGAAAAAAAAATTACAGAAATTTGAGGCATTTCGCCTCATTCTTTAAACGCTCTTGTTCTTCAAGAATCTGCATGGCATCCTTATCTAAAGGAGTAGGCAATCTAAAAGAAGACTTAAGCAGAGATTTTAATTTCCTATTCTCTTGTTTTATTGCTTCTATCTTTACGTTAGACTCCTGAAGAAGTCGCTGAAGGATAGAAATTTCCTCATGGAGTTTGTCCAAATCATAAGGTTTGGATTGTAGTCGCTGAGAAAATGCATAAATAGTTGAAGAGTAATGGGCACCGAGATTTACAAGCTCGTAGATAGCTTCAACATCTGACTTATTAGTCAGATCATTATTATATTGCACTATAGCACCTGTGGTAGAAGCAGGAACAGCTGATGAACGAGGTGCATAATACCTTAGATATTGGCCATGAGAAGATTGCTGAACCATTGCAGAGTAAGAATGCAGAAAGAGATTGCAGAGTAAGAATGCAGTATGATTACAGAAAAGTGAAGAAGATGAGATGCGAATGAAGATGAGCTGAATATCTCTTTTATAGAGAAAATTATGACTAAGCACCCTTATTGCTTCACGGCATCCCTCGTGAAGCATCTCTCTACAAGAGACAAGGCGTAGCATCATAGCCCTGCGGCGCCTGACAGCAGATGTAGCATTATAGCCTTTCGGCGCCTGACAGGTACATAAGAACTGTAAAATCTCGTGATGCTTGTCTGGCCTAAAAAGATGGCCACCGTTTTTGAATATGGAGGTTTGCGGCTTAATTTTGATAACTCCTCCAGTAATTATGTTATTTACAAGAACTGTAGTGAATTCAATATTAAAATGATCTTGGATCAATATGGTGAATTTCACTATAAAGTACTGAGTACTCCAATGGTTGCTCGATAATTTGATGAGCAGAAAAATCCATTTCGTCATTGTGAAGACAATGGAGAAATTCTTGGTCCTGAAGTACCTTATCTCCAGTTTAATTGAAACCCTAAATATGTGATTATTTGGATCAAGTCCACAATTAGATGGATATACAGATGCGAGTTATCTATCAGATCCACACAAGAAGATCATTGCAATTCATGAGAAGAAAGTTGAAATTGATGTCAAGAAGATACGGTCAAGAAATAATCTGGTAGATTTATTCACTAAAGCATTACCAACTGCAACATTGGAATGCGGAGAATTGAAGACATATTATCATGTACTTTTCAGGGGAGTAAAGTCTTAAAAACTTGTGCTGATTGTACTCTTTTTCCTTCGCTAAGGTTTTATCCCACTGGGTTTTCCTTTGCAAGGTTTTAATGAGGCAATCTTAAAGCACTTGGCGATATACAGAATATTGTACTCTTTTTCCTTCGTCATTGGTTTTTTTTCCCACTGGGTTTTTCCATGAGAAGGTTTTAACGAGGCATATTCTTTATATGTGGTCATCCAAAGGGGGAGTGTTATAAACCAAGTTCAAATTGTATTGTATGACCACATTTAGCCATTAATGGTGTTTTTAGGTACACTTACCCCCTAATGGTGATTTTAGGTACACTTACCCCCCAATGGTGATTTTAGGTACACCTAACCTCCTTTGTACTCTTTACTATTGGATTGATGACAAGTGTAACAATTATAACCATTCTTTGTACCAAGAGATCCATATAAATAGAGGGAGTCCTCATTTGTGTAAGGCACCAAGAAATAAGAGAAAACAAAGTTCTCTAAACATTTTTCTCATATTCAAGATCTCTCTCTCTTTTGCTCTCTCTCTTTTCATTAGTTTTATAACAAACCCATCTTAATAAGGTCTACAAAATACTACTTATTCACAACTCAACTCATCTCAAACATATTCTCGTTAGGGCTATTCATCTGGGCCGGATAATCCGGAACTCGGAAAAACCGGATTCTTGTTATGGGTTTCGGACCGGAATAAATCCGGGTCGGTACTCGCATCTTTAAATCTTGGTCTATCCGACCTGGATGCGGTTTTAAAATCCGGGTACCGGATTTAAAACTGGTACCCGGGTTTAATATAAAAGTAAAAGGTTTGTTCATGTGATGGATGCCCTAGCTGCTCCTCCCCACCCCCCGGGTTCACTCTCAGAGTCTTGGACCTCTTGGTATGCTTTGTTACGCGTGAGACTCATGCTCTATCTCCTCTCTTTGCTCTGCTCTCTCTCTCTGGTCTGCGATGCGGCGATGCCCTACGCCTCCTTCCCCCCGATTCACCTTCTCTCATTTGCTCTCTCTCTTTCTCTCTGCTCTGCTATGCCCTAGCCCCTACTGAAATCTATCTCTCATCTGCTCTATCTCCCTCTCTACTATCTGCGATGCCGAACGTTTGGGTATGTTTTCTTTCTTCTCTCTTTGTTGATTTTTGGTTTGTTTTGATAAGAATTTTTTGAACATTTGAGGATTATTTTTATGGGTTAGATCTGTTTAGTTGAACAAAGGAAAAATAAACATTTTTCTAAGTACTAGAAGATTGGGTTTGTTGCTATGTACATGTTTAGATCTATTTAGTTTCAAAATACTAGAGCCATGGGTATTGAATCCAAGAAGGTTTTTTTTTTTTTTTTTTTTTAATGTTTATGTAAGTTCGTTTTAAAGTTTTTGCCTTTCTGCTGCCCTGCTCAAGATAGCATATGTATTATGCGGAGTAGGTGAAGTTACTTTGCAAAAGTTTGATGGATACCTACTTAAAGCACTTCAACTTGTAGCACAAAGCAGAACAAAAGCTTGTATGTGTTATACCTTATAATATGTTCATGGATTTCCACCTTTCGAAAATATGACAAAGATAACATGGGAATCCATAGATTTTCATGCACTAATTTTCTAATGGTAATATGTGGTGTGTTGAGAGTGAGGAAAGGATACTTAAAAAGACCAAGATCAGTACGTAGCTAGGTTGATATATAATTTGACGAATGAGCAAAGAGAAGTTGGCGTGTATTAAAAGAGGTTTGTGTTGTTTCTTGAAGAGAGCAAATAATGCAAAAGTACGCCAATTTCGTCAATTGATAAGCTCCTTCCACTATTAACATTTCTAAATTGAGGCGACTTGTTATTTATTCTGAGTCCCTAGCTCTCATATATTTCTCCGCATTCCAGCCATCATGTTTTTAGTAGCAGCCAAATAATATATATTAATTGGTATATACTGATCTATATATAGACGCTTTTTGATGATCTAATTTCTTAGACAAAATATATATGTATGTAGGTGGATTGATGCATGCGTATGCAAGCTAATTTGCTATGTCTCTTTCATTAAATACATCCATACATATGCATTAGTTCATGATCATATAGTCACATTATTAGTTGGACACACACGTGAACTCAAAAGGGGATTAGATTGAGGTGTAATATCGATAAGAATCAGGTATATTGTAGTACTAGTACTACTACTTGTATTATCAGAGATTAGCTAGATAGTACTCATAGGTATGTATGTATTTACATTTACAAATATTATATATATCTTTGACGTGAATAGTTAATAATGTTGTCCCAAAATCTTGTCCATTAACAAGACCAGAGAAGTCTTCTCTGAAGCAAGCAAGCAATTAATATCGTTTTAATTTGTTACACTTCCTACATTGAGATTTTTTCTGTATGTTTTGTGCTCATATTTTTGCTGCCCATTAAGCTGCAACTTATAACTGTATACGCAGTACTTACATGGATGTGGTTATTTTTTATTGATCTCTCATGAATGCTTTTCTCCATCAAATTAGCTCCCACCTGTACTAGTTAAATGTAGTTAACGCAACGCATAATATTTGAAGATCTTGATTAGGGCTATATGTATAATGCCTTAATAGGCTTGCATTGTGAACAGAGTCTACCAGGCTAAACTGGTACTCAAATCATGGAAGCCATGACTATTAAGTATTATCTACCTGCCTGTAATGTACCATTGGGATTACTGACTACTCTCTTGTATAAACAGGTTTAGTTTCTATTATGTATTTCCAACATCTGCATTTAAGTTAGTCTTATCAAAGTTCGTTTCAAGGCTTTAGGCCTATTTACCTGTACATATAACTCAGTTAGCTGCATGAAATATCCATTAGGAAATTTAAATAAGTGTAATGGTTTTCTTTGAGATTCTGAGCACCACCTCCAAAAGTCAGGGCATTGATTTTCTTACTTATTTCTCTTTCCCTCATCTTTCAATTCAAACACAAACAACTTATCTCATGAAACAGGGACTGCTACACACATTGACCTTAATGTGGTTGAGCAAGAAAAGATGAAGGGTCCCAGTTTTTTCTTAAACCGTGTGTGCAGTGGGCGAATGTATATTTGTGTTCATATGTTTCCAATTTATTTGATAGAAAAGAAAATAAATTAATGTGCTCATTTAATTTGCATGCTAACAAACATTGCTAGAAAATTTGCACTTCCAAAAAAAAAAATATATATATATATATTATTTTCCTTGCTAAGTAATATGGTTTTGTGATTTTAGGACATTAAAAAAATTGTGGTCTTTGAAGGTGCATTCCAGAAGATTTTCAGCATCATCAAAGAGGAAGGAGGTCTAGAAGATTTTTCAAAGTTGTGTTTTGTAATTCATATATTGCAATTTTGTGTTTGTTAATGTAATGTAATGTATAAATACTAAATAATCTAATATGTATTTTGCATTGTATGTTGCATGTAAAATGGATATATTTTCTTTTACATACATTTAGTTAGAAAGGTAATTAGTTTCTAACTTTAGTTTCTTTTACATGATTTTCTGAAATATATACTTTTAAACAAAAAAAAATGTCTTTTTTCTGGTAAAAATTGAACAATGTTCAATGCTATTATGGTTTTCAACATAATTTCTTGAAATATAGACTTTTAGGTTATATATATATTTTAAAAAAAAACCGGAATACGGGTTTTGAACAACCCGGATCCATCCGGACTCCGAACTGGGCCTGACCCGGGTTAAGCCGGTCCGAATTCCTGCCCGAATTTTGACACCTGGGTTTCGGTCCGGGTATATCCGGATTCCCGAGTCCGAACCCGGATGAACAGTCCTAATTCTCGTGCGATTAAGAAATCTTAAACTCAAACAAACATCATCCAAGATTTCAAATATCAACTACCAAAATTAGAAAGTCATTTACCCATAATTTAAAAAATCAAGAGAGCATTAAACAATGAGATTTTGTATGGTTGCTGTAACAGCCCGTTAAAATTTAGTCTTATCTCCTCACCCTTCTCTTTCTTTTTCGCACATATTAGACAGCACGGCAATCAGTTTTGGATTCTTTCACGACAGCAGTCACTATCTCTCTCGTCTCTACTCTCGCCCGAAATCACATGCATAATTATCTTTTCCCGTAAATCACGTTACTTTGTTCTTCACCGACAACTGTAAAATCATGAACAGATTTATTCTAAGCGTTGTACCTCGATAACGTATTCCGGATCTTATCCACCGAATTTCAAAGTATTAGATAAGCTTGTTTTTAAAATAGCACAATTATAATAATTTAATGAGCTCTGAAAATATTATAATTGTGGATAATTACTTAGATTAAATATTTTAGTTGTTTTAAGATATTAAGAGGTTTATTTTTACGTTGAAAACTTTTATTTAAATTAAATGGTTTTATCCTCTTTGAGTGATTAAAGATAATTTATCATTTTAATAATGATGAAGAAATATCACTTTATAAACCTTAGTTTATAAAATAATAATCTATCTTAATTCCTCTCAGTGTTTATTCAAGTGTTTTATGCACTTTGATTAATTAATGATACTTTATCATTTTATACAATGATGAAGAAAATATTATTTTATAAACCTTAGTTTATAAAATAATATTCTATATTAATTTCTCTCAGTGTTGTAATTAAGTATTTTATTAATTTAAATGATTTTATCATCTTCGATTAATTAACGGTACTTTATCATTTTAAATAATGATGAGGAAATATTATTTTATAAATTTTAGTTTATAAAATAATATTCTACCTTAATTCATCGTAATGTTTTATTTTAAAGTGTTTTATTTACGCGTTTTCAAATCAATGTTTTAACTCACCGTTGGTTTATTTGAGGATCCCGAAGCGTAGGATTGAAGTTAATTACCTAGGCCCCTACCCTTTTTCCTTCACTTTTTCCTTTTTCATTTTTCTTCTCTCTCTTTCCTCTCTCTCTCTCTCTCCCCATGCTCTTCCCTTCCCCATTTCTCCTTACCGTCGCCGCCCCTTTGACCGCCCGTTTCTCCGCCGTCCGGTGGAGGTGTCGTACACCACCCCCGCCATTCTCTTCCCCTCCCACCAGAGTTCATACCCTCCAATTTTCAGAGCCATCGGACCAGCCGTTAGCCGCCACGAGCCCCCGGAAGTTGCTGCCCCTGCCCTGTTTTCTCCCCTGTTGCCGATTTCTTTCTCCGCCCAGAACCGCCGCTCGCCGGCGGCGTGGACTACACCACCCACCCAGATTTCTTCCCCTCTCACCGGTGAACATCCCCTCCAAGTTTCACCTCCATCCGAGCCACCGTTAGCCGCCACTCTCGCCTCCAAACAAATGGGTTTTTAAGGCTTTTCACCATTTTGGACCACCATACACGGCCAAATCAGCCACCAAGCACCACCATTGGATTCACCACATCAAGGGCTTCCTCCCCATGTCTTTCTTTTTCCCAAACTCTCACTTTTTCTCATATGGGTTTCTCAAAACACCCGTTCGGTTGCACCACCGTGCGCCGCCGTACACGGCCACCCGTGGTGTTTCACCACCACCATCTTGTTCCTCTCATCCTCATGAACCTCTCCAAGAAATTTCATGGCCAACGGAGCTTCGTAGAGCTCACACTCTCCCGCACTCTCCAAGGCCAAAAATGGTTTCAAACGGCCGATCTGCCGCCGTTAGCCACCGTCCGACCACCACCTCGCCACCACAGCTCCACCACATGTTCCTCTACCTTTCCCTAGCTTTCCATGAAGTTCTATGGCTTTTCGCTACCTCGCGTCTCCTCCGCTCACCGTTCGGAGTTACTGTTCACGGCGTGATGCCGCCGTGCTCCGCCACCTTTGACCATCACAAGGCGACCGTGAGTCTTCCAAGACCACGCCTAGCCTTTCTCAAGCCCAAACTACCACTTTATGTGGTGGACAGACACCGTACCGCCACGTATGCTCCTCCGACGCATGTTCGTGACGAGCAGCGAGCGACGCACGGGTTATCCCGTCGATGGTATAACCCTCTATCTTTAGTTATTTATGTTTAACATAGTTGATTTGGTTGGCTGTAGACTGTGTAGTTAGTGTTTGTGGAGTTCGCTGCGTAGTTGTGAAACGAAGTGTGGTTGTGAAGTGTTAGGCTTGATTTTGTAGTTTTGTGGACTGTGCTGTGAAGTATAGGCGTGAGATGGATGCCGTAGATGTGATACGGCGGGTTGTGTGAAGAGAATACGCGTGTAGCGTATTCTGTGTAATGCAGCGACGCGCCGCGCGACGTGCGCTGTAGTGATGTGGGTCGTAGAAGGAAGGGAGTACGCATGTAGTGTACTCCGTGTGGTATGGCGATGCATCGTGTGATGTGCATCGTGTTGATGAGTGTTGTAGCGAAGGAAGTACGCGTAGCGCGTACTCCGTGTCGCGTAGCGATGCACCGTGAGACGTGTATCGCAGTGATGGGTTTTGTAGTGTGAATGGAAGAGAGTTCACGTGAGTGTACTCTGTACTAAGTCGTGATACACCGGATGGCGTGTCACGAAGGGTTGGATGGCGTAGCAGAGAAGTGTGGAGCGTATGGTGTAATGTTGGGAAACTGTATGACAGTGTCCCGAAGCAGTGATGATATGGATTATAGTCCGGGATGACTGGTGTCATCTTGTGGTTGACTATGGCTAAGAGTATATGGATTGAGAAATGAGTTGTTTGTTTGGTTGTTATTGATAATTTTAATGAACTTGTTTTAGTGCAAAGGCTTTCTGAAGTCAATTTATCTCTTCCGAGTATAGTGAAACCTCAAGTTGGCCGTGGTGTTGCAAGTGCTTACAATATGGCAATTGAGTTCAGAAGTGAAAATCTTAAGGACTTGAGTGTTCCTCTTCCAGCTGTTGTGCAGTTCCTCGTGTCTCGCGCTCTATTCTCATAGAACGCGACGATCGAGGTAAGTTAGCCTCTAACTTACTATCAGTTTATTGTGTATGTGTGATGGGTAAGAGAACTACAATTTATGTATGTATGTTATCGTATATGCCATGTCATGCTATGTCATTACATGTTTATCTGCTACGTATGATTTAATCTCTCATGAATAATTATCTGTTACATAATCTTTTCTGTCATACAATGATGTATGTTATAAGTATGCCATGTTAAGTATGCCATGAAATGTTATGATTAAATCATATTGTGCCATTTACAAGTATACGCCATGTTAGAAAAGTATATGATATTAATTAATATCTCATGCATTAAGAAAGATAAGACATGTTATGTTACGTATAATACGTGGGGCCACAACAACTGTGGAGTACGTATTATATTTTATGTTACGTGAATACGTGGGGCCACAACAACTGTGGAGTACGTATTATATTTAATGTTACGTATATACGTGGGGCCACAACAACTGTGGAGTACGTATTATATTTTTATGTTACGTGTATACGTGGGGCCACAACAACTGTGGAGTACGTATTATTTTTTATGTTACGTGTATACGTGGGGCCACAACAACTGTGGAGTACGTATTATATTTTATGTTACGTGTATACGTGGGGCCACAACAACTGTGGAGTACGTATTATATTTTATGTTACGTGTATACGTGGGGCCACAACAACTGTGGAGTACGTATTATATTTTATGTTACGTGTATACGTGGGGCCACAACAACTGTGGAGTACGTATTATATTTTATGTTACGTGTATACGTGGGGCCACAACAACTGTGGAGTACGTATTATATTTTATGTTACGTGTATACGTGGGGCCACAACAACTGTGGAGTACGTATTATATTTTATGTTACGTGTATACGTGGGGCCACAACAACTGTGGAGTACGTATTATATTTTATGTTACGTGTATACGTGGGGCCACAACAACTGTGGAGTACGTATTATATTTTATGTTACGTGTATACGTGGGGCCACAACAACTGTGGAGTACGTATTATATTTTATGTTACGTGTATTCATGGGGCCACAACAACTGTGGAGCATGAAGTATGGGGCCACAACAACTGTGGAGCATACACTACGTGAGACACAGCAATTGTGACACGTAGAATACGTGGGGCCACAACAACTGTGGAGTACGTATTAAGTCAAGTTTCAGATCAAGTGCATGATAAGTCAAGTTTCAGATCAAGTTCATGTTTTGTTATGTACACGTACATGTTATGTTCATGATCAAGTTATGTTCCAAGTTCATGTTCACATCATGTTAAGTTCACGTTTACAGTATGTCTCAAGTTCACGTTTATGTCATGATATGTTCAAGTTTATGTTATTTTCAAGTTCATATTTATGTTATGCATGTTTACGTTCATGCTACATTTCAAGTCCATGTTATGTTTTAAACTCAAGTTCATGTCATGTTAAGTCAAGTTCAGTTCACGTTTAAGTTCTGGTTATGTCATGTTATATGTCAAGTTATGCTATGCTTATGTACGACTTTACTTATGCATTTATGCTTTTACTGCCATGCATGCATCTTTAACCTGTGTGTGAGTTTTATGTTAACTTACTGAGATTTGTAATCAAATCTCACTGTGGTAGTCCCAACTACCATTCCCCCCGAATGGTAGATCTTGTTACAGGACCCAAAGAAGAATTGGAATCTGACCATCTGAATACGGTCATCTAGGCTACGGTGCGATGTTGATGATGGTATAGTATTTAACTTAGGTTAATGCTTGTACTTTTGGAGTTGTATCTCAAGTATTCTTTTGATCACAACCATTTTAGACTAATGTGGTGATCACAGCTTTTTAGTATGTCTTTATGTATGAAATATGTTTCAAGTATTTGGGATATTTTTAGTTTGGTGCATAGTATTGCTAAAGAAAAAAATTATCCGCTGCGAATATTGCATAATGTAGATGCATGTTAGGAACATTGCATCTTATATGTCATGAACGGGGGTAGGTAACCTTGTTTTGCATGTCTCGACGCTTTAAATGTCCGTTCAATCCCAAGCGGAATTTGGAAGCGTCACAGTTGCCTTGGTCCAATAACCTAATAGAATAGTGATTTCAATCCTTTTTTATATGGTATAGCAATCTAAAACTTTCAAATCCTCCTTAAATTTTTGAGGTGGCAGGGAGCTGTCCACACAGGAATAAAATCATCCACATTTAATTATATAGACCTGTCAAAATGATATTGAAAAAAAAAAGGGGGGATAAATACGCATGAAAAAGCCAAATGATGTACTAGTGTCCAAGACTCAAGTAGCAGGAAAAGGAATCACCGTAAGCTACACGTTTGGACACCCAACATAGCATCTCCCGTCACCTTTATCTCTACCAGAACACAAGGTCTAGCTGCCAGCATCAGCCTAAAATAGTTCTTCCCCAAACCTCATTTCCAATGGCCTTCTCTGCAACCATCTCAAGTTGCCAGACTTCACCCTTTCTCAACAACTCCAGCAATGTCCTAGAAAACCTCTCTAGAATCCCATTTGTGCTCCTCAAACGTGTTCCTACGGAAACTAGAGCCACCCATATTGCAAAATCATCTCTGTTCCAACCACTACTTACTGAAGAAGTAATGACCAAGTCCCTGCAACAAACCCCTTTACACACATCCCAATTCGAAGAATACATGGCCACGAAGGCAAAAAACGTGAACAAAGCATTGGGTGAGGCCGTGCCTCTGCAACATCCCTTGAAAATCCACGAGGCGATGAGATACTCGCTTCTTGCCGGTGGAAAGCGTGTCCGTCCGATTTTATGCATTGCTTCGTGTGAATTGGTGGGAGGGGATGAGTCCTTAGCGATGCCGATTGCTTGTGCTGCCGAGATGATCCACACCATGTCACTAATCCACGATGATCTTCCTTGCATGGACAACGATGGTCTTCGGCGCGGCAAGCCCACAAACCACAAGGTTTTCGGCGAAGAAACTGCTGTCTTAGCCGGTGATGCACTCCTATCCCTTGCCTTCCAACACGTAGCAGCCAAGACCACAAAAGTTTCTCCCGACCGTGTCATCCAAGCCATTGCAGAGCTTGGTTCAGCCGTCGGCTCAGAAGGGCTTGTGGGGGGGCAAGTAATGGACCTTTGTAGCGAGGGAACAGAGGTGAGTTTGAGTGAGTTGGAGTACATTCATGTCCATAAAACAGCGAAGCTCCTGGAGGCTTCAGCTGTGTGTGGGGTGATAATGGCAGGTGGGAACGTGATTGAGATAGAGAGGGTGAGGAATTATGCGAGGTGTGTAGGGCTGTTATTTCAGGTGGTGGATGATATTTTGGATGTGACAAAGTCGTCGGAGGAGCTGGGAAAGACAGCCGGGAAGGATTTGGCAACCGACAAGGCTACATATCCTAAGCTAATGGGCATCGACAAGGCCAACAAGTTTGCCCGCATACTGGCGGATCAAGCAATGCAAGAGCTTGCCTACTTCGAACCCACAAAAGCTGCCCCCTTGTGCTATTTAGCTGTCTACATTGCCAATCGGAAGAATTAGGGGGCCCACTTTCATGGCTGCTTTAGATTTTTATGTCACAAAATTGCAGGTTGCTCGAGCCTTCAGATTTTCAGATTTTTAGCACTTAATTGTGCACAAGTCTTGGGGATGTGATGTATATATATTAGTAAATTGCAGGTTGCTCGAGCCTTGAGATTTTTAGTACTTATTGTGCACAACTCTTGGGGATGTAAAATATATATTGGTTAAAGCACATATGGTACTTCAAATCTTTGTTAAATCAAGCAATTTTTTCTTTATGTTAGATATAATTGAAGTTATACTCCTATTTGTCTTCTCTCTCTCTCTTCCTTCAAGATAGAAAATACCTAACTCCATTGCTGTACGAACCAGATCAGCCACCCAAACAGTAATCAATGATAGAGAGAAGTGGGTCTGTTGTGACCCATTAATGGCTTTCGGTGGCTCCCCAAATGTTTATCTAAAAATAATAGGATTTTGGAAACCCACATGGATGATGACCTATCTCTCTCTCTCCAGATTCCATCACAACTCTTTGCACCAATGACTAGGTTATGCGCGGTTTTCAGAATTTACGAGACCTGAAGTACTCTTCCACGTCTTTTTTTTTTATAGATAATAATACTCTTTTATATGCATGATCAATAGTCACCATGTTCCTCGCTCCCCACATTTTGGTAAATATAAATGAAGGCGAATCTGGAAATAGATAAAGAATAAAGGCATTTACTTATCGAAAAAAATAATAATAAAGAAGTGTTTCCATGATACATGTAAAGAAGGTAACGGGTTTATACCTGCGCAGTCCAACACACAGCTACACACAATTTAACCCAATATATACAAACATATTCATACATGTCAAGAAGGTTATGGGTTTAGACCTGCACAGTCCAATACACATGCTACAGAAAATTTAACCCAAGACTTTGGGACGCCAACCCGCAATTACATCCTCTGGCAGTGCACGTGTTTTAATAAATGAATCCCTTGAGAAGATAGCCTGCATGGCACGAACTCAGCATTATTAGGATTGGAGAATATATATGTGAACTAATAGATACTATGAAACACCATTGCTAGAGATGGATAGATAGATAGATAGCATCTACAATATTTTTGCTTATATTGGGCATACCTTCATGTAAGACTTTGCGTAGGGAAGAGAATCTGGAACTGACCAATTCTTGTAATGCCCCAAAGCAATCTCTAGATGATGCAGCTTGGGTCCAAGTGAAAAGTCTACAGCAGAAACATCTTTCCCATTGACAAAAGGACCCTTCAGGGTAACAACCAATTACATTGAAGTGTCAGGAGATAACATTTATCAGTTAAATTTGGTTTATGTATACATGCCCCTAAATCAAGATCAAGTTTCATAATAGACATAAATTCAGTAGCAGAGGTAGCGGGTGGTGGGGTATAGATAATAAAAAGAAAAAGAAAAAGAAAAAACCCTAGACGATTAGAATCATCAACCCCCAAATCATCAGCCGCTTACAATTAAATTTGGTTTAATTGATTGGCTTCACTGGCTACCACTATTACATTAGTGATGCACCTAGGGTGTTATGAGTAGAATTGTCCTTTGCAAATACTCAGTCTTTTAAGTTTGCACTCTAGCATGACAGAGCCTGGATGATGAACAAAAAGTTCTTGTGATATCTTCTGGCCATTATGTTGCGCCTAAAACCTGTCCAAAATCACACAAGACGATATTTAAGTGGTTCGGCAAATTGCCTACGTCCACTGGAGCCTCTTTTACTGAGTTTGTACAATAAATTACAACACTCAAGAAATTCTCTCACACACTCTCACGTACTCCCTCTCTTCTCTCTGTTTTTGCCCTGCATTTACATGAGCTGAAACTCTCCTTTTATAGGAGAGGTCAGCCCCAAAGGTTGCTGCCAATTAGCCGTAATCTATGGCCTAATTGGCATGTGCAGCAGTTATTGTGGAAAACACAACCAAACGGTGCCTAATACACCAAAACAGCAAACGGTGGAGAGTCATACTTGGGTGGTTTCAACACATTAATGTCTGAGAATAAAATTATTGTAGTGACTAGAAAATGACTGTTTATAAATAACTTAATTTCCTTATAAATACCCCCTCCCATTGCATTTTCATATGCGGATCTTGATGGCCAGATAACATGTTTCTCACAAAATCAAAATTGAATATACTACACTGACACAACTGAATAGAATGTTATCAGCGTTTGACAAGCATTCCGCATGTTCCATAGCCCCAAGGGCTGTACAAACATTTTTGTTCAAAAAATCACTAGACATCATATATAATGGACAACAAAGTTCTATAAATGGAGCTGATCCAAACATAATGCAACATTTATCTTCATAAAAGTTCATTGAAAATGTTGTCCTAAAAGAGAGAATTACGACTAGCTAGATAGGGAAAAATTGAAAATGAGTATAGAGCACTCACATTTTCTTTAATATAGTCATTAAAAGAACTGAGTTCGTTGAGCAACGCTTTCTCTGTTCCGTCACTGGGGTCTTTGCTTTTGAGAACACCAATAAATGTGGAGAAGATCTTTGACCCACTACAAGACAGCATTTAAAATAACTCTCTTTTATCCCTCACTTCGTAACTCCAAACAATTTAGAAACATGACAAGACATAACGCTTAACACCATCTGATAGACATCTAACACCTAACAAGAGTGGACTGATTTAATCAAGTTACATTTTGTAAATATCACAATTGCACCTACACATGCATGCTCACACACATATAAAAGTGTAATGTTACAAACTGAAAGAAACTGGAGCTCTCACTGAACAAAACATCATGCAGAAATGGTGATCATATTCTCAAATGTCACAATAAAATAACATAATAAAAGGCAAACTAATACGGTGTTCAGCATCACATAGTTATAATAGAAACATCTTCGGAGTTGTACATGTAGGATACAGCTGAAAATATTTACTTAAAAATAATGCCTCTATATAAGCTAATTGACGAAAATTAGAATTAATAGACTCCCCGATGGCTTCCAATTCGAATTAGTAATAAATCTCTATCAAAGTACCAACAGTTTCACTGAATATCACAAATATTAAAGGAAAAATATGACAATTAAAGGAGCAGATCACGTTTTCATTGAATTATCGATGGCAACTCAACCCCAGGGTTGCTGGGAGATGAATAACAAAGAAACATCATTGAGTAAAGAGTTTTTTTTTTTTAATTTTTATTTATTTATTTATATAAGAATTGAGTAAAGAGGTATCACCCACAAGGTTTCAAAAGGATAGTGGAAACTGTGCCCAAGGACCTTAAAAAATGCTTTAATGACTCTACTCCAATTACATTTCCAAAAATCCAATATAAAAATATATAAAAATAAAAGCTTAGCTATATGTTTTATTTCAAAATTAAATTTTTTTTATAGGTAAAGGATAAAGAGTCATCTTAAATTATTTCAAAATTCCATTTTCAGCACCTTAGCGGTAAGATCTAGCATCACTTACCCCTGAACATCAAAGCCTTTTTTTTTTTTTGGTTGGCTAAAAAAAGAAAAAACTATGCAAACTGTAGCTGGGGCAGTTCATCCTCACCTTCAATCACATGCTCATGGATGATAAAGAGTAAGATGAATTTAGTAATAAAGCATTCCTGTAGGTGCCCAATGTTTCTCTAGGCCACGTAACTGCAACCATTTTTTATAATCCCCCTTTGAAGAGAGCAAGAGATAGAGGGATAGCTTGCCATTTTGCTACTACAACAATCCCAATTGTCTGAACCAAAAAGGTATCTGGTGATCAATTTGGAGACTTTTACACGTTTACTTTTTGGAGCCAGGAAGTCAAATGCAGGTTTCATAAAATTGCTATGATGCACTTACCGAATATATATATATTTATATAATACTTATGCATATATAAAATTGCCATTATGCACTTTGATGGGTGGAAAGCACTGAAGGTTTGAAGTAGTTTCTAGTGATGAGCAAGTCTGATCATAAGTTTACAGCATAAACCACTGAATATAAAAGCATACACTGAAGCCTTCTCGGGAGGGGTTCCCAGTGGTGGATTAGGGTACTTTTCTTCTAGTGCTTGTGTAATCACATCTGAATCTGGCATCCACTTCTCATCAAGTTTAATTACAGGAACTTTACCTCCTGGATTAATTTTTAAGAACCTGGATAAGAAAAAAAAAATTGACAAGTTATTAAAGGTAAAGAAAAATCACAAGACAAAAGCATTTGATGTTATACTAAAGCGCTACTAGATTATGGTCTAATGGGTGCATATGTATATGTAATTTATACGACTGGTTTTTTTACCAAATAGATGGTCCATCCTCTATATGAACATTTTGTTTTTTTTGGAAAAAAAAAAAGGTCGATATAATGCAAAGAGATAAAATCAGATCATTACCATGCTGGCTTGTGAGCCAAATCTACCAACTTGAGGTCATAAGGGAGATGCTTTTCCTCCAAAGTCAGCAATACCCTTTGGCAAAAGGGACCTGTGAAAAAAAGTTAGGAATATCATCAAATAAATTCCCGTGCACCATGTTTTAACTAAGTGGGGAATATGGTAGATAGATATGCGGGACTGTTTTGGTTGTAGGCAGCCAAAACAGGCTTGCATTTGGGTCCCTACATAACATAACAGGAAAATTCTCTAATCTCACCTTTTGGTGTAATTAGGCCCATTTATGCACTTTGTCTTCTCATTTTTCTGCTGGATCGATCTCAATTTCAGTTGAAATGGCTTGAGTAATGGATGAGAAAAATCAATTTTTTTATTGTGAAATTCGTGGCTGTATTTAACCCTTATTACCATGTAGATTTGAAATGATCAAGTATAAGATGTTATTGATCATTTCAAATGAATGATACTAAAATTTATAAACGCCAGAGAAAAAAACATTAAATTTCCCCCATCTAAAATTTATCATCAATGGGCGTAAGTAATAAATATAAAAGGAATTCACACTTTCACAGATTTTACAGAAGATCCATAAACCAAAGCCGATCAATGTATAAAATACATCAGACACGCATCCATTAAAATTTATCAGAAATTAAAAGTGAAAGTTTTTATTATTTATTAAGGTAACTAAAGTAGTACAGATTGTACTGAAAAAACAAATAAATATTTCCAACATAATACAACATCTTATTAAATACGCAATTTGACTATCTTTCCGGCAATAATCTCGGCAAGCAAACATACAGCAAGGCTTCTAAGAAGCTCATTCTCCTTTTCTTTTCTTCGTTTTTCAGCATTTTCTCAGTAACCAAACAGAGTAAGAGGGTAGAGAGAGAGAGAGAGAGATCTTACAGTCGCCGAGCTTGTTGGGGGCAGTGACGGAAGCTTTAACGCAGATTTCAAGAGGGTTGGAAGACGGAGCAGAAGACATGGAGACCGTGAGGGCTCTTCTGATACCGTGGGGTCCAACGTGGTTGTTGAAGCCGTTGGACGATACATGGGCGCTTCGGGAAAGCCGGAGATTGAAGACGCCGACGTGTCTAACGGTCGATGAGAACGAACACGTTGTGGGTTGGATTTTGGCAGTCGACATTGTCTGAGACTCGATAGAATTTGTTCCTTGCTTATGTCGTTAAACATGAAACTCCCGAGCTTTTAACACTTCTAGCAACCAAATCCGGTCGGCGTCCTGCTTTTGTTGGACGATTGGAATCCGATTGTTGGACGATCTATTTAGCAACCGAATCCGATTGGGGTCCTGGTTTTGTAAGCAAGAAGCCTGGTTTCATTTTAGACTAAATAAATAAATAAAAATAAACTTGTTTTCAAAGACTCATGCTATTTATAGGTTGACACACTTCTTATCCTAAAATTCATTATTTTTTATAAAATAAATTTATATATATATATATATTTATATAAACTAAAATCGAAAATTTTCATATACGTCAATAAACAGACTTTCTAATAAATTTATCCAATTTTTAAGTTAACTCATAGTATTATTTACAATGTTATTTATTTTTTAAAATAATTCTATTTAAAGATTTGTACACCACACATTATTTAAGTGACATAATTTAATTTAAAAATTAATTTTTAAAATTTAAATCTTATAAATAAAAAAAAATTCTATTCATCAACTATTTTTTCATAATTTTATGATGTGATATTAGATGATAAGTTAACAATTTATGATGTGATATTAGATGATAGGTTAACAAGTGAAATATAATAATCAGTTCTAATATGTACAAGCAGGGTGTGCGAGAGGAGGGTAATCGGCTGTATATTTTGTCTCACGTGAAATAAAAAAATAAAAATGTTGAATGCAACTGACATGCGTAACCAGTGCGTAACAGTATCCTACATGGATTAATAAAAGGGTGCATTTTCATTCTCCATCCACTCCACTTCGCCTGTTCCCCTTCTCTTCTCCCACTAAGCCTTTCCTTTCCTCTTCTCCTTCTCCACTCCCCTTCTCCCCTACTCCTTCACATTCTCCTTCTCACCCTTCCTCTTCACAAGATCAGGTTCCGGGTTCTCTCTCTCTCTCTCTCTCTCTCTCTCTCTCTCTCTCTCTCTCTCACACACACACACAAGCACATATTTAGATCCACACGTAGTCTCCTGTTAGATTTTAGCATGGATGATTCTCTAAAAGTGTTGCTTTTACACTAGCAATGGATCTGAGATGTGAACAAGGTGAAGAAAGATTATGTAAAATTTAATATCCACCTGTGAATTTTACCATGCACATGTAAAAGTTGTTTTAATGCACAACGAAAGCTACTAGATACATATTAATTTCAACAACACGTTTTGCAAGGCGATCCAATTATTATAGTGCCAACACTAAAAAAGTATTACACCTCTAGAACTAGTTATAATCTAGTATTGACAATTTGACATGGGAGACAAATGCAAAACCCTTACAAGGTTGTTTCTAAGTTGGCCGAAATCGATGGTCTTGAAAGAAAGCCTTCAGTTAGAATTTGTAACTGTATAAAGATTTTGATGGGGAAATGCTCGTGCCTATATTATGGTGTGAATTAGTTATGTCAACCCTTCTTGAATAAGACAGCACCAATAGTTTGTTCATGTGTCTTGCAGGTGAAAAAATGAGACTCATGCTTTGTGAACTTGGCACTGTAATCAAGATGAAAAATGCTGAATGCAAATGGCATGCGTGAGTACAACTCAAAGGTTTGTCATAGATCTATCAAATGTGAGCAACTCAGTCTTCAGCGACGACACTCACGACAAAGAGAAGGAAGCTTAGCCTTCGTGAGTACAACGACACCAAGGGTGACACCCATGAAGACGAATGTGCAGCAATTCAGCCTATAGCGAGCTCACTCATCGACGATGAAGAGAATGAAACTCCAACCACGAAGACACCCATGAAGGACCTTTGGGCACCCACGAACACACCCATGAACAAAGACGAAGACTTCTAGGCTCTGCGTGTCTTCCTCTTTTCAGCTATGGAAGATGAAGACAAAGGAAGCTCAAAATTTTTTAGACGAACACTCACAAACAATTTTTCAGACAAAGCACATGAAGGAGCCGCTACATTTCCTTTCCCCTTTCTTCTTCTTCTAATTTTTGTTTTCTTTCTAATTTTGTTGTTTTTCATTTTTTTTTTAATTCAGCTGACGTGGCCTGCACGCTTACTCTGCGATTACACGCTTCGATTGTATGTAGAAGAACTAATAAAAAATAACAAACAACAAAACAACAAAAAAGAAAAAGTAAAGAAAGAAAAATAAGCCAAACTTCTTCGATGAGTGGGTGAGTAGTAGAGTTTTCTTCTTCGACAAGAACGACAATGTAAAGCATAGTTGTCTCAAATCTTTCACTTTTGCCTCTCTCTGTCTCTTTCTCTTTTTTCTTTCCATGGCGATTGGACTTTGCACCCCCGAGACCCGTAAAACCTTTCGTCTCTTCCAACACTCACACCTCATACAAAAACCCACTCCCCTCTTCACTCCCTCAGTTCTCTGCCACAGAATAATCCATAAATCTCGAAGGAAAACATTCTTCACTTTCTACATCATCATGGAGAACCAAAAACAAAGTAGTCAGTTGGGGACTCTTAAAGATGAAATCCAGGGCTTGTCCCTCTGGAACGTCGGCCAAGAAGCAAACTATCAAAGTAATTCACCGTGAGAAAAATGGCCAAAGTAGAGAACCCATAATGCGGTTTAACCCTTAAAATCCAATCCACAACCTATTTCCAAGCCACCATTAGAGGCTCATCTAAGATCAAACTCCTCAGACACACATAGGTTTCTCCTTCTTTAGAGAATAGGGACACAAGCTCATCATCATCTCGTGCCAAACGAAACAGAAAAGTGAGTGCTTTTTCATTTTCTTATCAGTGTTCTCATTCCCATCTTCCTCAATACTATTATCTTCATAAAACTCTCATCCTCACAAAATAGAGCATCAAGGAGCATTTGAGGGCTTTGTAGCCTTCGGGTTTCAAGTTCTTGTAGAGCCATCTTCTTATGAGAAGAAGAGGTTGAGACCTCCACTCATTATACAATTAAAAGTTACTTGGACTTAGACCCATATCAATGTTCATCGTCCACATATGTCTGTGAGAGAGTGAGAGTGAGCCAAATGAAGTAAGCAGAGAAAGGATTTTATCTGAGAAGCCTTTCACTCGTTTCCTTTCCTGTGCATTATTATTATTTTTTATTTTGACATGACCTGAAGATCAGGCCTTGGAGAGGAGGGAGAGCACGAAGTGGAGAAGGTTCAATTTGAAGAAGGAAGGAGAGAAAATAAGCCTCGTAAAGAAGATGGGAGAAAATGAAAATGAAAGTCAAGATAGTCTCTAATTATCTCATGCCACATCATGGAATGATGAGAGAATGATAAAAATTAAAATGATGAGTAGCATTATTCTAAATAAAATTATATAATAATATGTAGTGTAAATACTCTCAACAGTACAAATATGACAATAAGAAGATGGTTTTAGGGCCCCTCCAAGCCTCATGTCTAGTTATAGGGTTTGAGCCCAATAAGCCCCGTTCACCTGTCAACACAAACTCTATTTGGGGATCTCTGCCACTTGAGTAAAAATTGACCACTTGTTTTTTCTACACATCTAATATTCTAAAATAGGAGCCTTGAGTCTTGAGTGGCAGCAAGCCCAAAATTCCACCAGAATTGTTAAGCTTCCATTATCTTGGCCCAAAACGTGTCATTTTTTAGAAAAAGAAAACTCTATTTATTATTATTTTTATCATCATTCTCTAAACATTTTTTTGATATGGTATTAAATAAAAGGTCAAGTAAAATATAATAAATATTCTCTAATAATTTTTTTAATAACTCTAATCATTTAATATCATATCATGATATGATAAGAGAATGATGGTAAAAGAGGTCATGAGCAGTATTACTCTTTATAAAAATAGAAGTGCAAGGTCCACAATGATATTTTATACAAAAAAAATTACAAATTGGTATGGTTTAATTTAGTCTATCGTATATGCTTTACAATAAAAAGAACTTTAGAATCTGATAGAGCACATTAAGCTACGTCAGTTTGTAAACGTCATTGTGTTGACCAAACATTTCTCTTTTGAAAATCTTTAGGTTGGTTTATAACAATTGATCACCCAATTTTTGCAAATTGTCATAGTATGATTTTACTATAATACCATGATATGTATAACTTTCAAATTAAAGAACTAAATATACGTGCAAAAGATGGGAAATCCTAATTAGATGGTAATCAAATATTTGAATCTAAAAGTGACAAATCTTGATATGGAAAAATAATCCATACCATTTAATCTGAAAACAATGGTCGCTCTTTGAAGTATATTATATCCTTCAGATCAATTCTAAGAAATCAAGTCGGCAACATAAATCTGATTAAACTCGAATAGGGAGAGATGACGTTGGTTCAATGTGAAATTTGGTAAATCTGGAAGCCTGTTTCTTTAAAAGATGAGGGTTTACTTAATACAGTAGATCTCGAAATTATATATGAGTTTTGCTACATATAAGCAAAGTCATGTACTAATTTGCGTACCAATACTGATTCCTTCACATTTAAAATTTAAATTAACACTGTTTTCAATCAAATCAACTTTTTGATCAATCACAATTGATTGGTGCACATATTAATGCATTATTATGCTTGCAAAACGATTTTTTCCGAAATTATATATATTAAATTATAATATCGAGGAGAATTAAAAGAAAAAAGATTAGAATTAATTGATGTGATAGGGGTACTACAGTTTCTTTATATGTTCAGGTGGTTTTCAGCTCCTGCCCATTGGTTCAAAACCATCTGAAGAAACCTGGAACTCATGATCTCAAAATCGCAACGAAAGGCACGTGGGATATTCTGTTTGAATGAAGCGCCAACCACCCTTGAGAGGGTCCATGTCTCTTTCTTTTTAATATGTGTGGACCAAATTAAGCTGTCTGGACTCTGAACGATAGTAGCACAAGAAGATCAAGATCTAGATGACGAACGATCATCATGATCGTCGTTTTTCCTTTCCATTTATAATTCTAAATTCTGACCCCAAACATCATATATAGATAGATTCATGCAAGATATGTAATGGAAAAATGGGAAAGGCTGGCGGTTTTAGATTCGAATGAAAAGGATCATGTTTCAATATTGAGTTTTGTACGTTAGAATATAATGCATTAGGGCGGGAACATGATGCACGTGGGTCGAGATTATTATGTTCATTGTCGTTTGCCCCGCAAAAGGCATGCATGCATGATCATGAGACATGATATATTAAAGGGTTTGGCAGTTGGTTGATCATGAGTACAGACTATTCTGGCATGCCATGTTCGTTGTTAGTGTGGGTTCCCCAACTCAATTCCAATTTAAACGTGCATGCAGCCTGCCAACAAATCATGATAATTAGCCATTAATGAAAATCATTAAAACAAAAAGTAAAGAAATGAATATATATACGGCAGTTCACAATTAGTTGTTCTATATATATATATATATATATGAAAGCATACAATTTATGAATTTTTAAGGAATTATATTATATATGTGTGCGTGTTTGGAATTGAGATTTGTGTATGAGAAGTAGTGCTATATATAGACACAAAGGAATTTACATAAAAATAAACTTACAAATTAACGTGGATTCATTCAATCTGTTAGATCTACTTTATAATAAAAATAATTCTATAATCTGATGTAGCACATTAAATTAACACGTGACTTTATAGATTTATTTTTGTATAATCTATTTGTGTCTAAAGTATTAATCTATATACGCGTGTGTGTATATATATATATATATATATATATGTACTTCGAACATATTTCTTGATGAATTATTACCAGCTTATTTATGTGACTGTGGGCAAGAAACACAAAGATCGCATCGCCTTTTTTGGGATAAAAACAATGAGAAACTCCAAAGGCTTATATGTATAAGCCCCGCTAGCTGCAAGAATTATATATATAATACAATTAGGTCTATTGTCAACTCACAAACCAAACGTGCAATGTGTGAATTGACACACTCGTCCCCCGCGGCCAACATGCTAATTTATCTATATCTTATCAATGCTGATCATCCTAAGCTTGACCATTGATGAGTTAAAGATCCAAAGAGATAATTACATTCTATAATAGTACACGTAAGTACGTACAATTCCCTCATCATCGATCTAAAAGAAATTCAAGAGAGTACTTAATATTTAAATGAGCACGTTGATCATCATGACTACGTGTAGGCCAAATATATCATGTACGTGTTAAACGTACCCTAGCTAGCTACTTAGAGGAGTACTACTCCGATATCGTCGTGTAAAAGGCCGATTGAACATATTATATAGAGATCGAGAGGAATATAACTGAGCATTGGAGGTACGACAATATCCCCATTCTTGGACCCATTAGAGATTCATATCCTCACGATTTTCCCATTATTATGATTACCAAAACTATAGCTAGAGCTAGGGCATGCATGCAAAAGGCCTTTCCCCCACAAGCTTTCTAATGGTTAAAGAAATGTAAACAGATCAGTATATATCAAATATGACAACAGGGTCCTTTTTGTGTAGCAGTTTGTCCTTCGCTTTGTTCTCTCCCGATCATCGAGATTCGTATTGTGGCTAATATATACACGCATCACACCAGCTTGGTTCAAAAGGTTGACAACCTATGCATGAACTTAGTCAAAGATATATAGAAAAATTAATTAGTTTGGTACTGCAACTTCTGCTTATAGTACATCTGATGACCAGTTGAATATATTGAATCGGACAAATTAAAGTAGTACTCCAATATTAAAGAAGCTTTTTTTGGTTATGAGTCAGTAATACTTGGTCCAACGCCAATTTTAAACACATTGAATGATCTCCTTCATTTCTTTCTGTTCAAAGCAAACGTCGTCCAGCTTGCTCAAACATGCACTTGAAAAACGAATTAAGATCGATCGAAAAGGAAATTAGGAGACATATATATAGGATATCCCACTACGTACCCATTATTTTCTTCACGTCAGACACACCTCTTCATCAAGAAAAAAAGAAAAGAAAACAAAGGACACGAAAGCGAAAAACTACAAAGCCATTCCACTAATTATATATATATGTATATTATACCACCCTGGCACCCCCAATAGCATGATGAACAACTGCAAAAGCATGTTACTAAAAATCTGGGTTCACCAAACAGATCAGAGAGAGCCTCACATTTCACATGATGCATGCTGCAGCAATATTGCATGCTGGATCTGTAATGATGGAGGAGTTGCTGTGGTACGGCTTGGAGGGTAATATCTGGTCGGGGGAGAGGGCCACGCTTGGGTTAATGCCCTGTCTTTCAACCAATATCTCTTGCTATTAAAATGTCGAATAGTACTGTACGATACGTAACATGTACCCACCGAAGTTCAAACATTAGCCACTCTGATTTGACACCCCTTTGTCCACACTCTGACTTTCTCCATCGGCCGTTCATCAACTCTTCCTTAATTTTTTTGCTCTCTTTTTTCCACATCTCTCGGAAGAAAGTGTGGTTATTAGCTGCGACATGATATTTTTATTTTATTTATAAATAATTAATTAAATTTGTGTTTATAAAAAAATTTCTATGATATTGTGATAAAATAAGACCACAATTTATATTGATATAGATGTATTAACCGGGAGTTAAAAGAGATTAGATGTAATAATTGGAACTCCGGCCACTAATTAAGACATATTTGACGTTGAGATGTTTGTGTATTATTATTTTTTTATTTTTTACTGACGTTGATGACTTTATTTTTAGTTTCTTAAATTTGAATCCGTTCAACTTACGTCCATCGTTTTCCAGAACATCTTATTTATTTATTTAGTTTCCTGCTTTTTTTCTAAGCAAAATCTCATTTTCATTTCAATCATTCATGGTCATGCTCATCTAGTACGATTACAAACTTGTGGCTATCAGCATTGCTCCACAACGGACGACAACTATTGTATCGTTGTCTCTGGATTACTTCCGATTCCACGACTCGATCGGACGAAACTACTCATGATCATGGTGAGCTAGCTGGAAGTTGGTTTAGACGTGACTTCTTAGAACTATCCGTTTTGAACTGCAGATCAAAATTATAAATGCTGGATAGATATAGTTTCACCGTGATCATCAGCATGCAGCCTCTAATTAAGTTTTGAGATGAGAGAATATTTAACCTTATTTCAGTCATGATGATGTACCTGGTGATCAAGATAACAGAACCCGGCCGCAAACCGGCCGTCATGACTCGTTCCTTTCAGCTCATTAGTCAACTTCCTAGCTAATTAATTAAGAGTCCTTTTCAGTAATACTTTCAAGTCGACATGAGCTGATCATGCGTGCATGGACCATATATATGGCAATTACATCAATGTGAACAATGATTATTATCTCCAATATATTAAACGACAAGTGGAAATAATCATTGAAGATTAGATTAAGATGTGTGATTATTTAACTATTAATCACTAATTTGGTGCCATGTACTTGGCCTGCATGGCTTACGGCCGGCACAAGGACATTAATAATAATCTATAATTGGTGGAATTTCTTTGATAGTAGTTAATAGGATATTAATTTACTATTATTAATTAATTTTTATTTATATATCGTGTTTATAATTGCAAGGTGCACCGAGATTGGGAAGGAAGTGCATTTCGTTTTCAAATAATTCATGTGGGTTTACGTAACAAGAGTACGAGACAACATGCAGCAGGGTATATCTAGACTTTTAAAATTTGGGAATCTTATTGACCTCTATTTGAACGAGGAATTCAATGCAAATGAAGGAGAGAAACGACGTGGGATAAGTACTAGCTGTACTAGGATGTCATGACAAATACAAAGATTTCGGATATATGTTTAATATATAATGCTAATTTGAACCGTTCTAGCTGAATATTATACGTACAAGATTCTTATAGTTTCCCTAGTGGTAGTATTATATTTTTGGTGCTGTTTTTTTTCGTGATTTCCTAGATGGCCGATGCATGGGTACAATATCTTAATACGCATGTATAAAGGCTTAATAATTAGTTTTTATGTGATTTTGCAATCTTTTTGCATCAAATAATTAAATTGTATCAAATTCATGTAAATTTTTAATGAGATTATAATTTGTATTATGTAGGAAGTTGATCTCTTGAAAATAGTAACAATATATATGTATATATATATATGATAGTACTATTTGAAGATCTATATACACTACACATAACATGATTTGATTTGTAAAATTTAAATTTTAAAATTTATTCAAATCAAATTATACGTGAATCATGGTATTTGGTGTAAATGACTAATTATTGGAATCAAATCAAAATTATTAGCCTGCCATTGATATTTGAAATGGTCAAAGCTTTTGGAACCCGTTAGAATATGTGATAAATACTAATATGTGGTGATTAAGATGCCCAACTCAATACATGTATTGCATGCAAAGCTGGTATCTTTCCTGCTTGTAGCTAATTTATTTGTATTTAGATCTTTTCCCATTTTCTTTAAATGATTGCCTTGTCAAACGAAACGAAATGATATTGAGTTGGATTTAGAGATGATATAAGATAATTTTAGATAAAAAATAAAAATTGAATAAAATATTATTTTTTAATATTGTAATTGTTTTAAAATTTGAAAAAATTGAATTTTTTATTATATTTTATGCGAGAAATTAAAAAAATTATAATAATAAGATGGGATGTAACATTTTCTGGATTTAAATGAGGAAAATTGAATGAGAAACCTTGTTAATATTATTCTTTTATTTTTAATTTTATTATTATAGAAAAAAATTTCAATTATCCATCAATGGATGTTATGTCTTGAATACTAAATACAAATCTCATCGAACAACGTCTTAGGAAATTAGTTACAAGTACGTACGCCACGCTAGCTCTTGATTATTCGGCCCAGCTGGACACGGGATATATATATATATATATATATATATATATGAGTTATGTTATATATAGTCATAGAGTGTGTAAACGTTGCATAATTATTTTGAAAAAAAAATGAGATCCATGATTAAAAAGTTAATTTTTTTTTTAATATAAGTTCCGTATTAATTTTTTTTTTTAAAAGACTGTACGGCGTTTGAACAACTACGATTATAAATAATATCATTTCTCAATATATATCAACCTGTACGTACGGTTTGGGATGGGTGGTCATTAGTACTGGTCGCTGCTTTTGACCCCCCCCACCACCGGCCGAGACCCGTCCCACCCAAATCAAATACAAAACACCACCAATTTTTGCAGACATTCGACTCAGATCATGACTCCTTACAAGCAGCTATATTGTTTTCCTGTTGGAATAATAATCCTATTAAATTTACTTTATTATCACATTATTATTTCGTTTCATCAATTAAAAATATTAATTTCTATGATAAGAGACAGAATAGTATAGTTTCCAACATAACATTGGGCATGCAGACGTTCGTTCTTCTGAAATGAAAAAATTAGATGTAAGGACGGACTGATTGCAGGCAAAAAAAAAAACAAAAAGGACTAGCAGGCAATTGTGGGTTTCAGATTGCTGCAAAATACCAGTTTGAGAGACCCTTTTATTACTAACCAATGAATTTGTGTCACGTTAATATTAATATAGCTAGGCGTCACACTTAAAGTTGCATCAAGGTGGTAGTTGCAGTTTTACTCTTTGAAAAAAGAAAAATTCTATACACTATACTATCATATTACTTACATCTCTCTAAATAAGATGTGACATATTTATCATTATTAAATGATTATTTATTACATGCTTCTTTATTAGTAAATGGTGATAAATATGTCACGTTGTATGTAATAGGATGCAAGTGAAATGGTAATGTAGTGTATAGCATTACTAAAAAATATAAATATGGTGTGAAACTACTTAGTTGAATTTTTCATTAAATACTCATAAGTTACTTTATATAGGTACTTCCAATTCTTATGAGTAGATATGTACAAATGTATTTATTTATTTATATAAATATAAAATTAACCTGTCACAATCTGTAAAATAAAGTCATAAAGTGATCTATTATTTTTGTAATAAAAAGGTTTGTATTATTTATTAAATTACAATATTTTTTTGTTTAATTTTTAGAATAACTACACTTTGTACCTTATATTATTACAATTTTACACTTTCACGTTGTACTATCAAATTTTAAGAAACCAAACATTCTTAATTTTTCCTAATACAAATTTATAAACTTGATCTCGAAAAAAGAAAATTAAAATTTTTTGTACTAATTCGCTTTTCGTATTAAGACTGTGAGAGGGACCACAGAAACATGCGAATCTGGGAAACGTGGCAGAATCACATGGCGATGGACCAATACAAGGGACGAGGTGTCAGTGCGCTTCGCCTCAATTTTTTAGAGAGAGAGAGAGATGGTACAGACCCTCTCCTTTAACGCCGTTAACCTTTGCGTCGCTGCCGCTCCTTTTTTTCCGTATAATAATAGCAATAATAATAGTTATTATTACTATTTATTTATTATTATTTTGGTGTGGGCCCATTAGAGGGGAGGAGGTGTGATGGTCCTAAAAACGATGTTGACGTCTGAATCCCCACTCTCCCTCATTGTGAGGTCCCACGAGAAAACATCATACACTACTACGAATCAGTTCGTACAATACGATTTCGCTCACTGAGCGCGTGTATGACAGAATTATGCCACGTGGTGTCGTAGAGGATACTAAGCAGTTCCTTATTGGGTAGAGAGGGTCAGTCGCGGTGAGTATGGCGTTTGGACTTAAAAAGTTGGAACCCCATCCCACCCTTGATCTCTCTGCCTCGATGTGATGAGGGTCCTGTACGAGGCGGAATACCTCTACTCGACATAAAGGAGAGTGTGGAACACTTTGATGATGGCAAGGTTTGACCCTATTTTGCTCTGATGTCTGGTTCTACCTTTTTCGTTGGTCAATTAAATTTGACAACTCACCTTCTCTAAAAGCTACAAAATGTGAGTACTCTTCTTACATTTTATCTTTAATTTCGGTATTTCTTTAATTTACTTTAAAATAAGTAAAGAATAATGAATTAATAGTTTTCTAAAAAATTTTATGTCCTCCAATTTATTTAAAAGAAATGATATTTATAGTCATGGTTGTGCAAGCGATGTGTAATTTTTTTGAAAAAAATGAATTAATACGAGATCCATATGAAAAAAATCTAATTTTTTAATTATGGACTCTACTATTTTTCAAAACGATTGCGCGACGTTTGCATACTCCACGACTGTAAGTAGAATTACTTTATTTAATGGGTATAAAAACATGAATTATTATTTTTAATATTTATTTAGCTATATTGACTCTATTTTTTTATTCTATTACCTATAGTTATTTTTGTATATTTTGTGTACACTTTACTGATGTAATTAATTAAATTAATTATTTTATATTAAAAAGAAGAGATATAGGCAATTATATTAATGAAATGTTTAAGATATATATATATTTGTAAACAATAACTATACATAAAAATTTTTAATAAAATTTACCCACCAACTTTCCATCAATCTATCAATTTGTCTCTAAGTACTAAGTTACTTTGTAGTTTGAGTATCTGGAAAGAAAAACTTCTGCTTTATAAAATAATTTTAAAAATGTTTGAGATGTATTTTTGTGTTAAATTTTATGGAAATAGATACAAAATTATTTGGTTGTAACAAAAAATTCTGAAAAAAACTTCGTCAAACCTTAACAAAATCTGAAAAGGAAGGGAAAGCGCGTTGGAGGACGCGCGGGGGTAAAGCAAGCAAGAGTGTTGTAAAGGAGGAGGGGGGATAGGCAAAGCAAAAAAATATACATTTGATAGATGGACCCCACAGTTCATTCTCGGTCCCCAAAACCCTCAATAGATATAAAGACTGTGTGCGTGCGTGCGTGGGTGGTCGTCGGTATAAGCGAGGAGGACACACCCTTCTCTCTCTACACTTCCCATCTCACCCAGCATCTATTTTAAAGCATTGCGGTGCTCCCACGTCTCTCTCCCTTATTTCTTTCGCTTAATAATTATTTTGCCGGACGCTATTATTTATTTATTTTATGTATTTATTTATTCCTTTTAGAATGGCCCAACGCTACAGTTTCAGTTTTTACCCAACGAAAAAAAAAAATAAACAAACAAAACACTCATTATTATGGCCTCCGTTGTTCCTTATCTCTTCCAGTTCCAGCTTTCTCCTCAATGCTTGTTCCTTCATTGAACCTCCCAACCTTCCCAACCTCTTCCTTTTCCTTTCCCACAGATTAAAAGAAAAATACACCGAATCTATCGAAAACCCGATTGGTCCCAAATGAAAGACTTCTAAGTCGCTATAGGCTGCTGCTTCTTCTTGTGAGAATCAGAGAAAGATGAACAAGAGGAACCACCAAGATACCTCCGGTGGAGCTGACTATGGTGGCCTGCCGGGCAACGTCGGTAAAAGCGATAGTTCATCAATGTCCAGTGGTAAGGCCAAGATGTGGGAGGAAGAGCAGGACGCAGGAACAGGGGTGGATGATGAACTACTGGCGGTTTTGGGGTACAAGGTCAAGTCCTCCGAGATGGAAGACGTAGCCGATAAGCTGGAGCAGCTCGGGATGTTCATGGATGCCGCCCCAAATCTATTTTGCGACACCGTCCATTACAATCCCTCCGATCTTTATGGATGGGTCCAGAGCATGCTTTCCGAGCTCAATAATCCACCCAATACCATTCTTGACCCTATGCTTCAGGGCCAGCAAATCGACGATCCTCTTCTTGCTCCTGCTGAATTCTCGTCCGTTCCCACACTAGGCTTTTTGAATTCCCACAAGCAGCGGCAGATTGACACGACTCATTCCTCTCGGATTTACAACGATGACTCCGAGTACGATCTGAGAGCTATTCCTGGTTCTGCTGCCTACCCCCAGACCCAAGACAGGGAAAGCAACCGGAAGCGATTGAAAACCTCGAGTGGGTCTAATTCTGCGCCTCCCCTACTGCCATCTTCTCCACAACCCGCTGGCGATGCTGCGGCTGGTACAGTATCGGAGCCGTCTAGGCCAATAGTTCTAGCCGACTCGCAGGAGACTGGTGTCCGACTCGTCCACTCTCTCATGGCTTGCGCCGAAGCAGTCCAACAAGAAAATTTGAAGCTTGCAGATGCTCTCGTTAAACAAGTCGGTTTGCTTGCGGCCTCGCAAGCCGGTGCCATGAAAAAAGTGGCCACGTACTTTGCCGAAGCATTAGCTCGCCGAATTTACAGAATTTATCCACAAGATTGCCTCGATGCGTCCTACTCCGATATGTTACAGATGCACTTCTACGAGACCTGCCCCTACCTCAAGTTTGCGCATTTTACTGCAAACCAAGCGATACTAGAAGCATTTGCCACTGCCAGCAGAGTGCACGTTATTGATTTTGGCTTAAAGCAGGGGATGCAATGGCCGGCACTAATTCAAGCACTCGCATTAAGGCCTGGCGGGCCACCGGCTTTTCGGTTAACTGGAATTGGCCCACCCCAGCCGGACAAAAAGGATGCTTTGCAGCAAGTCGGGTGGAAGCTGGCTGAATTGGCCGAAACGATCGGTGTCGAATTCCAGTTCCGGGGATTCGTCACCAATAGCTTGGCCGATATCGATCCGTCCATGCTCGATATCCTGCCCCCCGAAGAAGAGGCCGTGGCTGTGAATTCCGTGTTCGAGCTTCACCCCCTGTTGGCTAGACCCGGAGCGATCGATAAGGTGTTGTCCTCCATCAAGGCCATGAAGCCCAAGATAGTCGCAGTGGTGGAGCAAGAAGCGAACCACAACGGACATGTTTTCATGGACCGGTTCACGGAGGCCTTACATTACTACTCCAGTCTATTCGACTCGTTGGAGGGGTCCGCGTTGGTCCCTCCAACTCAGGACCTGATGTTTTCCGAGGCGTACCTAGGGAGACAGATATGCAACGTCGTGGCTTCTGAAGGAACCGACCGAGTGGAGCGGCACGAGACGTTGACTCAGTGGCGTAATCGGATGGGATCGTCCGGGTTCGAACCGGTCCACCTAGGGTCCAACGCATTCAAGCAGGCCAGCATGCTGTTGGCCTTGTTTGCGCGTGGGGATGGGTATAGGGTGGATGAGAACAATGGTTGTCTCATGCTTGGCTGGCACACTCGACCGCTCATAGCAACGTCGGCTTGGCAACTCATCGCCACCGATTCTTCATGAGCGAACTCAACCCATGCAGTGGGTTTGGTGAGGCGACCGAATAGACGTCGGAAGCGGTGGAAGATGCTTAGCCGAGTTGAATCGTGAGCGAGCGAGGTAGAGAGGTTAAAAGCCATTCCAACGAGTGTAATCCCACCCTTTTTTTTTTTTTTTTTGAAGTCCCTCTCAGTCCCCCTCTCCCTTAATTTATTTTCAATATTTCCGATGAATTTCAATTTTTATTTTTTTTTTTAACTTGGTTGGAACTCAATGTCATTTCTTAAGAGTTGGTCCCTTTTTTCTTGGGGGATCAAGAGAATGCGCGTGATCTGTAATTAATTTTTAATAAATAATGGCGAGCATTCTCAAAGCTATTAGTTTGGTTCACCAAACGTACGTACATATAATGGCTGGCCTCCTAGTTTTTCGACTTGGTTTATGAAACTTGTATTCTCCACTTTGATACGTCGGACTTGTGAACGAACATAGTTGATTAAGAAGTGAACCATTAATCTAAATTCATTGTACATAACCCAATGTCCAAAATATAATTATTACCTTAACTGGCTTACATCAAAGGGTAAAACTTTTTGAGTAATTAAATAGCTGGCTTACATATAGCACGACTTATTTACAACCCATCTTACAATGATCTTTAACTCGGATTTGTTTTTATTGGCTTTACCTATCTAACTCCAAAACCTTTATTTCCCTCTCTTGATTCAGCAATTTGATATTTTGATCTATTATAACAAGCACATGAATGCAGTAACTGTGTGCAGGGGCAGCTGTGTAGAACAAAAGAGAAGATGCCCAAGAGAGAGAGAGAGAGAGAGAGAGAGAGCGCGTAGTGATCGGAAGGGAAGAAAGTCCGGATTACGATTTGCCCAATGATGGGTGAAGATAATAGCTAGGTAGGGTAGGCATGTGAGCCTGCGGGGCTGCGTCGATGTGGGGCCGCACATTGCCCCTTATTACAATTCGCCAGCTCTCGGTACCATCTGGATCGTGGGTTGTCCTTGGAGTCTTAACTTTTTTTATTTATTTTTGTTGAGAAATGCTTTTTGCGCTCTAAATAGCATAAATTCTGGACTAAACCAGGTGGGTACGTAATGGATCAAATATGTATGCTCGATAGCATCTTATTACTCCCCAAACAAAAAGAACATGCACCTTGCTTCACTGCCCATGAATGCACCCCATTAATGCATAAATTGGTGTGATTAAGACAATAAAACTCGAGATAAGATCTAATATTTTTTCTAGTTTATGATCTTAGGGCTTTAATTAATTAGTAAGTAGCATTAATCTCTTATATTAATATTATATTATGAAGTAATGGAAATCTTTTGTAGCGTTGATCATACATATATCTATATAATATATATGTATGTTTTAGTCAAAAATTTGAAACTTAGAAAAACGAGGGCTAGAAAGCAGGGTCTATCATATAGCTAACGACTTCACGTTGAATTTAATGTCTTTGTACGTAATCTATTACTCTTACTAAAATTACTGATGTGCTTTACATTGATTAGCCGCAAACCGCAAATAGCGTAGGCGCTGTGCTCTATTTCTTGCCCACGAATTATTTATGGAATTGATCAGTACGTAGTTGAATTTTTTGAAAGTGTCACTCGTAATTAATTCGACTATCTAGGTTGACAATATGGGGGTGGATTTCATTGTTGTTGTTAATCTTGGACATATCTAAATCCCATTATTAAAAATTAATGCTAGCTATAGGATTAGCTTCCCATTAATTCAACTACCTAGTTAAGTTGAAACTAGGGGTGCATTTTATAAAACTTTTTAAAATTGATACAATATGTCTGGCCTATGTTTGGTTATACCTCATGAGGAGAAGTCTTAGGATTCCAATGCTTGTTTTTTTCAGGAAATTAAATTAATCTGTTAATCGCAGTGTTTTTTCCTTAATTTCCCTTTGCATGTGTAACATGAGAGAGGTATATAGTTGTGTTTAGGCTATTTAAAAAAGAAAAAAAAGAACTTTAAATAATTTCAATCCGATCACAATATTTAAGGACATGTTTGTATAGTTATATATATAGTTAATAAAGTTTAAAATATTATTTTTTAATATTATTATTATTTTGTGGTTTGAAAAAATTGAATTTATTTATTATATTTTATGTGGAAATTTGAAAAAGTTATAATGATAAGATAAAAATTTTGTATCTGATCTCACTTGCCAAATCTGCCCTTACTGATCTATATATTTTAAATCACGTACAGCATATTTCTCAGTTGGATATATTGAGATCTTGTTATTCAAAGTTAAAGGAATTTCTTAAGTTATCACATCATGGATGTCACTTCTAAGTTTACACTCGCCTATGGTAAAATTTATTATATTATATCTACCTCAAATTAATAGGATGGGCATAAAATTAATATATAGTACCACTCGGTCGGTCCATCGAATAATATTAATGGTTTAATTTGTTGGAACTGTGATTCAAGTTGCGTTTTCTATTGGACATATTTTAATCCCATTATGGAGAATTAAAGAAGAAAGCTAGCTAGCTTTTGTGAGCTTCGCTATTAATTCAACTTTTTAAGTTGCCAAAAGGAATTGAATATTAATTCATATATTTTCATGAACACTTTATAATATAGCTAGATGCATGTACATGCAGTTTGTGCATATGAATGATCAATCTGGTCTATGTATATATATATATAGCTTATTTATATAATAAAGAAAAGAAGCTATACTTTGACAAATGATCAAGGCCGTGATCGTCTTGATAAGATAGCTTTGCTTTGAAGCTTTGCCACACGAGATATTATTGCTAATTAAGTGATTTATATATTATATATATATATGTGTGTGTGTGTGAATGGATTTCAAATCTGATAAAAAAAAAAAAGAAGAAGATGCAGAACCCTAAATTGATTGGTTGAGGGGTCAATATCTCCAGAATAAGCCCATCTGCCAACATTTCTTGAGGTGATGGGGTCATGAAAATGACCAATGGCTTCGATCATTTTGACAACTTCCACCAACATGCACTACCTTTACTCCTTTAGGCGAACATAGGGGCCCCCAAAGCACGAGGAACACCTGTATCTTCTCCCCCACCACTTTCAAGTGCAAAAGCCTTTCAACAACAACTCCTTTGTAAAGTCTCCGGCCCTTTCCCACGAGTAGTCATATATATATATATAGCTAGCTAGGTAAATTACTCCAAGATCACACAAATAATTAATTATCTCTCCACCAGCCACTCATGTTTTGAATGAAAGTAATTAATAAAAGATGTATGGGTTTAGCTTGATGCATGTCCCATAATTTCAAAGTCTAAACTACCATGATTTCGGAAAAAGGTTACCATCATTTTGATCGACCAGCTGTCACTGAAAGAAATGATATTGCCCCATCACTACTTTATAATGGTTCACACATATGAACTAATGAAAACTACTAATTAAATAAATAAATCAATCAATCAATCAAACAAAGCTAGCTAGCTAGGCCCGCTTTACCCATGAGATCGAGAGTTTTTGATCTTTTTTCTACCAACATCTTAATTAACCCACCTCTTGTGATTAATTACGTACCTAGAACGAAATGAAACGGGCGATGCATTTGGTGTTAGATTATATGTATCGGGACCAAAACTGTTTATTGACACAACCTATCTCGATCATGAGCTTAATTGGTATTGATTTGACACGAAATATTTGAATAATTAATAAATTAAAGATTAGATATAATTAAACACGTTTCCGGTCAATTTGAATTTATATGAATCTGATCATGATCATTATATTATATAATCGGGTCATTGCGTGTTCACTCATAGCTAGGACGTTAGTAACCGATCATGAGTTGATCCACCTGACTTGATTAGTTTAACTATGCTTAAATTATAAAGACATGTTAAGATCATTTAAGCATAGTTAATTGACTCGATACAATTAATCATTTGGCCCGTTTTAGTTTTATATCAAATTAAAAAAAAAAAAAAACAGTATACAAAAAACAAAAGTTTTGTTAACTCACACGTACGTACTAAGAGTACCTCTCATCAAGCCACACTTCAAAAAAAATTTATAATGGTGCACAATAATTAGATGTATATTCTCCTATTTTATTTTGGTATGATCAAATGAGTTGTCTCGTGTGAACTCATAAAAAAGGCGGGTCATGTTAGGGCTGGTCTTGGTAATTATTCCGTTAGTCAGATTCCCATTGACTAGCGAATAACACGTACTCAACCTGAATAATTTAACAAATTAACACGACTTGTTTGACACTTCGATCATTGGTGTCTAAGTTGCTTTGATCATATATATTAGTAGTACTACAAGCTACTACCATGTTTTGCACACCATATATATATATATATGTATAATTATTCAGACCTTATTCTATAGCTTTCTGTTTAATTGATTCGATATTTTATATAGCTGATCTATTCCTTTTCATGGTATCGATCTGAGCTTTAAGTTCTTAATCAACCATTTATATTTTTCTTAATTTGGACATTATATAAGACTGATGTTGTACGTATGTCCCTTTTGTGAAATCCAGCTCACATTATAATCAATATATTCAGAGTTGCATTACCCATCTTCCTAATCAATCAGAGCTTTAATTTCACGTGTTGCCATACGTACGACGCCGGTCGATCGGCGGGTCTGTAGTACTACTTTTCCATTCATGCACCTCCACTACTGTCGACGTTTCTTCTTCTCATTAGTTATAGTTATAAATGCACAACAAATGTGATGTCGACAAATCCAACGCTAGCAGTCTGTCAAGATCAGCCCCATCCAAGGCTTCACGCGCCGCCAGGTATCGATCGATGCCAGTGGAACTTTGTTATCACTCTAATCTCATGCATAATTGTGACGACTGCGCGCGTGCTTTCTGATTGCAGAAAGGCTGAAGTACCGATCAATTTAGCAGTCAACTACGATGGACGGAAATTAGAAAAACGAAAACTTGCGTTGCCTAGCTCGTAAGGGGTGGGTCATGGTCGACTTCACCACTCTCTCAACCTCAAAAACTAGTTTTAAAAGTTAAGTTTTTTTCTTCACATTTATAGTGACCGTCATCAGCTCTTCTACAATCCTAACAATCTCTCCATCACAAATTGGACCCTGAGTCAAAGTAACGGTAACTCATTTTTCCTGCAGAATGTCGAATCTGACGCTATTGATAAACTTAGACGATCTGATATCATTGTTTGGTGATCTTGGACCTCAATTCTCAACCTCAAAAATTAGTTTAAGCGGTAAAACTTTTCTTATACTTATAAAGTGACCACTAGTCTCTTCCGATGTAGGACAACCGCAGGCCAACAGTAAGTTGTGTCATTACCTCCGAAGCTTCGTAATTGACACGAAAAAATTGGTAAAATATTACTCCGACAGAATGATGGACCCATGATTCGGCTGAAGCACTCGAAATTCTCACTGACTAATTAAAAATCCTAATCATATTGATAGGAATATTTCTTTCGGCATGTTTTTTTTGACTAGTGTGTCGTATTCAAATGATTCCATTTCGTATAGCTCCTTGCATCCAAGTAGTCATGTGTTATGCATGCACGCATGCATGATCGATATATAGCTTAAATTACTAAATGACGATCATCCTGAAAATTAGTTCAGACAAATTTTGTGTTTTGAACATTACTTAATGTAGTTGATCATTCTCATCTACTGTGAGTATATATGCATGTAATATATGGCTTTAGTGAGATAACGATGAGAAACAGATGTTAAGCTAATATGCTCTGTCCAGATAACTTTATGTGATAAGAGGCTGATCGATCCATGCATGCTGCATGCCATGCTAGCTGGAGTACTATTGAGTAGTCATTAATGCAGATATCGAACCTCTTTTGTCTAGTTTTATTTAGTTGTGTTGTAAAAGAAGATATATACATGCATGGAATTGCTTATTTTGCTCGTCACAATGTCCCAAATCAATGGGTCCTTCTCCATATTATAATTTCTAAAGGGGGCTGACATGACGCGACGCGAGCAGCCGAAAACATATGTATGACCTTATTATGTGAACAGGCCGGTTCTGGCTTAATTCTGATTGGTGACAAGGTTTTGATTTTGGAAGGAAAAATGGAAAATAGTTTCCTCGAGAAATTCAATATATATGACATGAATGAGCTAGCTCCGTTTCATGCACCTCGGAAATCTTAACTGATTAATTAGAAGTTTCGAAAATGCAGACATATATGCATGCATCTTAAAGAGGATTATAATATGCATGCATGTATCTTAAAGAGGATAATATGCATGCATGTATTTTAAAGAGGATAATATCCAGAAACTAACTGATCACCTGTTAATCCAGATATATTCCAATACTTGTAGGTTACAGACGTTTCCTTTTGAACTGTCATGATCTGTGGCATCCCTCATGTTGTAATATGTGGCTGGCTAGGCGTCTTCTTATTGTAGAGGCACAGAGCACAACGTTCCAGCTTGGCCATGAAATCCTATCCGTTCCCATTGATTCAAATCTAGCTAGGATAAAAAGTTTGAGATTTTGAGAACCACAAATTAAGCATGATCATTTCTTAATATTAAGAAACTAGTATTCAGATCTTTATATGTTTCAATTAATAATTAGACAAAAATCATCATGCATGATTTATGAAACTAAGCCTGCCCCCACATTTAAAGTTTGCTTCATTTGAATGATGATAATTAAAAGTTTTTATCCGAATTTAATGAAATAAATAATTAAATACATAAAATAGGATTCGCATTGTACATGCATGTGATCATTAAAATTCCTTTACGTAGCCGAACGTGCATAAGTCTAATTAAGCAAATTAAAGAGTATTACCATATGGTAAATGCTTTTTAGTTTCTCGATCGACTTTCTCTTGTAGATCGAAGGTAAATCGATCGATCATTACTTTTATTTCTTCAGGTGTATATATATATAGCTAGCAGCTTGTTCTTTTAATCTTTAATCCTATATATATATATATATATATATTTGCACACTGACAGCTAGCGATGATGAAGAAGCTGATATCACATGCTGAGATAATTCAAAAATGGAGATTGGGGATTATTGAACAACGAATAAGGAGATCGATGCTGAGATAAGTGGAGAAAGTACTATTACTGAGAGCATAACAATGGACGAAGATTACGATGTCGCTTTGCATCTCGCCATCCACAATGCTGAGGGCCTCGATAATTACCCGAATAGCTATCCTTCTATTCGCGGAGGATTTATCGTGCTGTATATTGGGTTAAACCGGATGACAAGTTCGTTACGAAGAATGCTGAAGGACTATTTAATCCCATTTGGGACGAGAAAAGGTGCATTCATCTGTTAGGAAAGCCTTCAACTTGGAGGTGGTGAGGCTTTGTTCTAATTCGAACTCAGGAACCTCTTCCGGTATAGTTGTAGTGGGCAGGGCTCAGATTCGACTACCACGGAGACTTTACAAGAAAAAACATGGGCGACTTGGACTTGTGAGATTTGAAGCTGGGCCGCTGCTTAAGGCTGAAGGGCATATAGTATTCTCCATGGACCTGAGGAAGAAGAAGAAGAAAGTTATCGTTATCGACTAGTTTTTTTTTTGTTATTAGGTTGCTTTTCAATTCTTTCTTAATTTCGGATCGAAATCTATTAAATCGATTCAGTAGTGGAAATTTAGTGATATATATTGATATTTGGCCTTATATATATATCGATATTCAATTTCCTGATCATTTTATACTACTTAATAAGGTAACCCCTCTCGTACCCATAATCATATATTCATTATTTGTTGATCTGAAGATTTTCAATGCATGGTCCATATATATGTCTTTTCCTTAATTTACACAATCCGCCGGAGTTACCATTTCCAGATTCTTACCGTTGTGATCATTGAAGTCTAATCACCAGGAAATGTACGGTTCTATGATTGTTTATTAATTTGTTTTATTTAAGTATTCAACATCAAGAATTCGTAACAAAATTATATATCAATATTACCGCAAAATATTCCCTCTTGGAACTTCTGTGCAACCATGAAGGCCACGTTACAACGTACTGCAAATAACACTCGATCCATATATGATAAATAATAATAATAATAATAATAATAATAATCACACCATATAAATCTTGGAACGTAATCAGCAGATGCTTTTCTACTCCATACTTTGGATATACAAATCACGAAATATCAAATCTAAGAGAGAGGCGCGATTATTTTGAGAAAGTATTGCCACTCAGAAACTCTAGCTAGCATGCATTAATCAAGTATTCCTCCAGAACAGGGCAATGCGCGCGGCGGCGGCATGCAGCCATCTTAGCACTGATAAACACCACTCGAGATCACGTAATTAAGCTGGGAGAAGAAGATAAACAGAGTTCATTTTTTCCACGATCGTGACGAAGGTTGATCATGATCTAGCGTACGTACTTCATCCTGGACGTACATCACATTAAGTAGTTAACTTAAAAGAAAGATAAAGATAACCATCTTAATTTAATTCGCCCAACAACTGATCAACATCTACATATAACGGGAATCTTTCAACGTAGTCTGCGTAAAATTAACCTTCCTTTTGACATTGCGATATAAAAACCTGGGTGATCCCTGGCTAATCGCTGACAAGCGTGGTTGAGGTTAACGTAAAGTTACTTCCTTTGTATTTTTCTGAAATATTGGTTCTGGTAACACACGTGACTAGCTAGCTAGTCATGTTAACTTGGACTTTGACAGCACTTTGACCCTGACTAACTATTTTGATAAAATGGCCATAATAATTTTTAATGTCCCTTTGGAATTGTTTGACTTGTAGTTCCCAGTAGGTGCATGACACTCATATACACAACACCATTAATCACGGCCGGCAACAATAAGACATGATTAAATGTGCCTTTTGGCTTGTTAATTGACACCCACATTCTGGTGCATGATCGAACATAAAACGTCCTTGAAACTAGAACCTCTATTTTGAGTCTTGACAAAGTCAGTACTTCTTTTTTATTTTTTTCCAAAAGTTAAAGTACTTCTTTAATCGCCCACCTCCCCCAATTATGTTCGGAATGAGTTGTTCTATTGAATTACCAAAACCGTTGCTTTGCCAAAAGTATAGTACAAGGAACAATGGGACAAGAAACCACGAGATATATACCAATATAATTAATAAAGTAGTTTATATGCCAAACAAGATGCCAACGCATTCAAAAGTCTAAGGTCTAGGGAATATTTCTCGAATTTAATGGTGGAGAGAATTTATCCTCTAACAGTTAGATTGTTTCATACGCCAAAAGTATGTCATGAAAGCCAGCTTGTGTTATGATCACATGCATTCACATTCACAACCATAATAATCGATCAAAGATATGAAGTATTATAACACTAACCTCGTAAGAGAGTAGATCCCCGATTATGACAAAACGTAGAGGCTTAATGAGACAATATGTTCTTGCCAAAGGGCTTGTTAAGCCATGCTTTCCAGCTGCTAGTTCGCTTTTTAGCTATCATCTCCGACCTCCCTTCTGTCATCTGTGGCTGCCTCTGCTTCTTGCAGAGCACAAAGTTCCTCCCCCCTCGGGATCCTACCGATTCCCACGGATTTAAAGCTACAAAAAAGTTGCAAATATGGAAAAAAATAGACTATTATAAGAAATAATATGGGAAACAAAAAATTCTATGAAATTTTTATCCATCAATACATTGAAAGTAAACATATTGTTCGCTAATGGACAACATAAAGGAATGGAGCAATATTCGATTAAAATTCAAAAGAACCGAGATTTAACGAAGGGGCGAAACGTGACATGAATACCATCGAATCCCGCATCGGAGCAATACAGAACGAAATCATTGACATCGGAACCAAGAACCGGAAGCCGGCCTTCACGGGCATAGGTCTTTAGAGAAGTGTCAATGACGCCAGCGACAAGATCATTCTCATACACCACAAACCTCAATGGTCCTGCGCTCCCAAGAACATTGACTGTGATCAAGAATCTGTTATTCTTCTGAACCTTCACGCTTTGAATATCATTGTTAACCTTCCTGGGCTTCTGCAACACCGTCTTCTCCGAGACGACGTTCTTCTTCATGATCTCTTTTCAGTTTTTTTTTTTTTTTAATTCGTCTCTCTTTTTCTTCTCTATTTGGATTCTAAATTTCCCCGGTTTCAAAGACACAAATGGAACTAAACTACATACGTTGATTTTTCCTAGAGGGAGAGGGAGAGGGAGAGAGAGTGTAGGAGGTGCGGGGGGTTTAGGGGTCGAGGCCAAGGCAGCGATAGTACCAGGCTTGTTTGCAGGAACCAAAGGAGGAGGAGGAGTAAGTGGAGGGCAACGCGTGTGGCGTACGCGCAGTTGCCCTCGGAGAGAGAGGAAGGAGAACTTGCATGAAAGAAAGAGGTGTTTCCACCATTCAAGAATGAGTAGAAAGAGAGTAAGAGACTTGCGGGGTTTGTATAAAGGAGAAGAATATCAGCCAGACGGAGGAATACCTTTGGGTTGCAACTGCTTAGAAACGGACTTGGCTTTTAATGGGATATCGGCCAGCTTATTTTCTTTCTATAATATACACACGTACACAATATCATACGTATACGTATACAAATATAAACTTACAAACACTGTACATAAAATTTTAAAATAATCTTTATTTTAAAATTTATCTACCATATTACATCAAATCACATTATCATACAAGTTTATTTTTATTAAATCTTCGCGGAGCAAATATAATATAAATAAATTTTTAGACTGATGTTAGAAATGATACATTATATTGTAAAGCTATTTTTATTATAAAACAAATATAATATATATCATATAAAGTAATATTAGTTTATGAAATTTTTTTGTGGCTGTAGCACTTCTTTTATATATGGATAAATCTACTATGCCGCTCCAAGTGTACCGTTTCATTTGACCGCTACTCAAATTAATTTTTTTAATTTAATGATTAAATAAGTAAATTTTAGTGTATTGATATATTTTTTATTTTTTAAAAGTATTTAAATATATTAAAAAATATGAAAATAAAAAAACACATTTGTGTGACCCGCTGGCGGTAGCCTAGCATAACTATATATATATATATATATATATATATATATATATATATGTATGTATTGGGGTAGCATGGGAGGGAGAAAAAATGAAAGCATTTGGGTAAAATAATTGATACGGTTGGTGGCATTTGGTGCACGCGCGACTCATGTTGATTCCACAGTATAATTTTCAGACATTAGACGACCTTTTTTTTTAAAGAGAGAGAGGGAGAGAGAGATTAGATGACTTATGGAAGAGCAGGTGGTGATTATGGTGGCGGCATGCGATATATTTCGAGCCTACGTTTTGAATTAAGATTTATTAGATATATGGAGTAATATACAAATGCAAAATGGACATTATTGAGTAGAAAATAATATATATATATATATATATATATAAATAGACATTATTGTTGCATTATATGTAAAGCTTGTCCTATTGAACTGCCCATGTATGGACGGTGCTGAATGTCGTATATTTTGTGACTTAACAGTGCAGCTTGCGTTCTTCTCAATTAACAAATATCACTAAGTAATGGTTTGATTACCAATTGACCCGATCGAGATTTCTACACTCCACCATTTTATTGTTTTTTTTATACTCACTAGCAATTTCAAGAATCAATATACATTTTCAATAATTTTAAATTATTCTAAATGAAAAAAATGATAAATTTTAATTAAGAGAAATGATAGTTACAGTTGTGACTACCTGCAATTACTTTGAAAAAAATAAATAAATACGAGACTTAAATAAAAAAAATTAATTTTTTAATAGTAAATTTTATTTTTTTTAAATAATTACACGACATTTACACAATACACAATTATATATATCATTACTCAAACCCAATTATCTATAAATTCTTTTACCCACTAGTCAACGCGGGAGGGCCTAACGAGAAACAACCCCACCTTATTAATTAAAATGCCGAATGACATTTGCCAAACATATTACGTACCATATTATGTCACCATATGGTTGTAGCCATAAATAACCTTCGAGGAGTTGTTATTTGTACGTATCTAGTGCTAATTATATCGATTGAGCAAATCTCACGTCGGTAATATTTTATTCTAATCATGCTTGTATTTTTTTTTTTTTAAATTGAATTAAAGTCAACCGCTATGATAATTAGATAGAATATTAACGATAAAGATGAGATGTGTTTAAGAGATATACATAGAAAATATAAAATAATAATAATAATGCACACAAATAAGATGGCATCTATACAGAATAGATAAATGATCAACTTACATCACGATCTTTAAAGAACAAACGACTTAGCTAAGTTTGCCTCCACGCGGCAAATGAAGTTGTAGATTAAGAAAAGTCATGAAAAATCTTGAAACATTTGGGTAGCGTGTTCACAAGCCACCTATTGGAGTCAATTGCTTCTTCTCTTCCAAAGCGCTTCTCTCTCTCTCTCTCATGCAAGAGCCTTTTTTGTCTCAACATTCGCATTTTTGCAGATTCTATTATGCTTGTGTACTACTAGACTTTATATAAACAGAGTAAAAAAGGCTCAAACTAGAAAAGAGGTCAGTCACTCTGTATTAGCAATATTGAGACCAGAACAGCAGACCTGCAATTATTCCACAATTAATAAGTTATTTTCCATTAGTCCCTCACCAACGGTAGGATATTCTGGAGATAGGTGCCACTCTCCATCCACCATGAACTTGATTTCGTACCTTCAAACCAAAAAATGACGGTTCAGAAGAAGAAGATGAAGAAGCAGGAGTTTTAAGTGTGGCTCAATTGAGTGGTACCTTCCAGGTCTTAGCATCAACGTTGCTGAGAACTTGGTGAAAGAACCAGTGTATTCTGGTGATAAGTGCTCTCCTTGACTCCATCCGTCAAACGTTCCCATTACTTGCACACTCTGATCCACAAATGAAAATTGCAGATTTTCTTCATCCCAAATAAGAAAGCTTTGGATTGCAATTAGATTTGCCTTCCTGTAATTGATTATTAGTATTTTTAACCAAGTGACATAAATAAATGGAAAAAATTGCATTTTTTCATTCTAGACCGCTGGGTTGTTTGCAACGTCCACCTAAACTTTTTAATTTTTTGAGTAATCAATCGCTGAGCTATGTGATCAGTTGCCATTCCTCATTCTTTAAAGTTTTCTTTTTAATAGACAATGCAAAATTTTGCAATAGATCATAACAATTTTACTTTGAATTAAAAAGAAATGGGTCATCTTTGTATAATTTTTAAAAGTCCTCCCCCGAAACTCGAACAAAATTTTATTCTCACAGGTGTAGGAGGTGTGCTAATAGAGCTAAAAAGGAGAGAGCTCTATTGCTCTAGGATCACACCAAAGCTCAACGCTAAGCAATCCTAAAAGTAACTTATCAGAACAGAGGCTAAGCAGATTTAAGTTATCGGATTTGAAGACTATAGCTCAACCTTCATCTTGAACTGAAGTGGCCAGTGTCATTATAAATTAATATGTTTTGATTACCTAATATAAGTGACACCCCTTCATGAGCAAAGAAAAATCCAAGGTGTGTATTAAGAGCATGCTTACCTCGGCCATGCCACACCAGAATAAGGAAACCTCCTTGGATTGCGCACCATCCACATCCTTTATCTGTTCCTTCAGCTTTTCATGTACGGCTTTATACAGACACAAAGGCAACCAAATTATTAAAAGTACAATTTGTTTTCCTTCCCTAGACAGTCAAATAAGACAGGAACTTCTTCCATAGAAACAAAGTGATATCTTTAAGTTTCAAGAGTCTGTCCATCATATCAAAGAAGTTCATGGGTCTCTTGATATTTAAACCTTATCAGAGTACAATTTGTCTTCCTTCCCTAGACAGTCAAGTAAGACAGGAAATTCTTCAATAAAGCCCACCAGAGAGTTATTCATGTAGAGGTATCATCTCTTATTACATTGTGAGACGGCCAGAGCTCTGTGGTGTGAAGTGTTCAACAGAATTGGGCTAAACTGGGTGATGCCTGCCAGAGTAGTTGATGTTTTGGCTTGTTGGGGGATACCAGGAGGTCTACCTCAGATTAAAGCTATGTGGAAGATGGTGCCTATCTGTATCATGTGGTGCATTTGGCGAGAGCGTAACGAAAGGACTTTCAGGATAAGGAGCGGACTATAGAGGAGCTTCGCTCCTTTTTTTCTCCACTTTATTTATTTGGGCCATTGCTTTAGACTTTAATGGTCAAAATGTACACGAGTTTCTGCTTTCTTCTATAGCGAACTAGATAGGTCATATCTCTTGTATTACATCTTGTATACTTGGGCTTTGCCTATTCGTATTAATATTACCGTTTACCTATCAAAAAAAAAAAAGGTATCATAAGAAAGTTATTCATGTGATTAAGTGCATCATACCCACCAGCGACTAAGAATCTCACAACTTGCATTCACTCACTCACACACATGCACACACACACACACACACAAATGTTTGTATGTATATACACGCATCACATCCATCAAAGAAAGCACCAAATCAAATTGGCAGGACTTGGTTAGAAGTGAAGAAATATGGCAATCTGAAGCAAGGAGATGGGCATGAGCATACCTTCTAAACGGGAAAGAAGATGAGATTGAATGTATCTCCCATTAATCTTTCTTGAACCTGCTGGAATGGGAGATTTAGCTATTTCTTCTGCAAGTGTGACCAAAGCCTGTCCATGCAAATCAATTAAAGAATCATAATGTCAGAAGTTTAGATGTTAATTTTCATGGGATGCATGAAAAGAAAAGCTTTAGCGTAATGCCACTGAAAACATGTAACAAGAACAAATTAAGGTAAAGACTCTGAAACTATACGTACAGTTAAGAGTCAATTTTTGACAAGTCAGATTCTTAAAGCTGGAAGCAGTCCCTATATGCTAAGGAACAACTGTAGGTTCAAATATTCTGGAAATTTATGTATCCACGAAAAAACAGGTTAACTATTATCTTTCAGTAAGCTTTAGGGTAATGTTATAAGATCTTGTTTACATAATGTTATTGCTCAAGTGGTGAGACTACCAACAATGAAACAATCTGATCCTGATATATTGTTTAAGCAATCATTGGAAGTATAATCAGACAATATTTAGTCAAGCCACTTCACTCAGCCAGAAGGTGCCATCTTGAACCATTTCAGCAAACTACAGATGATAAATGTACTTGATATAACACTTGCTATTCTAGCAATATAGATGCTAGAGTATTAAAAGTGTTGCTTGTATTACAGATAAATACAAACTTTCTTTTTTAGGCAAGAGGATAGAATTTACACTATACAGATGATGGTCGAGAAAGTCGAATATGGAATGAAGAATGTTGACCTAATTGAGACTTGGATTATTCAAATGTCATAGCCATAACCTCGTGACAGACATCATAGATTAATAACAGACCTGAATTTCAAGTTCCATGACAGCAAGTTCGCGTTTGAAATTTACCAATGCATCCTCCTTTATGTACAACTGCATAGATCAGACATTAAAAGAAGATGTGGGTCTAAAGGCTTTTCTTATAAACAATAATCTGATCAAAATTCTGCTGTTCTAAGTATTTGCTTTGGATCTCAGAAGCGGCCATTTGCACCCTTCCAATCAGAGACGTTAGGAACAATTTTCTCATCAATGTTTTTTGCATGGTATCCCCTTAGATCCCATTATTTTACTTATAAAAAAAAAAAATTCTTAAAGTTTCTCTTCATATGTTTTTCATAGACAAGCATAATGAGCCGGGAAAATGGTTAAGTGTCAGATTTAAATTCTACTCAGCAAACCAAAAATGCTTCGCGTCAGATATCAATGCTAGAGGCCTAGAATAATTTTTTATGCATGTCATGGAATTATTTATTTAATAATTCATATTTTTTTAGGCATTAGACAAAAGCATTGGATTGTTCAGGAATCTTCCACACTTCCTGTTGTGATCTCTGACTTGTCCTCTACCCTTTTAGTATCAACCCCACACATTATACATGCTTCGCAGCTAGTATGCCCATGTAAGGGTGTTGGGGGAAGGTGTGTTTCAGGACAAAGGAGTTAACCAAAATATAGCATCCGAGCCTGTTTACTTTCTCTTGTATTGACCTAGGAGTACAAAGGTCCTGGTGGAGGACTGCTGTAGAACCCCATATGCTGTGCATGCTTGGACTGAGGATTCTATTTTAAGGGTTGGGCATATTGGGGCAGGGGCCGTTTACTTTCGTAATTCTCAAGCTATGTTCATCCGTGCCATAACACATAAATGGCTTTGTGGGTTTGTGCAGTAGTCATAATTCTTCTACCATTCAAAAACCAAAGGTATTCAGTGATATTTTCTCTGCAACCCCCCCCCCCCCCCCCACACACACACACACAGAGTGAGAGAGAGACCAAGCAGACAAATGAAAAGATCTAATGTGGAAATCATATGTTTCTTATTGCTATTAACATACAAGCCATCACTGTGCAATTGTTCTCGAATCAGAATGTAACCACACCAGTAACAACACTAGCAAAGCTGAATTTAGATCTTAATTTAGGAATATCTTGAGAGGCATACCATGGAAATATCTACAAACCTGTCGTTTGAGAAAGCGATTTTGTTGATTTGCTTCACTTAATTTTTTAATGAGCTTCTCTCTTTCAGAATCAGCCAACAGTGACTTCAGCTGACATATAATTACCATTAAGCATTAGCTCTAAAAATCTAAAAGCAGTAGTATGTATGCTAGTCACAATAAAGTCAACAACAATAACTAAGCGGTTTAAGCTAAGCTGATTGGGTTATTAATGTGCAATAATTTTTAGCATGTGTCTTTCAATACTGATGTGAGATCAGAGTACTTTCGTAGTTTTACACCACATTATAGCTCATTGGAAACCCCAAAGGAAATCCCAGTTTACAGTCTCCCATTTTCAAACTCAATGAGATAAAACCAGCCTACAGCCCAGTCATGAAGATATATCACAACTAATAATACAGGGGTCATGCAAGGATCCCCATTAGTTTTTCTGTTTTAACTTTTAAGTTTGATACTTCGATTAACTACTTCTAATATTTCCAATTTTAAAATAGAGTCCTCCCCCCTGAGGAATTATTGTGTAAGGCAGATTTGGGGTCAGAATTGGAAAGGATATTATCTTTAGAAGAGATCTTTTGGCGTCAGAAGTCAAGAGCCCTTTGGCTAAAAGAAGGGGACCGAAGCACGAAATATTTCCATAGAGTGGCGAATTCACATAGGAGAAACAATACCATTGATATGCTAAAAATCGTTGGTAGAGTTGCACAGATACTCAGGTGATCCGGGAACATGTTGTGAATTTTTTTGAGAATTTATTTTCAGAACAAGAGGAATGGAGACCTGTTGTGGATGGACTTGATTTTGATTCTATTGAATTGCAATCAGCAGCTTGGTTAGAAAGAGCTTTTGAAGAAGAGGAGGTTTTTGAAGTTGTGAGAAAGATGGGGAAAGATAAAGCACAAGGACCGGATGGCTTTTCCATGGGATTCTTTCAAACATGTTGGGCGGTTGTGAAAGAGGACATCATGAATGTTTTTAAGGAATTTTTCTCTACGGGGAAATTTAAGAAAAGTCTGAATTCTTCATTCATTCGCTCTTATTACAAAGAAATCTGGGGTTTCGGAAGTGAAGGACTTTAGGCCCATTAGTCTCATTAATGGGATTTACAAAATTTTGTCCAAGGTACTAGCCAATAGACTAGGGGAAGTCTTAAGCAAAATAATTTCAAAACCCCAAAATGCCTTTGTAAGGGGCCGACAAATTCTGGATTCTGTGTTAATTGCTAATGAATGCCTGGATAGTAAAATGAAATCTGGTATGGCCGGAATTATTTGCAAGTTAGATATGGACAAGGCCTATGATCACGTTAATTGGGATTTCCTCCTGTACTTGTTGCGGAGATGTGGTTTTGGGGAGAAATGGTGTATGTGGATCAGATGGTGTATTTCAACGGCAAAATTCTCAGTGTTGATTAATGGCAGTCCGGAGGGTTTCTTCGTTGGTTCCCGAGGATTAAGACAAAGAGACCCTTTGTCTCCTCTTCTCTTTGTTATCATCATGAGGCCCTAAGTAGGATGTTAACGGCTCTGGTTACTAATGGCTTTATGATTGGTTTTTCAGTGGGTGACGTGAATAGTTGCCCTATCTCTATTTCTCACTTGCTTTTTGCAGACGACACTCTAATTTTTTGCAAGGCAGAGAATGAACAACTTAGGGCGTTGAAGGCCCTTCTTTTATGCTTCGAAGCTGCATCTGGTCTGAGAGTGAATTTTGATAAATCAGAATTAGTGCCAGTCGGGAGAGTCAGTGATATGCAGCAGTTGGCTAGCACACTGAGTTGTAAGGTTGCTTCTCTCCCTATGACTTATCTGGGATTACCGCTGGGAGCTACCTCACGATCCTTACCCATTTGGGACTCAGTTATTGAGAAAGTAAAAAGAAGACTGGCAGGGTGGAAGAGACTATATTTGTCAAAAGGCGGTCGTGTGACTTTAATCAAAAGTACTCTCTCTAACTTACCAACCTATTTCCTGTCTTTATTCCCTATTCCAGCGTGTGTGGTGGCACACATTGAAAAACTTGACAGGGACTTCTTATGGAGTGGGATGGGGGAGGAATTTAAGTTCCACCTGACTAGGTGGGACAAGGTGTGCAGACCACTCCAATCAGGGGGTTGGGGATAAAGAATTTAAGAACGTTTAACCGGGCACTTTTTGGGAAATGGCTTTGGAGATACAATATGGAACCAGATGCACTATGGAAATTAGTAGTTGATTGCAAACATGGCAGGACATGGGGGGGTTGGTATACTAGAGAGGGGACTGAGCCTCATGGGGTGGGACTTTGGAAACATATTAGACAAGGATGGAGAGTGTTTGCTAATCATACTAGATTCCTAGTGGGGGATGAGACTTGTATAAATTTCTAGGAGGACATCTGGTGTGGGGAGGAGGCATTGAAAGAGGCTTTTCCAGCTGTGTTCCGAGTGGCTTGTGAGCCAGATGCTTCGGTGGCTGACCTTTTAATTTGAGCAGGGGACCAAATTCACTGGAACATTATCTTTAGTAGAGCAGCCCAAGATTGGAAAGTTGATTGTTTTGAGGCTTTTTTCAAGCTACTGTACTCTTTGAAGTTGAATGGCTTGCGAGCAAATAAATTGTGGTGGACGCCTGCGAGTAAAGGTATTTTCTCAGTAAGCTCTTTCTACAAGATTATTATAGCCACACCAAACTCCCACTTTCCTTGGAAAAATTTATGGAGGAATAGGGCGCCTCCCAAAGCTCTTTTCTTCACCTGGACGGCAGCATTGGGTAAGATTTTGACTACCGACAACCTCCGAAAGCGTCGGATAATTATTGCAGACTGGTGTTGTATGTGTAAGAAAGCCGGTGAGTCAATAGAACATCTTTTGTTACATTGTGAGACAGCTAGAGCTTTGTGGTGTGAAGTGTTCAGCAGAATCAGGTTAAACTGGGTGATGCCTGCTACGGTAGTTGAAGTTTTGGCTTGTTGGGGGATACCGGGAGGACTCCCACAGATTAAAGCACTGTGGAAGATGGTGCCTATCTGCATCATGTGGTGCATTTGGCGAGAGCGCAATGAAAGGACCTTCGAAGATAAAGAGCGGACACAAGAGGAGCTTCGCTCTCTTTTTTTCACCACTTTATTTCTTTGGGCCATTACATTAGACTTTAATGGCCAATCTGTACACGATTTTCTTCTTTCTGCTTTAGCGAACTAGATAGGCTTTATCTCTTGTATTACATCTTGTATACTTGGGCTTTACCTATTCTTATTAATATTACCGTTTACCGATCAAAAAAATATTTCCAATTTTTTTTTTTGTAACAGAGAAATTTATTAAAGGAGAGAGGAAGCCTAGTGTCAACCAGAAGTAAATTATAGGTTCTTGACAGAAAAATATTCCATTTCAATAAATCTATCCAATATGCAAGAAGAATGAAATTTGGATCTAAAGAACAATCCATCAATTTTTTATTTACTTCCCATCTCCAAACTTACGCTAGTGGCAACCAAGAGATTGAGATAAAACTACATGACTGTCTGAAAATGTAATTTTAAAGAGATCGAGATAAGAGATCATTTCTGGAAAGTGGATCAAAAGAAGAACACATTTCATGTTTTCAACTCATCATAAAATAACTATATAAAGAAAATGTGACTTTACCTCGTCACTTCCTAGTGGTTGAGCAAGAACTTCTTCTGGCATTTCAATTGCATCATCACTACTAGAATAATCTTCTGACTTGAGCGATGAAGACTCCTCCAAACTAACAGACATTGAATATCTTCTCCGGGACATATGGGCCATAGGGTGCTTTCCAGTAGAAGATTGATGAGTGTAAGTCAACCTTTGGTAGCCCATTCTCAAATTCCAACCAGCTACATTATATGGAAGTTTGTGAATATTTTCCCCACCTGATGTTCTTGAATTTCTTAAGAACCATGACGTGTGTTTGTCCAGACAATGCCTATACAGACCATTAAGAAAGTGAGTTGCATCTGTGAAGTCCCTAGGAATTCAAAGCAAAGATTTAAAAGAACAAAAGGATCATACTACAAACAATTAACACTTCCTAAAATCTGGAAAAAAAAAAAAGAAGAAGAAGAAGACTGAAAGAATGTCAAGGAGGCCTACCTTGCAGTACCTAAATCCATGTTGAAAAATTTCTCCTGAAAAAAAGATGCAACAAGATGATAATGATCAGTATCATGATATACAGCAGCAAGCATACTAAATCTGAGTAATGCTATCTAAGTAATTAAAAAAAAACACACATTAATCTTATGTGACATTCTTCCTACTAGTACTTGCACCAAATTTTCTGAAACAATCTAAAATATAAACCATACAAAAAATGCCATTTTCATATAAATCCAGCACCCAATTTTCGACTCTCACGGTCATGCAGATAACAAAATAGCTTGAACTAGAAGTCCAAGCCTACCATAAGTCAACCATAGGTCAAGTTCAATATTGTCTCATTTATTGTTTTATTTATCTTAGTTGATATCTGATATTTTTTAGCTCATATGGTGTAGCTTAGGAGTCTTGATTTTGTTATTAGAAGTTTAGTATTGAGTAAGCATCTAGGGCAATAAGTGGTGTAACCTTATGCTATTTTCGTCCTGAAGAAGCTGGTGTCGAAGACGCCACAATAAAGTTTAGTTCTACTCTTGCTTATAATGAGACGGCACAATCACCAATTTGAGAAGAAACTTTAAACTCCTTTTCTTCCTAAGGCCTATCTTTATTTTTCTAGTTATAAACCTTAGGGAGAAAAAAGACTTGCACACTACTGTCTCGGACACCAAATTGATGCAGAACGAAATCAATGAAAGAAAAATCTTAGGAAGAAAAAGAAGTTGCACACTACTTTCTCAGACACCAAATTGATGCAGAACGAAATCAATGAAAGAAAAATAAAGACTGGCCTTAGGAAGAAAAGGCGTGTAACGTTTCTTCTCCAATGGCTGATTGTGGCGCTCATCACAACCAAGGGTCCAAGAGTAGGTGAGTCACACCAAACACAATATTCTAGACTGATTTAGAAATGAAAATAGCGTAATGTACACCACATAGCCTTTTAAGAGGCTTGCTTGATATTGATCGTCTACTCAATGACAATAACAAAATAAAGACTCCTAAGCAAAACCAAATGAAGTGAACACAGATCAAATACTAACAAAACTAAACAGCATATAATAAATTTACACAAATAACATAATACATAAGATAATATTGAACTGGACTTAAGGGCAGAGTTGAACTTCCAATTCCAGCACAAGATGGTTGTCTGCATCATGCGATGAGACCACGAAGAATTTTAAATGAAGTAGCGACCATTGAAAAGGAATCTCCAACGTTAAAAAGGGTCATTCTTGAAGAAAAATGCAGTAACCAACCCGTCTCCATCTACCCCTCTGTCTCAGATCTTTACCCCCAAAAATGTCATTCTAAAAGATATATGTCGCTTAGTTGAGCCAATCAAAAGAATCAGCATTTTCAGCTCTTCTGGACGGAGCACTCAATGGAACAAGGAGGCTTTCCTCTCGAAAAAATTGCAATAACAAAGAAATTTCTCTGAACTTAGGCGTAGGTTTTGATCATCCATCTCTCTCTCTCTCTCTCTCTCTCTCACACGCGCGCCCGCGCGCGAAACAACCACAATCAAAACGGAGCTTTCACACAAACGGAAGCAGAGAACAAACTATAAATAAATGGGCCCAGATGTACAGCCAATAACGAATCAATAATGCTTCATGGAAATTAAATGCAGAAACTACTTTTGAGCGCTTACAAAGTGAGGTCAGAGTTCGCGGGCGGGCTCTTCGAAAGGGCAATCTTCAGGAACAGAGTACTCTTGGTGGCGAAGTGATAATTCTCTGTGTGGCAGCGAGAGCCGGTGGTCCCGTAAAATTGACACGTGTTAGAAGGTAGTCCGGTCGCGTGGTTCACTGGCCGATCTTTGAGATGGCACAAGACAGATTAGAGAATTGGGGAGAGAGAGCACGTGATAAATACAGTTCGAATCGGATGGGCCATGGGTGACAGTGGGCCGGTCCAACAGCTCAGCCAGATAATAAATTCTAACGAGACCCAAAATAATATACACTTCCATAGCCTAAGAATGTGATATCAAATTAGAGTTTTGCTCCTCTACATATCACATTTTTTTTATTCTTTATAATTTTTTTTATATTTATTCTCTTTAAACAAATTAAATTCTTCTATTCATTATCCATATACCAAATATTTGGTAAAAGAAAAAATTTTAAAAATTAAAAAAAGTATGGTGTGTGAGATTTTGTTTAAAATTTTTCTTATTTTTATAGTTCTCTCTAATTATAATGTTTTTTCTATCCTTCAACTCGACTATATATTCCCCAAATCCAGACGCAATTTGTTCAATGCGAGGAAAAAATATAGTTTTTAGAATAGCGAGGCAATAGAAACAAAGTTTTGAATATTGTACCGGTTAAGGTACTATAACGAAATATTTCGATATTGGTACTATTTCGTCTACAATTTCAAAATAGTCGATACATAAATAAATTATGTAAAATATTATAAACACAAATGGATCCCACACATTGTTTCCTAATTTTCTTTTCCTCTTCCTTTCTCTCCCCCCAAATTTGTTTTCTCCCCCTCCCCTGTGCCCTATCTCCCTCGCCGACCATGAAAGCCATCGTTGCTTGCGGTGCGCCATGGTGTGCAAGTGCATTTCTGGAACAAAAAATGCCTGCTGCCGCTACTGGGTTGAGGAGTTAACAGCCTTTGCTACGCTAGTGCAGCATCTTGTGGCCAAGCGGCCAGGCGGTCAAGGACCATCTTTGCCATGGCTAAGCGGTCGAGGACCGTCTCCAGGGAAACAAACGACGCCACCGGACCACAAGGTGGCCACCGACGCCCCTCCCCTGTCACGATGTCCATCCTGTGTGCAAAGAGAGGTGCACACGGGAGACCTCTGTTCACAAACCCTGCGGGAGGGGCCGTCATGGCTGCAGTCATAAACCGATCGCTTGTGGGTCACCATTGGTTAATGTGGTGGCCGGCTGAGGGAAGGGGAGGAGGGGAGAGCAAGGAAAGAAGGGGAGAGAGAAAGAGGGAGATAGAGGAAGAAAAAAAATAGAGATGTGGCACATTACTAGTATGTCATATCTGTGTGGAATCCCTTTGTGGGATCCCTTTGTGTCTCTAGCAGCTCTCATAAATTATATATATAAATATATAAAAATTATATTCTAAAATAATACTCTATATATGAATAAATTATATATAAATACATATATACAAATTATAAACAGTTTTGTCTAAATTGTGAGTTAAAAAATGAGCTTACAGTTTAAAGAAATGAAGAAAAAAAAGTAAATGCCAAAATATCGGCCGGTATCGCCGGCATTTAGGGCTGTACGAAATAGGTATAATACCTGTACCAAATCAATAGCCGGTATGTAATACACCGACCAGTACAATACGGTATTTAAAACACTAGATAGAAAGACAAGAGATCGAGAAACATCCAAAATAGTGATGAAGACGGTTTCAAGTTCTTACTTGAATTCGAGGAGATATATAAATTAATTTGTGTATGTAACCTTCTCTTTCTTTTATATTTGAGATGTTTGAATTCAAAAAATAAAACTTGAGCCAGCTTGATTCAGTCTTAAGAGGTTGGGCGATTCTTTTTTTATTCAGTCTTGAGTTGAGAGATTCTTTTATATTACATACGACGAATGTTTTAAATTCCAGGGCATCTTGACAAGGGGACAGCCTTAATAAACTTTTGATTTGGTCATGTCTATCTATCTAAATTCGCCAAAAGACCAAAATACAGCCTTAAAATTAAAGAAAATTCTATACATCATATTATCATCACATTTTCATCACATTATGATTGATGTGGCACATTTATCACTATTAAATGATCATTTATTACATATTTTTTTATCATCCAATAGTAATGAATGTACCACATCTTATTTAGTAGGATGAAAGTGGGATGAGAGTATGGTGTATAGCATTACTCTTCTTTTAATTTTTAAAAATATCTTCTATATATAAAAAGTGTGTATGAAACGGAAAATCTTATTTTAACGGTTTTTCTTGTTTTTCCGTTAAAGTTAACACCGTTTGTTTAAATACGTGTTAATGTAATCAGCATATAGAATGAAGACATAAATATTGAGAGAGATAACATTCAATATTGTTATATGATTTATTAATCACAATAATTACAATACTTAATAGTTTATATAATAATAAATAATTAAAGATTAGTTATTATATTTTTCTCTTTCTCCTTCACATATACACATGTATTAGGTGTATAAGATGTGAATCCTTAAGTATAATACACGTGTGTTATACGTTTCATTAACTCAGATTATTGAGTATTTCAAATTTAAAAATCTCATATAATATATAATACAAGTGTATTTAATCAAAATATTTTTTTTTCCATGATAGTAGGACGTAGCTTCCGCAAAGTCATATTCCACACGTGGGCTTACTATGATAGGCATGTGACAAAGGCCGTGATCCTTGAGCTAATCAAGATAGAGTAAATTCAGCCAACAACTTCAAAATATATTTTAGGATTTATATATGTGCTATATATAGAAAATATTATACCACAAATTTTATAAAAATATTATGTTTTAATTTTATGTTGACCCTGATCAACTCAACCAACAGCAAAATAAGAATTTCAATGTTGTCTCTATTGATCGTCTACAGGATGATATAAATTGATAAATTATAATACAAACATCAAACAACACATATTTTGAACTACCGTTTGTGTTGGACTTTTATTAAATTTTTCGTATGCATCTTTGCTAAAATTATGGATGTTATAAACATGTATTGGATTATATGATATTTTGAACTAATTTTTTTTATCTTCTCTAATATGCCTTAAATTATTAAATGACATCAATAATTTTTATAAAATATATATTATTTTTTACAAAAGCCATTTCATAAAATTAGACAAACGTGCATTGCACGTTGCTCCCACCTAGTTTGAAATAAAAAGTCAAAAAATATCAATACATTAATAGTCACTTCCTTAATTAGTAAGCAAAATAAATAAATAAATAAATGCATGAATGGTCAAAATAAGACAACATACTAGAATTATTCAATTATATATCATGTTAAATTAATTCTTCTTATTTTTAAAGTTTAAGTAACCTTAAGATTGTCACGTATCAACAAACCCTCGAAGGAAATAATAATAATAATAATAATAATAATAATTCAATTGGCCTCATCATCACACATTAAAGAATTAATTGCAATAGCTGATCAACTAATTAGCGGCCACATATTCACATATATATTAATCATTCATTTTCGTTGAACCAATATTTTTTATAAAATAATTATAAAAAATAACATGTCTAAGAGCATCTTGGTAATGTCCACGTACATGATGATTGAGTTTTGCTAATATATNAAAAAATTGCAATAACAAAGAAATTTCTCTGAACTTAGGCGTAGGTTTTGATCATCCATCTCTCTCTCTCTCTCTCTCTCTCTCACACGCGCGCCCGCGCGCGAAACAACCACAATCAAAACGGAGCTTTCACACAAACGGAAGCAGAGAACAAACTATAAATAAATGGGCCCAGATGTACAGCCAATAACGAATCAATAATGCTTCATGGAAATTAAATGCAGAAACTACTTTTGAGCGCTTACAAAGTGAGTTCAGAGTTCGCGGGCGGGCTCTACGAAAGGGCAATCTTCAGGAACAGAGTACTCTTGGTGGCGAAGTGATGATTCTCTGTGTGGCAGCGAGAGCTGGTGGTCCCGTAAAATTGACACGTGTTAGAAGGTAGTCCGGTCGCGTGGTTCACTGGAAGAGGCCGATCTTTGGGATGGCACAAGACAGATTAGAGAATTGGGGAGAGCACGTGATAAATACAGTTCGAATTGGATGGGCCATGGGTGACAGTGGGCCGGTCCAACAGCTCAGCCAGATAATAAATTCTAACGAGACCCAAAATAATATACACTTCCATAGCCTAAGAATGTGATATCAAATTAGAGTTTTGCTCCTCTACATATCACATTTTTTTTATTCTTTATAATTTTTTTTATATTTATTCTCTTTAAACAAATTAAATTCTTCTATTCATTATCCATATACCAAATATTTGGTAAAAGAAAAAATTTTAAAAATTAAAAAAAGTATGGTGTGTGAGATTTTGTTTAAAATTTTTCTTATTTTTATAGTTCTCTCTAATTATAATGTTTTTTCTATCCTTCAACTCGACTATATATTCCCCAAATCCAGACGCAAATTGTTCAATGCGAGGAAAAAAGATAGTTTTTAGAATACCGAGGCAATAGAAACAAAGTTTTGAATATTGTACCGGTTAAGGTACTAGAACGAAATATTTCGATACTGGTACCGTTTCGTCTACAGTTTCAGAATAGTTGACATATGAATTAATTATGAAAAATACTATAGACACAAATGAATCCCACACACTGTCTCCTAATTTTTTTTTCCTCTTCCTTTCTCTCCCCCCAAATTTGTTTTCTCCCCCTCCCCCTGTACCCTATCTCCCTTGCCGACCATGAAGGCCATCATTGCTTGCGGTGCGCCATGATGCTCAGGCGCATTGCTCTGGGAACAAAAAATGCTTGATGCGCCTCGGGGCTGCTAGGCCAAGGAGTTAACGGCCATTGCAGCATCTCATAGCCAAGCGGCCAGGAGGTCGAGGATCGTCTCGGCCATGGTTAGGCGGTCGAGGACCATCTCCAGGGAAACAGACGACGCTGCCAAACCACAAGGTGGCCGCCGATGCCCCTCCCTTGTCACAATGTCCATCTTGTGTGCAAAGAGAAGTGCACACAGGAGACCTTCGTTCACGGCGTTCACGAACCCTGCGGGAGGGGGCCGTCATGGCTGTGGTCATAAACCGACCGCTTGTGGGTCACCATTGGTCAATGTGGTGGCTAGCTGAGGGAAGGGGAGGAGGGGAGAGCAAGGAGAGAGGGGGAGAGAGAAAGAGGGAGATAGAGGAAGAAAAAAAAAAGAAAAAGACGTGGCACGTTACTAGTATGTCATATCAGTGTGTGGAATCCCTTTGTGGGATCCCTTTGTGTCTCTAGCAGCTCTCATAAATTATATATATAAATATATAAAAATTATATTCTAAAATAATAGTCTATATATGAATAAATTATATATAAATTATAAATAGTCTGCTCTGAATTATGGGTCAAAAAATGAGCTTGCAGTTTGAAGAAATGAAGAAAAAAAAGTAAAGGTTGAAATATCAACCGGTATCACCGGTATTCAGGACAGTACGAACTAAGTGTAATACATGTGCCAAACCAGTAACCGGTACGGAATATACCGACCAATACAATACGGTATTTAAAACACTAGATAGAAAGATGAGAGATCGAGAAACATCCAAAATAGTGATGAAGACGGTTTCAAGTTCTTACTTGAATTCGAGGAGATATATAAATTAATTTGTGTATGTAACCTTCTCTTTCTTTTATATTTGAGATGTTTAAATTCGAGAAATAAAACTTGAGCCAGCTTGATTCAGTCTTAAGAGGTTGGGCGATTCTTTTTTTATTCAGTCTTGAGTTGAGAGATTCTTTTATATTACATACGACGAATGTTTTAAATTCCAGGGCATCTTGACAAGGGGACAGCCTTAATAAACTTTTGATTTGGTCATATCTATCTATCTAAATTCACCAAAAGACTAAAATACAGCCTTAAAACTAAGTAAAATTTTATACATTATATTATTATCACACTTTTATCCCATTATAATTTATGTAACACATTTTTTATTATTGAATGATCATTTATTTCATGTTTTTTTTATCATCCAATGGTAATGAATGTATTACATCTTATTTAGTAGGATGAAAGTGAGATGAGAGTATGGTGTATAGTATTACTCTTTTTTTAATTTTTAAAAATGTTTGAAATAAAAAGCTAAAAAATATCAATATACTAATAGTCACTTCCTTAATCAGTAAGCAAAAATAAATAAATGCATAAACGGTCAAAATAAGATGACATACTAGAATTATTCAATTATATATCATGTTAAATTAATTCTTCTTATTTTTAAAGTTTAAGTAACCTTAAGATTGTCACGTATCAACAAACCCTCGAAGGAAATAATAATAATAATAATAATAATAATAATTCAATTGGCCTCATCATCACACATTAAAGAATTAATTGCAATAGCTGATCAACTAATTAGCGGCCACATATTCACATATATATTAATCATTCATTTTCGTTGAACCAATATTTTTTATAAAATAATTATAAAAAATAACATGTCTAAGAGCATCTTGGTAATGTCCACGTACATGATGATTGAGTTTTGCTAATATATATATATATATATATATATATATAGAAATTGACAGATATATTAACAAAATTAACAAGACTAGCTATATATATATTATTAATCAAGGTGCATGGGTACGTAAGCAATGACGTTAATTGACGTGGTTGTGATAAAGACATCATCATCGACTATGTTTTGCTTTAGAATTTTCAGATGTAAATTTTGAATTTTAAGATGAAATATTAAAATATTATATTTTAATAATATTATTATTTTGAGATCTTAAAAAGTTAAGAAAAAATTAAATAGATTATTATATTTTATATGAAAATTTAAAAAAATTATAATAATGAGATGAAAATTTTATATTTAAAATGAAAATTTCCAAACACAACCGCCTGCAAGGTTTCCATCTGATTACGCCAACGTACATGACTCATTGCATGGATTCTCATTATTTGCTGCCAAATCACATCTGAAAATTTCACTAGTTCAGACACCCGGCCCGGCGTAGATGCGTGTTATATTTTTTTAATACCTCTATGATTAATGGTGCCCGAGCTTAATTTTAAGAAACGTGCTTAGGCTAATTGTTACAGATCTTGCATAAACAAACATGTTTGAAGTTGGAGAAAGGCATTATTGGTTATAAAAGTAAATTGACATGAACTCGTGATTTGATATAATATATTAAATTATAAAATTATTTTTATTATAAAATAAATCAATATATCATATGAATGCATGACACTTAATAAATTTATTTTTATAAAATTTGTTTATAACTACCCAACTTCTCATCTTGATGTCATACTCCCACTAGACGGGTTCGCATGACCTGTAGTTTCACCTAAAACAAAGACCCCGATTGTTTTTTAAGAAAGAAAATAAAAAAAAGAAATCCTCCGATCTTGCATAAAGAAAATATAAAATATTTCACTTTTTCGATGGAGAAAGAAAAACACAAATAGTTACGCACACGCTTTAAACTAAGGTATTTCATGACTTGCAGCCTATTATACTGACGAGGGAATAAAATAGCAATTGGGTGCATAGAACATTAGGACTGATGATAACGCCTTGGGTTTTCTTTTAAATATATGAAAAATGGCTTTATAACCCTTGTTGATATTGTAAAAATCATGCAACATGTCGGAAGCAGAAAAAGAATAATTTCCAATCCGTTAAGGTGATTCAGGCGTGATCTGGTGCCCCCGATGATAGTCTGATGTGGCGCATACGATATCAACACGTACATTCATGGTAGTTTTCATATAAAAGTGAAAATTAGAATACCAGCCTCACTGAAATTAAGTTCAGTGCTCATGTCTAAGTAGTTTTGGTTAATTTCTTGTACCGTCAGCGTTTATGCATTGAATTTGTTAATTGGAAAAGCTAGTGCAGCGCATGCATGAATGATATTTTATGTCCGATTTGCATCAAACATGAAACTTGAATGATTTTTTTGTTTTGATCTATAAAAAATCATGCGAGAATGAGACGAGAAAAATGAGAAACACTACTTTATATAAGCTGAAACCAGTCGAACCGTCTGAAAATAAGAAAATGATATTGTTTTTTCTTAATTAATATATATAAAAATATATATAATGAAAAATATATATATTTTAAGTTAAAGAGTAATTAATTAAAAAATTCGCGACAATCGGTGACTTTAATTAGGTAACCAATCGTCGATTAGGTCTAATAATGTTACGTTGGTAAAATTTAACCAAGTTTGGATAACCTTTGCTTGTTTCTTCAACGCAAGAAACAACGACGAAAGTGTTTCTTCAACACAAGTGGCATCAAACGATGCCAAAAAGATAAGAGTGGGGGGGGGGGGAATCTCTCTTTGACTTGAATACCATTTTTTTTTTAATAGATTAGCACTGTTTGATGACAAAAAGAATGGGGACTCATTCATTGACTTGGAGACCATTTTTCTGATAGACTAGCACTGAGATGAGAGGAGATTAATGTTATTGGCATGAGTTATAAGTATTTTTACACTACTGTTGAGTAGAAGAAATTTTTTTTTTTCCTCAACAAATGTAAAGCGTAGGGCTGTTGAGTAAAATTTTTCTATTAACATTTCATTTGTGCAAGTTTAGATCAATCTAATATACATTAAAATTTAATCGGCCTTCAGTACTGTTTTTTTAATTTAGGGGGAATAGGCCTCCGAGGTTTTTTCAGTCACTAACAAGATAAAAAAGAATAGTAAAGAATGAGTATTTATGCTTAAAAATTGATATGGGTAACATAAATTCGATATTATTAATAACATATTATTTGATTTGATTTGTAAGATAATAAAATTTTATTTGATGTTGAATACTAAAATATAACTTTAAATAAAAAATAGAAAGGACAAAAAATGAGAAATTGAGTGGAAAGAAGCTTCTGAAGTTTAGACATTGTGAAGGTAAAGTCAAGGAAATCATGCCGCGGATTGAACACATGCACATGCACAAGACACAAACTGGGGGGCTGTAGATTCTTCGGACTCACTAGCCAATTCTGGTCCAAAAACCAAAATAATCCACTCCGATCCGACCCGAATATAATAATATCCCTTCTTCGAAGGTCAAATAGTCTTTGGAAGCGCGGTATTTGCCATTAAATCACCATCTGCGTTTCTACAAAATTTGCAAGACTAGGCTTGGCTTCTGGTCTTTTGTGGGTATAAAATATGCACAAGAGGGTAGACTTTGATGGGTATCTAACTTTGTCCAGTACCTCTCCTGCCTGAACGAGAAAAGGCCGAAAAGGATACCAGAGATATAAGCCAGATACATATTTGTCATCCTTCGTAGCCGGCGACTTTCTGCAAATTTTGTGATTTCTCTGAAATGGAAAACCTGATGGGTCTGCTTAGACTTCATATCCAAAGAGGGGTGAACCTTGCAGTCAGAGACGTGAGGAGCAGTGACCCGTATGTTGTCATCAAAATGGGAAAGCAGGTAAAAGGATTTAAAACAGTTTTTTTCTTCCTTTGTTGCTTCTCTTTTTGCATTTCTTTGCTCTGGGTTTCTGGGTTGTGATGGGCCATGGCTTCCTTCGTTTTGGAATTTATAAATGTTGTTTATTCTGTGTTTGAGATGAGTTCATGGGAGGTGCTTGTTTTGTGTTAATAGTCACGGGGACCTCACTCTTTTATGACCGCAAACGGGGTTATCGTATTTGCGCGTTGTTGGTATTGTATTTGACGTTGAACCCCAAAGCAGTTATTTTCTCTTCTTGCTTTAATTAAAAGCAACTGCCTTGCAGGTCCTGTTTGCTCTGTTTTTGGGTTTTCAAAATGTTCCTAATTGTATCGAATTTAAAGGCTGCAATTTTTGCTATTTCAACCATTGTCGTCCGTGACTAGCAAGCATATTCAATATAAAAATCAGCGAGAAAAAATTTCTTCCTTGTTGAAGATCTAAAGGTAGTCTTTTTGTGTTTCACCCTTCCTCACAGTGCTATATAGCGTGATTACAAAATTTCTAGTGTCGTTCCCCAAAATAAATTGAATATTAGACATTTCGTTTGTATTTCGATTTATAGCTTGAATCCTTTTTATGCGTCTTCTGAAGATGCGATGTGTTTGTATCAGCTAAGTTCTAACATAAAATTTATTTTTGATTACACATAGCTGTCTGGTAATAAATTGTGTGTGTTAAAAAACAGAGCAAGAATATGCGCTTTTGATGATAGACATTCCAAGTGATTTAGTAATAAATTATGCTATGCTGCAGAAGCTGAAGACTCGTGTAGTGAAGAAGAATATCAATCCGGAGTGGAATGAAGATTTGACCCTTTCTATTACAGATCCAATTATTCCAATCAATCTTGTAAGTGATATATTTCTTCTGGTGTTGCAATTACATAGAAAACTAAAACCGGTATTATCACGATTTACATGTACTGTTAAAGGGAAATGAGGTTGCATTTCTCACTCCATGATCATACAGAATGAACATACAAACCGTTCATTAAGAAATAAGGCATTTAAATGACTCCAATGGTGAAGAACTGGGAAAGAATGCGAGGGAGATATCCTGTAAATGAGGTTCATCAATTCCATTCAACAATGAAACAGTGTCTAGAGCAATTATACCAAGTAGCTTAACAATTCGTCCTGACAAAGTCATCATTTTGCTTAAATCCAATTATATTCGTGCATGAAAGAGATTTGAATAAGAACATCATGGAGCACAAGTGGTATATTTACCAATGTACTCTGTTAATTCAAATGAGGGTCTCCTCAAAACATTCAATTGGCACTAAGCCTTGCTGAATTCCTTGTGGTTGCAGTTTGTGTACGACAAGGACACGTTTTCTCTAGATGATAAAATGGGGGATGCTGAGTTTGAGATTGGCGCATTTCTAGAAGCCATCAAGTTTCGAATTGGAAACGTTCCGAGTGGAACCATAATTTCCAAAGTACAACCAAACCGGCTAAACTGTCTTGCAGAAGAGAGCCATATTATCTGGATGGACGGCAAAGTTGTGCAAAACATGGTTCTTAGACTGCGAAATGTGGAGGGCGGGGAGGTGGAACTCCAGTTGCAGTGGATCGACGTTCCTGGTTCCCGGGGTTTGTAGATCGCATCTGCTCTATGTCAATCAATTTTAGATACGTGTTGTTATGTATGTAGGTCTTCGTGATTCAACGCGAGAAAAGATCAATATCATCGTTGGTTATGTAAGATTGTAAGCTTTTTGGATTGAGTAATGCGACTATATTTCTTACTTTATACTACTCACTTCGTCCCTTGATGTGTCAACACAAATGTGGTGTCATATGGCTTATTGAAAAAAAATAAAAACACAAACATATGTTGTGAAAACGTGCGGCAACTATAATGAATTGTACAGAAAAAAGAAAGTAAAATAACATAGAAATTTAACGTGATTCGGCAGTATACTTACATCCACACAAGCAAACAGTGGCTAAAATTTCACTATATGAAATTAGGCTTACATCATTGCCTTTTACTAACCCTAGCTGTATAAGGGGTTTTAGAAAATTTCTAAAATACCCATGTATCGTACCGCAGGGGCACCCCATCCTATTAATCGTCCCAACCATAAAAAAATAAATTAGAACTTGAATTTTTTTCTTTTCGTATTTTTGTATGTTATTTTGTTTTAAATATATATATTTAAAAATGTTTTTAAATAAGCCATGTTGCCTCCACATTGTAGTGTCAAATCAAAGAAATAAAATGAGTGGTATAAATTAATGACGTAGCAGCATTATTCTTTTGGATAAGTGATCATGATAGTGTTACATATTAATGGACGATATTGATATTTCAACAATGACAACGATGCCGGTAAAGGCCGCTGTTGGACATTATTACTTCACGCGTTATTGTTTCAGGAATTCTAATTCCTACAACGCTATCAAAAGAATGAAATATTATAATTGTCCATTTTGCCGAAAATGGGATGAAATCTGTGGGTTAAGTAGAGTGGATACAAGAAAGTCTTTTAGAAAAAAGGAAAATGTACTCTTTTGGCTGGTAGCTCCTTCTGGAAGCTGTTGTTAGGATTTTTTATTATTTTTTTACTTAATATTTAAGTAAATATTTTTTAATAATGTTATGAATTTTTTAAAAAAATATTTAAAAAATACATGTTAAAAAAATACAAAATCAACTAGCAGAAGCTCTAACGAAATCTCCCAGCAATAGCGGTAGAGCCACCCCCATAGAAAAAAGTAGCTGCTGGAAGAGTTTCACTTTCCTCTCCAAGGTGCAGAAAAAGCCTTTTTTCTTTTTCTTTTTCTTCTAAGTGAAAAAGATATATTTATAGATTTATTTTGTTCAAATAGGAAATTGTTTTGAGTTTATTGTTGTTGTAAATTTAGATGAAATTATGAAACATGTTCGGGTTAGAACATCGAGCCCAACTAGTAAAGTCCGGGCCATGGGTTAGGCCTTTAGATTGGTTCCTGGGCTTTTAAGCTTGAGGTAATGGTCGGCTTTGAGTCCATTTTGCACAACTTTCCCGGGTGGCCATTAGTCGTGCATCACCAAGCCATCGTCATTGTAAAAATGGGGAAAATGGTGACGCCGAAGCCTAGGTTGATCATTGTCATTGTCCTTTATTAGTCCAATCATCAAATAGTACCTTTTATTTTTTTAGGAGAAATTTTTATGTGAAAGTTTTACATCACACACCATAAATTAACATGTGATTTATTATTTTTAATCTTGTATCTTAATGTTTAAATGTGTATTAAAATAAAATGACAAAAATGATAAATCATATATAGATTAGATGGAAGTGTATGATTAAGGTTTGATTATAGTGTATATATATATAATTTTCAAGGTCCATGGATTCCTTATATACGGCCTAATCACATAAAACAGAAAAATATTGTTTATATTAGACTCACTGGCCCGTATCCGGCCATGAAATTTCTGATCATTCATATCATTTAATGATTGTATTGTTGTTACCAAGCTTTTGAACACCGTGTCGTACTGACTGATACGGTTGGTATTTAATAATTTATCATGTCGGAGCAGTGACTGTATAGGAAAAGTATGTGTTTCATACCGGGTCACATACTGGCCAGTTTTCGGTATACCTGCCACAATTAATGTATTTTTATAATTAATGTAAATTTTCATTCTAATTCTCACATTTTAAAACTATTTTCTTAACTTTTTTTTAATCTGCAGGATTGAAAATCAGATTTCTACTCCCATTTTTGTGATGAAAATGAGTAATTTTTTTTTTAAAAATAGATGGATTGAGAATTTAAAAGTATTATTAAGTTTTATAAATATGTGTTTTAATTTTTTGAAACTTGTATTGATATTATTTTGAAATATAAGTTTTATATATATAATTAATTTATCTATATGTAAATTATCCCGAAACGATACCTGAAACAATATTGATACCAAAATATTTTGTTCTAATCCATTGATCGAAATGGCTACCGAGATGATATTTAAAATTTTGATTGTTATTATTCGAATAAAAGTCACGTATTTTTTAAAGTACACAATGTTCACCTAAATGATATTATCGAGTAGAATTTAATCACGGAAATGAGAAGGTCATAAATATTGTTTTTTTGACCTATAAATTAAAAATGCAATAATTTATACAAGTGCAACCGCAAAGTTATCTAACGTCATGCTAGTGTTGGAGTAAAATCAGTGCAAGTGTTAATCCCCCATCAAAGGTACATAAAAAATTAAAGCCCACTATTGATATGAAAGGGAGAAATTCGATAAAGAGGGGTTGCTTCTTTTGGGCTGGATCGACTTTTGGAGGCCGAGAAGAAAAGGACCAGAGAGTTCCTAGACCATTTTATCCCAATAAACGTCGTGGAGTGATTGTAGAGAGGCTAGTGAGGGGTGGAGAACTTATATTAAACAATATTTATAGCGTATTTTGCACTCAAAATCCGCCAATATATGTATTAATTTCGAAACTACGTAAATCCGTATCTTCTTTATAATTTACAGCTAATTATTATTTAAGTCATAACAATGGATGATGATTTGATTTTGAACACCATCATCATCAAGCACCACCCAAAAATAGATGAAACGGTCACGATAACATATTGTAATTTGGACTTCCAAAAATTAATAATAATGCTATGTATAGTCATGGAGTGTATAAATTTTACACAATTATTTTGAAAAATAGTGAAATAGACTAAAAATTAGTTTTTTTTTTAATGTATGTCTCATATTTATTTATTTATTTTTAAATAAATTATGTGGCACTTACGTACTACACTACTGTAAATATCATTTCTTTAAAAAACAATATGTCAACAATTGTTACGAAGCAATGCGAAAAAAAGCTCTTCGACCTGATCTTTAATTCCGTAATTGTCTCCCCTCATAACTGAAAAGCTCTTCCAGCCCTAACTCGTAACTGAAAACCAAAGACCTCCGTAAAGCAAGAATTTCTGCAAAGTATTGCATTTTTGGCATACACAGTGAAGCTATTGATTTCCCCATCAGTGTACCTTCTGACAATATTGTTTTATTTTTAAATTAACATAATTCATCTTGATTTGCGATGACATGCACGCATAGATCAAACAAAGTACTGTAAACAATGCTTTAAACGACCGAATATATGATCCGTTCATTAAGATTTTTCATTAAATGATGGGATCAAAAATTTATATATATATATATATATCAGCTTTGCTACAGGTACCCGGCGTTGGGTACCTTTAGGGGAATCGCACGTCAATCGATATATATTTTTTTTAAAAAAAATACAAACAGAGGGAAACACAAATGAAACCAGTTGAAGAAGAGAAATGATAGAGTGACGTCTGGGAGAGAGAGAGCACCGATAGTCTGAGAGAGAGAGAGAGAGACTACCGGCAGTTTGAGAGCTTTATTTGCTTTACCAACATTTATTTTGGAAAGAACGTATCCATTCGCATTATATTTTCGTTTTAAGAGGTTCATATGTTTTCTAAATCTATTATTTTGGAAGTCAGATTTCTTGCCTTTAGAGACATTTTCTGTGCCTCAGGTGCAACATTTCCATTTTGGGCTTTGTGCTTTGAAATAGAATGCATTGATAGGCAGCTTGGGTGTTATTTACTTCAGATTTTTTCCTGAGGTATGCTATGTTTCCATGATGAACTGTAACTATATGTTGTTTGCGTAATATTAGACTTTCAATGCCCAAAAACGGTGTTCCCGAGCCTTTTATCATTTATATTAACAAAAGTAACCAAAATTATTATATTTCTAGAGCTAGAGGTGCTCGGTACCTTACCCAAAGAGAGAACCAAAAAAAGACACTATGCGGCAGAGCACTCGGATGGTGTTGGCGTTGGACACCTAGAGAGGGAGAAAATGGACAAGGCGTAAGGGGAAAGGTTCGGCATGGCTTATTGAGAGAATCACAGTGAACCTGGTTGGCACTTTCCTTTGACTGCTCTGTTTCGAGGATAAAAAACAGGGCCACTTGTATCGGTGGAAGGAGCAGCACGTTGATTAGGTTGTTTTCATGATATTTCCAACGTGAGGCAATGCCTTGAGAGATGGCTAGAGGAAGGCTTGACATTGGTGCTGGCTGAGAAAGAAACCGCGAAGGAGAGAGCGATGAGAGGAAGATTAGATGGAGAGGGAGAGAATGCTCGAGAGTGAGCTCGGTTTCGTGGGTAGACGAAGGGAGAAGCAGAGTCTTCAACGAAGGGATGGGAAGGAATGGCAAAGACTCAGTGATTTTGGTCATTTGGTGTATATGAAACGCTTCGTTTCATTTATACGAGGGACGGGTACGCGAGGGTTTCTCCAGCCGGGTGCAAATAGACTTTTTGTATATATATATATATATATAT